>JARHVA010004710.1:765000-1317500 GCA_037957365.1 Torreya grandis
AAGTTTGATGCCCTATTGAGTGGTCCGTATGTCATCACTCAGTGCAAGCAGCATAATGCATTCTAACTCTCTAGGTTAGATGGTGAAGAACTGCATATCCCAGTTAATGCGATATATCTTAAGCAGTATCATTAAGCCTTCTCTCATCATGTATATATTTTTCTTGTTTTTCCTAAGTGCTCTTGCGCACGTGTGTAGTGTTTTTAGCCTTGTTGAGTGTTGTTTTTCCTTGTTGCTTGAGGTAAAGTTTTGTTGGTTCATATGTCCTTATAAGGTTGTTAACTTATCCAATATGTGTTCTAACTCCATGCCCAATGGACTTAGAGGCTACCAGTTTTCCCAAGCATAGCAGACATGCTTCCCTTGTGAGTCACCAAATATGTTGACCAATTTATGGTCTTGTAGACCAAAATTGGCCACCCCCTCCTATTTTTATTTATAAAGAGTCTTTCACATCCATGATTTGGATAGGTCATCCCTCACTTGCCTTGTGCAAAATACCCCCTATCACACCTATTCCATGAAAAATCCAAGTGTCTTGACATTTTGCTTAGTCTACTACAATTCAAGTTTGTGCAGGTACATTACTTGTCTACTTTTATAAGTAGAAGCAATTGAAAAACCCAAAATGGTCTAAGCAATTCGCAAAAGGGCAACAAATTTCCTTCAAAGGGCATTTTGACGGCTTGAAGGATGCTTGTAAAACACTTCGAAGGGCAGGTGCCCTTGCGGAGGGCAAGGAACACATTTGAGAGAGGTCAAAGAAAAGGGGCAGGGTTCTCCTTCAGAAGAAAGAATAAGGCTAAAGGAAAAGGGATTCCTTTGGATTTTTTGTCCAAAGGAAATCCAAGGAAGAATTAATCAAAGGGTGAATTCTTTCAAACAAAATGTTTGAAGGAATTTCTTCAGACATTTTGTCTGAAGGAAATCACAAAGAAGAAAGAACAAGGCAAAATTCCTTCAGACAAAAAGCTTGAAGGAATTCCTTCAGACTTTTGTCTGAAGGAAATTCACAGGGAAATACCAAAAGAAAAAAGCTGAGACCTTGAAAGAGAGATTTCCTTCGGGCAAAATGTCTGAAGGAATTCCTTTGAACATTTTGTCCGAAGGAATTGAGATGACCAAAAGGAGCCCGAAGGGCAAGTGCCCTTGTGGGGGACTCCCAGCGACCCAAAAGGGGACTTTTAAAAGCTCTGAAGGGACAGCTTCCCTTTGGGAAGATTTAAATACAAAACGTCACAGAAATTACCAAAGCAGTGATGGGCCTTAGAACGTCAATTTCAGCATGGCGAACTAGCTATTGGAGGTTCAAACGTCTGATGACAGGCGCACGAATGTCAAATTCAAGGCGGTGAAATAGCCGTTGGTTTTCAAATAGGTGACAGGCCCACAGACATCAACTTTAATATGATGCATTAGCTACTGAGAAAGGAGCCCAAGGAGCTAGTGAAAGACCAAAGAATAGCCTGAGAGAGCTCAAATTGCTAGAAAGTGACAAAAATAGCAAGGAAAAGGGGAACAAAATAGAGAATCCAGAACATGGCCACACACACATATGACAAAATTTGGAATGTTCTAAAAGATTCACCCAACCAAGCACAGACACAAATTAAGCAGTCTAGGTGGCAAAAGAAGGTGTCAGCTGGAGAAGTTATTCTTGCGAGTGAAACAATATCCACCAAGTGGTTATCAAAGAGCGTAAGCATTCAATGGCATGGCCTATTTTTATTTGTTTGACCATGGATGAGCAGATAGTCACGTAAGTTTCATAAAGAGGAGTGGCCTTGCCATTCAAAGGATCAAGCAACCCATGCTTTTGAAGAGACATTTAATATGATTTAAATGCCAAAGTCAAGGCTTGTGACTACCCTAGCATGGTTTCTTCACTGGTCTTCCTCTTTCTAATGTATTCAATGTAGCCTGGGCCACTTGTTCAAAGAGGTACCATAGTCTTCTTTTCATGCTATATATTGTAACCTCTCAAGTTGAGAAGGGTATCTCTCATTTTGTAAGGTGAAGCCCTGCCAAAATTCACCTTTGATCAATAAGAATGTGTTTTACCTCTATCTAACTGGTTATGCTTTTGAGTGTGTATGTGTATCAATTATGTGTTCATACATTTTAGCTTGATGCTTTCACAAATTGACACCAACACACCTAGTGTAGACAAAGCACCATTTCTATAGGTTAACAGGAAGTGTTGCATCTGGAGCACAGAGATAGAAAAGGGTTATCAGACTGTGTGTTTTCCACAACACCTGTGGTAAGTTCATTTTATGTGTGTCTTCATTAAGCCTATTGTTAAAGCTCCCTATAGTTTGGTCTTTTCATCAGATAAAGTGTATGTCTGCCCTCTTCTGGTATAAAGTGTGAATAACTGAGTAGATCAAAATCATTTGGTGCATCACCACTTAGAGTAGTTTCTGTTCTGGTTATTCCTTTTCCCTTTCCCCCCCCCAGTATTAGCAGTAGTAACAAAAGACAACAGAGATGCATCAAAGGGAGCTAGCCCTTATCTAGATATTCTCCCCTCAATTTTGCTAGACCCATAGCAAGAGGGGAGTCTCCATTGTGCCGTGTGGAAGAGAGAATCCTAGCGTTCTTTCAAGGGTGCAATCCACAATGTCAACAAGTAGCAGAGGTGAGAGCCATTCATATCCCTTATTGGGAGTATAATTGAGGAATGGGGTTTCAAGATGCCATTCCAATCTTTCCACCATTATTGAGAAAAAAATCATAATAATTTTATGTAACATTTATGTAGGAATAACGTTAATAACCTTGTGAAATAACTCATACTCATTATCTTGAAGATAAATTTTGGCTTTGGACTTAAGCGGAGAGAGCCAAGCTCAAGAGGTTTTAGAATAAATATCCATAAACAATGTGCATGCCTCATCGAAAAAGCTTTGGAGCATGGACCCAAGGCACATAACTAGAGACCATCAAAGTGAGTGTTGATTGGTGGAGAGACCATCACTAAACCCATTTTCATTCCATACAATGCAAGGTTTGATGGATTCCCACACTTTCCAAATGCTCTTAGCAGTTACTAGAGACCCGACAACCTTGAAAAGTACATTTAAGAGAAAAGGTTAACCCTTTATAAACAACTCTCCCATAAGGAATACAAGCAAATATATAATTCCTTATAAAAAATTACAAGCTTCATTTCCTTTGATAACTATCCATTTAGAAAATAGTGCAGTGCCTTGTTGATAGATGTCAAATAAGCATGTACTTCTTACCTCTTTGGGAAGACAATAATACTCCTAATTAGCTCAACAGAAGCATTGCCCATGGTTAGAACTATCCCAAATAAAATCCCTAAGGAGTTTCTCAATATTTCAATATTGTTATTTATAGGGAATCCATCAAGCAAAATAAGAAGAAGAAGAAGAAAAGGAAGCCGAAGATTGGCAGCAATCATTTCATATATGTGGTTGATTCAGCACCCCAATCCCTAGCCTAACTATTAAAAGGGCTTCAATACCTTTGATATAAAAAATTTCCAACAAGATCTTTGTTTATTTAATGGGACGTTGTTGCATTCAAATTAAAATGTTTATTATTCTTTTTTTTAAAGTAATTAATGTTTTTTTTTTCTTTTTCTTTTTAATTGAGTTTAGAATCACCTTCTTGTTTTCTTCTTTCTTTTTTGGTATGAAGAGGAAGACATTGGAGTCAATGAGGGAAAAAGGCCCAGGAAAGCATAAAAAGATTAATTTTAAATAATTAATATGATTAACTAAATATTCAATCAAATATTAAAAATTTAAAAAGAAATTAAATAGTGAGAGTAAAGAAATTAATAATAGATAACAAATCTTTTTCATTTGATTTGTTCCGACCAACATTTAACAAGTCATCACCGTTAGGTATAAGCTCTCATCCTATGTTTGTATTTTTTTTCATTCGATACCTTTATATTATCATGGAATTTTGTTTTCATGTCATCTAAAGAGGTCTTGTAAGGAAAGATGGCTAGGCCTAAGCATGGTAACTTGTCATGATTGGGAAGAGAAGCCCAATTGCCACATTGCATTGAAAGACGTGAGTGCCTTTAAGGCAAAAACCAACAAACCCATATGAGAGTGGCTCCAACGATGATTCCCCCTCATTCTCCCACTCTCTTCCCTTCATAGAGTTCTATTCCTTGGAGGCAAATAAATATGTACACAAACAATTATGTAGGGAGCACTACTCCAGTGATCCAACAAAGATTGGAGATGGGCCATCTCCACTACCACCTTGTTGACCTGCACTTGAATATACATAAACGCATTTGGTATCAATGTGTATCCTTATTATAGGTAGGGAAATGTTCTACAGTTGTAAAGTTAGCAAAGAAGCATTTTTTTCTTTCCAAATAAAAAATATAATTTTCTCTCATAAATTATGTAAAATTTATATGAATTCTACATAAAGTATGGGCCTATCCCCAAGGGGAATATTTTCCCAGTGAAAGGATCCAACTAAATGGGTTTGACAAAATCATGAATCCATGTCCATGCCGGTTGAGATTTAATGCAAAACCAAAATAAATGCTTAACAATCTCAATTTAGATGAAAAAAAGACATTTGGAATGAGGAGTGCCTACCAAATGCACAAGATGATGCCCCAAGTTTAATTTTTGATTAAACAAGCTCCAAGTAAAATAAGCAAGCTTAGGCTCAAGAATAGAACTCTGTATGGTTTGAAATATCATGCTTCCAGTGTGAGCAGTGGATTGGATATACCGTCTCTCATTGAGATTTTGATACATGAGTATTAGAGGTGAGAGTCATTCATATCCCTTGTTGGGAGTATAATTGAGGAATGGGGTTTCAATATGTCATTCTAATCTTTCCACCAACGTCGAGAAAAAAAACACAAAAATTTTATGCAACATTTATGTAGGAATAACGTTAATAACCTCATGAAAGAAATCATACTCATTATCTTGAAGATAAATTTTGGATTTGGCCTTAGGCCGAGAGAGCCAAGCTCAAGAGGTTTTAAAATAAATATCCATAAACAGTGTACATGCCTCATCTAAAAATCTTTGGATCATGGACCCAAGGCACATAACTAAAGACCACCAAAATGAGTGTTGATTGGTGGAGAGACCATTACTAAACCCATTTTAATTCCATAGAAACCAAGGTTTGATGGTTTCCCACACTTTCCAAATGTTCTTAGTAGTTACCAAAGCCCTGACAAGCTTGAAAAGTGCACGTTAGACAAAAGGTTGGCCCCTTATAAGTAACTCTCCCATAAGGAGTACAAGAAAAGATATAATTCCTTATAAAAATTACAAGCTTCATTTCCTTTGATAATTATCCATTTAAAAAATAGTACAGTGCCTTACCGATAGACGTCAAATAAGCTTGTACTTCTTACCTCTTTGGGAAGACAACAATACTCCCAATCAGGTCAACAAAATCATTGTCCATGCTAATAACTAGCCCAACTAAAACCCCTAAGGAGTTTCTCAATATTTTAGTATTATGCTTTAGAGGGAATCCATCAAGAAGAAGATTAGGCATGGGTTGGAGTGAGAACTTTAGAGTATACTTGAAATTTAGTAGCTAGAGATAGCAATTTAGTGATCTAGCATTATAGTTTCATTTATGCAATATTGATGACACACTACCATAGACTGGAAGGAGTGACTTGAAATGTAAAATTGATTCCAAGGAGGAAGAGTGAAATAAAGCCAATTTCTAAGTATAAATTTAAAGGCAAGAAGGAGGAGTGAAATAATGCCCTTAACATTGTGTCTTCCTCCATTAAATATTGAGCCTGGTACCTAATTGAAAATATTGAAGCAATCCATAGGTTGTTTGTTATTATATTATTCTTGAATTAATATGATGAAGGAGCTATCTCCAAAGGGACTATTAACTTCATTAATGATGTTCTCTTACATTAAAAAAATAGGTGAATTTTTGTGGGTCCAAAAGATTAAAAAAATTAGACTGGTTTTATGATTCATACGTTGATGAGGCATTAAGTTTGAACATGCCTATTCACATCTTTATTTTTCCAGGTTTATATTTTTGTTGTTGTAGACACATAATGTTTATACAAGTCATGTTTTGTCGCATCTTTATCATGCCTTGCCACACTTGGATTATTCATATACACTTGGCTCTTTTCAAACACTTCCCCCTCGTATTAGACCCTTCATAACCTTGTGTCTTTTTATTTCCTCATGAACACCTTAGGTCTATCAATTTTTTGCATCAATATCCATTCACTCATCCTTAGTCTAGCTTGATATTTATTTCTAAGTGTTTTAATAATCTAATAAGAATCAATAGTTGATTATTATGTTATAATTTTTATAGGGGATATCCATTTTTATTCACTTATCTTTTATGGGTCCTTTCTGCCATATGCTAATTTATCATGCCTTGATTTTTGATTCTTACCCTTTTCCATGGTTGGGCTCCACAAAATTTTGTTTGAATTTTATTTCAAATGAGCCAATATACATGTGTACCCTAAGCCATTTATAAGCTCATATCTATCAAGGTTCAATCACAAATTACATTATTTATATCTTCCACACACTTGTCAAGGAGCCTGCACATTGAGCCTATTCTACCCTCATCATCTACTGAAGTCTCTTACCTACACACTTGTCCCAAAAGAAGGTTTCATTATGGATCATATAGTTTCATTTGATTATGTAGGGAGAAGAGGTGAAGTCCTTTCTATCATTTGGGTTAGGAACACTCATAGGAACTATAACTACATTGAGCTCAAATTTTAAATGTGTGGGATACGTATTTTCAACTCTCAAGGGGGCCCAAGACACTAACACTACACATGTTCTATATTCTTGTGATGTTGTAGTGAATCAGGGTTACATCAAATATAAAAACTATCATGACATTTGCCAACATCATTAGATCATTTTAAGTGAGGTTTATGTGCACCAACTGATAGTGAAGTATCCTATATAGTTTTATACCCCCAGGATCAGTAGTGCCAAAATAGTATCATGATTCTACAATGAACAACACAATACCATAATTTATTATATGAATATGGTCTTACCATAATCAGTGGTGGCTGATTTTGTGTTGGCCCAAGGGAAATGGTGGCATACTAGTAAAATTACATTGTAAAGAAAATATTTGACAAAATATAATATTGTATTGTTTCGAGATGGGTTTTTACAAAGACAGGTGAAAGTTATATATGTTTTCACTTGTGGTTATGGGATAAAACTGATTCCTGTGAACCAACCCATTTATTACAAACTAAACATAAATAAAAACTAATAAAATATTTAAATAATTAACTTTGGATCATTTAAAATAATCCAACAAACTCCCCATTGATCCAAAGGGGTATAGAAAAAGAAAGAACTAGAGCAATGTCTCTGAAGACATCAAAGGAACTATGTCACAGCTACAACTGGTACATTGTACCTCTAATACTAACCAAAAACTGATGTTGCTTCATAAAAAATCCCGTCCTTGTGAGTTATGGCAAAAAATGGCTGATGAACATGATCAAATCCTGCTTATCCCTGGTGTTCATCGTATTGTACTGTAGTGTAACACAATCAAGCATGTCCAACTACATCGATCGACATAGAAACCCATCCAAGTGAAAAAACCCCATACTATGTATGGCACATATCCTTGATGTCCAATAAAATATGATGACCTTTACTTAAGATTGAATGTGCTAGTAACCCCTGTCAACTCGTATGTCATTGATGATTGATTGAAGACCAACAAATGCAATATCTTCCCCCTATTAGGTGAGAGGTGAGAAGTTGTGCATCAAGATAACAAAAATCAACTAACACTATCTACTCCATATCATGAATAGCAATGAGAGAAATTTAAAACTCGAACTAAAAATAAAAACACAAGCCAAAATATTTCCACTACAATAAATCCTAGTCTTAAGCCTAGTAGCTTGCACAAGATGGGTGAATCACTAAACACTCAAAATATGGTGTCAAGTCTATTGGGACCATAGACCTCAGCCATATAAGACACCTCCTGATCAAAGCATTTTTCAGAATAATTAGAATAATTAGAGTAATAAAAAAATATACCAGTAAAATGATCAACATAATTGACCTTAGCTTTCTTTTTATGTGGAGAGCAGAGTCGACGAGAAGGACAAACATCTACAAGATGTCCAATACCACCACATTTGAAACATTTTGGTTTTTTCCTATGCCAATAGGATCTAGAAAAAGCTAAATCACTGGATGAACTACATGAGTGAGAAGAATGCCTATGGTGATGTCTACATTTGGAAGACCCTGGAGAGTGTTGACATGAATGTTGTGGACATCGTTGAGAATTATGTGGAAAATGTTGTTGAGAATGTTTCAAATAATGCTTCTAAAACTATTGTTATACATGATGGTGATCTCTCTGCTGGGACCTAATCTTTACATATTGAACCTCTTCAATAGGTGTACTTTTATTCTTTGTAAATCGTCTCTCATGTTGAGTTAATAACTCACAGATGGTGTTAAATGTGGCTCAATTAAGCTTATCACTAAGCTATAATATTTCAAAAAAATTTGTGTATGTGGAACTAATCCCATTCAATGTGATGAAATTCAACATGTCATCATCAATTTTATCCCCTATAATACAATATTCTTCTTAAGTGTTTTCATGCAAGAGAGATATTCAGAGACATCTTCAGTGTCTTCTAATTTATTATTCAAAAGCTGCATAAGAAGGTCAATCTTCTTGTATGTAGGTTAATTATCATATACATATTTTAATGCTTTCCATGCCTTCCATGCACTAATTTTAATTTGCTCAATGTGGATGATAACATGTTTAGTGCAAGATGATTTTAATAGGGTGAGTGCACGCTTATCATGTTTCTGATATTCAACTAGTTTCGTTGTTTCAGTTGGTGATGTGGTCTCTTTCTTAGTGATTTCCCACAACTCATTAAATATGAGGGTATTCTCCATGTTTCTACTCCATTATTTATATTTTTTAGGTGACATTTTTTCATTTTCAGATATGAGACTAACAATTTTAGCCATGGTTCTTAAAGAATAATCAAGCCAAGAAAAGGGAATGTTATTGAGGTTTTGCCTTTACCTTCAAAAATATATTCTATTTATAAAGATATAAATATTCTCAGACTTGTAAAAGAAAACATCTCACATCACCTTTACAGATTAAAAAAATTGACTAAAATATAAGCAAAAGGTTTTGAACCCTGGACTCTTTCTTTAAGAAAAGTACCATGACCATCTTGCCCTTTAACAAATTTTAAATACAAAGCGACAAGATATTACATATAACCTTGATTTTAGGAGGGATTAAAATTTCACATTTACCATTATATTTATCAATTATTTTGCTTGCACTTTTGTGGAGGCAAAATATCATGAAAATGTTTGTTTTTCCAAGTTCGAGAAGAAAAATATTTTTTTTTCACCCTAGGAGATTTTTACTTGGCCATGTAAAATTGTAAAGATTATGTTGAGCTTTATCTGGGGTCCTCCACACTTTTGCAATGATTAATAAGTGAATGCCAATATCAAATTTATCTTATATAATACCTGACCACGATTACCTATTGCAGCAACATCATAACATAATAGGAAAATCCATAGGTTGTGGATAGTTTCTCAAAAAAAAAAAAAAATTGATGGTGAACAACATAATTAATATTCCATAGTCAATACATTCAACCTGACAAAGTCCATGTTGATGGTGTATCGATTTTAAATTTAATAGTGTCATTTTTTCTATCGAGTAATGTCATCATCGTACGTATTTGAAATTTGTAGAATAAAATAAATAGTGTCATACAGGTTTGGAATAAGTCACAAAATAAATAAATAAACTTATTGATTTGTTGTCTCTCCTTCAAAACATGGCATTACATTCCCAATACAAATTGGGTTACTCATATTCTCTCTTCAACCTTGGCTCTTTCATGTCTATCTCTTCAGATGTCAAGCTCTACAAATTTCTTTTCAAATCCTCCTTTTCAAATTGCCTCGCTCTGATACCACTATTGGCCCAAGTGAAATGGTGCCATATCTGTAAAATTACATTGTAAAAAAATATTTGACAAAATATAATATTGTATTGTTTTGGGATGGGTTTTTACAATGAGAGGTAAAAGCTATATATGCTTTCATGGGTGGTTACGGGATAAAATTGATTCTCGTGAACCAACTCATTTATCACAAACTAAACATAAGTAAAAACTAACAAATTATTAAAATAATTAAATTTGGATCATTTAAAACAATCCAACATTTTTTTCATCATAAAACACAATATGCTTTCAAGATTTTGATATGCCAAGTCTCAAAGCTTGTTTTCTAGCATTAAAAGCCAATTCTAGAACCCAAGTGTGTTTGTTTTAGTTGTTCACCTTCCTTGTTCTCTTTACTTTTGTCATTATTCATCATTTACATATAATGGTACTTTCAACTCTCCCATTTCACCCTAAGAAATTTTGAATTACTATAATTTACTAACTTTTATCTAATTTGCATTGTGCAATAGTTTTACCTCATTGGCTTAGTGTTATTCACCCCTTGAGTCACATTTTTGTAAACTAATCATAAGACATGTGTAATTACTAGTGGGTGGTTATGTGATAGTTGCTCACAAGTGATTATACCAATGCAAGGAACACTTAAAATTATGGGACAAATCACCTTATCTATAAAAACTATAAAAGACCCAATAAAATTGCTTTTTCATACCTGACAAAAAGGTTTTCCCAATCCAAATTCTACATGCAACCAAATTCTTATGCACCCATAAATTCACAATCCAACTAACCATGTAAGCAAGTTATTATCTCATAAATATCCTTTTTGCAACAACATCAAAAAATATTATCACAAATGATAATTTCTTTATAGGTAGAATAATGTTTTGTTTAAAATATAATTTCATTAGTCAAAGATGTGTAGAGTAGCTAGATAAAATTGAGTGCTGCCAAAAAGGAGGGTTTGGGTTTGAATCACACCTAGCCACCTAAATGGGGCTTTCCCTGCCATGCATAAAATACAAATCCCCATAAATTTTAAGTTATAATGTTCATTTTTACAAAGTATACAAAACATTATTTTTTTTAATGTATAAAAGAATTATAGCCTCACCTACCATATTTGGCATGGACCAATAACATGTACTATATTAATTGAAGGAATAAGTAGAAGATGTTGGCTTGAAAGTATATGAGTATTCTTCAGTATTAACATCTAAACTAAAAAATTCTTCTCGAGTAATTAGGTTAAAATGAAGATGGGCTTTAACATCTTTAAAGTAGCTAACAAAGATCAAAGGTTGGATTTTATTTTCCATAGCCTTATAGTTTTTATTAATATTACATGTAAAAGACTCATTACTATAGACATAAAAGTTAGAAACATCTAGGTTCTATTTACTCTATGATTCTTACGGGGTGAGGTTGTCTAGTGCTTGATGAGGGGAGCAGTTTTAAATATAGTTCAGATAATTCATGACCTTATCCTAAAACTAAGGGGCCATATTTTGATCTTGGATCATATAATTGGCCATTTCTCTCAATGTATAATTATTTCTTTCTCCAACACCATTAGGATGAGGTGTGTATGGGATTCTCTGTTGCATCTAGATACCATAAATGGTGAAAGATTTATTGAATGTAATGTTCACATATTCCCCCTAATTATTAGTGCAGTCACTTGATCTAAAGTCCTTAATGCATTTCAATAATGATTTTTAAGTGAATGTTTAAATGCTTCAATCTTGTACTTGAGAAAGTACACCCATGTGTGCCTTAAAAAGCCATCAATGAAGGTAAGCACATTCTTAGTCCTATAAAATAATGCCTTTAAAAAAGACATTGGGAAACTATATACCAATTAAAGAAGAGCCTCACTTATCCAAGCGTTTTCCTTGGCCAACCTTTACCTATGGTATTTTCTAATGACAATCACAACAAACACCATCTCAGCAGGATACCTTAGGAATGCCTTTGACCATATTATTTGTGCTTAAACCATTAATGTCATAATATTATTTTCATAAAAATGCATAATGAGAACACGTGGAGAGAGTGAGGGATCAAAAGAACTAAAATTGTACAATTGAACAAAAACATCAACTTGCCTAGAGAAATTTACAACTTTGCATTATTGAAACTCTCTAACTACAACATTGTGTGGAGAAAATATGAATGTTTTACCCCTATTAGATTGACAAATCTAGTAGATGAAAATAAGGTTGAGTGAAAGAGCAAGTATACATAAAACATCATTGATTTGACCATATTCTATTTCAAGTGTGCCATTTCCCAAGACTTCAAGTGGAGATGAATCACCCAAAAATATTTATTAAGTAATGCATTTAGAAAGAGAAGCAACGACATCCTTGGACTTCAACATGTGATTATAGACACATAATTTTGGTATGTGCATTATAATTGTAACATTATTAGCATGTTTTCATATATATGGTGGATCATTGGTTCAAATTAGGCTCTTATCAGTGCATTTTCATTTGTGTTGATATTTGTATAGTTTTTTAGGTCATCTAGGGTCAACATTGATATCAGTATTCACACTTGAAAAACTTCAAATATGTGATTTACTTGCCTCCTGATACTTTTAAATGATCATACAAACTGTAGGTATTTTTAAAAAAGTTTTGGTCAATTTTGACAAGTATTGAAATAGTTTCATACTAGTATGACTAATATCGGATCATTATGATAGTGGTTGTTGTTAGAGTATTTGCTCATGCTTTCTAGGTTCTAAACAGTTTTTCATCTTTTCTTAGTTTTATTTTTCGTGTGGATTTATCCCATATTGGTTAGTTAGACTTATCTCTTATTTTGTCTTGCCTACTTATGCAAAGTCTCTCCTTTGTACACACATGTCTAATTCTAGATATTATATGATATATATCTTATTTGTATATCAGACTTGATGTGATATTTTGTCAAAACTTGAGATCTTTGGCTTAGAATGATCTAATCATCATTCCTATTATGGTATCAGAGCCTTGAAGTATACAAAATTCTATCTGTAAGATAGATTTGATACAAGTATTTGGTTATTTCATTATACTGGGATCTTATTCTACTCATCTCCTAGCTACATTGGAAGAACTATTAGCATCCTTTTCTAAGTGTTGGAGCATCTGCTTGTCTGCTCATTCACCTTTCACATACTTTTTCGGCATCATTTACCTGTTTAGAGTATAGGAGTGGAGAGATATGTGTGTGGCATTTGGAGGTCAGAGTAGGAGTGGAGGAGTGTTGGATTTTTTTGTTGGTTTGTAGAGAAGACTGTATGCCATCATCCCTACCTCAAACATGCATTCATTTTTTGGCAAGTGTGTTGGAGGATCAGTCAAAAATCTTATCCTTTTTTGGTAAGTGCGTAGGAGTGTAGATTTTATCTAAATGTCCCTTTTTGGCCTCATATGTTGTGTGTGTTAAATAGGCATCTTATTTTTTGCCTGCACCGGAGACCAGCATAGGTACATTATAATATGGGAGTGTTTTTACAGACCCATATTTTATTTTCAAAATGCCAATCTATACCCCTTTTTTTCATTTGCGTGTTAGGCCTGCAATTTTTTCTTAGATTGGTTGTTGATTATCTGTGTGGAGATATTCCTAGGTGCATTATAAGTGTCTCGGATGGTCACTGATCAGGATTAACTCAACTAAACCCTACTATTTTGATCTTATTCCTCATAGCAGAACTACATGAAGTCTTGACAATTCTCTATTATGTATTATTCCCCCTAGTCGCATCTCACTTTCTGATCTAACTTGAGACCTATAGATTTATTTGGTAGCACCTACTTAGGGTTAAGACACCTACCAAGAAAAAAGCAACTGTAATCCACCATTTCATCCCCTTAAAATAGTTGTTTTATTCATTATTATATTTTAATCATTGTTTTTTGCATAAAAGTGGTAGTCAATTTCACTTGCAAGCTCATAAGGGTGCATAGTTGGTTTTTTTTTTTACTTTTGTTGTCTTGAAAACATATACAATCAAATTATAGTTCCAATAAATGGTTGGAAGGCTAGGTTCATTACCAATTTGGTCATAGAAATCAGCTAGTAGTTTAATTTTTATTACTTTTAACCCATTTACAGAAATTCATAAAGCCCATATCTTTTGAACTATAACTCAGAATTGAGTTTAGTTTTTTCAAAAGTGTGTGGTTTTCAATTATCTATCCATTATTGTCATATGTTTTTAAAAAAATGCACTAATTTTATAAAGTTCCAAATTCGGGGGAGGGGGGGGGGGGGGATATGTGGCTCAATACAAATCTTTTGGGGGTTGTCTCGGTGCCGATTTGTGTACCCTTTTGCATTCTTTATGCTCTTTGGTGATTTAGTAGCATGGATTCTTCTTCTATTTTAGATCAATGCGATCCTTTAACTACACATAATTACCATACATAGAGACCTAAAATGGAAACAATCATTATACATGGAGGATTATGGTCCTTATTGAATGAAGATCAACCATAGTTACCAACTTTTAGCACCAATGTAGATTTGAAGAGTGTATGGGTTTGATTGGGGGTTATGTGAGTGACAATCTTTTGTATCATTTAGATGGATGTGATTCACCATTCGAAATATGGGCTAAACTAAAGGGTTTATATGGAAAAGTAGATCACATGAGAGCCATGCATCTTGAAGTCAAACTTACTTCTTTCAATCCTGAAGATTTTCCCTCTATTATGGATGATCTCACTAAGTTTAAAAACATGTTGACACAAATAAAGGAGAGTGGACAAGATAAGAAAGATGAAGTGTGTTTGTACTCGATTCTATCTAAGTTGAAAGGTCCATTCCAAATTTTTGCTTCTACCTTTTTCTCTAGCATGGATGCCTTAGATACTACATTTCAAATCCCTGATTTCGAGTTGTATGAAATACTTACTAGGGAGAATCCAAATTATCTCACCTTGAGTCTTCCACCTCTCAAAAATAATTTGTAGTGTCTATTCCTAAGAGCAAGTTAAAATCAAAGGGTGAAACCAAGAACACTCCTCCATCTCAAATTGCCCCTAAACCCAAGTCATCTTCCAAATCTGAGAATAAGTATAGCTTTTCATGTTTTTTTTGTGGGAGGGCTAGTCATGAAGAATCTAGGTGTTTTAAGAGAATGCAAGCCTTAGAGGTTGTATTAATTAAACACAATATTTCTATCTCCACTCCTCCCAGTGAACATGACAAAGCACTTAATGTTATTAGGAGATCTCAGGCACCTATTTCAAACAGTTGGGTCATAGATTTTGGTGCTTCTTACCATGTGACTTCTTCCAAGGAGTCTTTTGTATCTCTTTATTTGAGTTCTAATTCCAACATTAAGGTTGGAGATTTTTCCTTTATATATGTTAAGGGAAAGGGTGATATACAACTTGAGGGTGGTCACATCAATGATGCACTATATGTCCCTGACATCACTATAAATTTGCTTTTTATTTATTAGATTTATCATTATTATCAAGGTAAGATAATGACTTTCACACCATAAGGGATTGAAGTTCAGGCATTGATAGATCCTCACACACTCATTATACAAGGTGTTGTTGATCATAGTTCTCAACTCTATTACTTTGAGGGTTTTGATGATACTCCTCCTATAGGGACATGTTTGGTCTCTCATCCAGATTATGACAGTAAGTTTTAACATGAGAGATTCATACATCTTAATTATATATACTTGAAGGAGTTGAGCACTTGTGGTATGGTAAATCGTCTTCCTATAATTTCATGTCTGGGTGGAGTTTAACCTGGGTTGTGCATTAAGGAAATAACACCGAGATTTATTTTCTAAGGGTATGTTCAAGAGAGCTTCTTCACCACTCGAGCTTGTGCATAGTGATTTGATGGTCTTTCCTACTCATTTTAACGAAGCTAAGTATGCACTAACTTTTCTTGATAATTTATTGAGGCGTACTTGGGTTTATGTTCTCAAGTACAAGAATTATGCTTTTTTACACTTCAAAGTCTTTAAGGCTTTGGTTGAGAATCAATCTTCTAGTTTCATCAAAAAGCTTTATATTGATAATGGGGGGAGTACTCCAGTAGAGAGCTTTCTATTTTTTGGTAGTTCATGGTACTATTCACCAACATTTTGTTCCACATACTCCACAACAAAATGGCTTAGTAGAACAAAAGAATTGAACTTTAAAGGAGATGGCTAACTACATGATGCATTCATGAGATTTACCTTCTATCTATTGGGTAAAAGTAGTTAATTATGTGAATTACATTAAGAATCACACACCATGCATAACACTTGAGCATTTGACTCTAGAAGAGGCTTGCTTTGGAACTAAGCCTGATGTTTCATTTTTCAATCTTTGGGAGCCAAGCTCGTGCATTTATACCAAATAAGAAAAGGAAAGCATTGGATTAGAAGAGAGAACCCTTGATCTTTCTAGGGTTTTGTGAGGACATGAGAGCTTATAACCTTTTGGATCTTGAACTCATGATGTTCTTTTTTGACCACATGTGCAGTTTGATGAGTGTTTTACTTCTCATGACTCTTCATCTTCTTCCATGCCTTCTTATTTTGTTGATTCCTCGCCTCCTCTCAAGTATTAATTATTTGAGGATCTAGTTCAAGAGGCCCCTGAGGAGGTTACAGACATTGAGGATCCTATTCCCATTGATGTTGTCACTATGCCATTGTGGGCTTGTACTATAATTTTTGAGGCAATACTTTTTATATAGCATCTTTCACCCACTAGACATTATCATCTACATTCTACAGTATTGGAATTTTATGTCAGGCATTCTCTAGGAATCCACAGTCTTTTTCACAGACATGTGATACAAGAGTGGGATGATGCGATGATAGATGAGCATTCTTCTTTGATGAAGAATCATCTTGGGGTTTGTATCTTTTCCTAAGGGAAGAAAGTTGGTTAGGTGCAAGTGGATATATTGTACCAAGTATGCAACTGATAGGTCTATTGATAAGTATAAGGCACATTGTTGCAAAGGGTTTGTCACAAGTTGAAGGTATTATTTACTCTGAGATTTTTACACCCATTGCAAATATGGATTTTGTTTGCCTTGTACTTTATCTCATTGCATCATAGGGTTGGATAATGTACCAAATAGATGTTAAGAGCACCTTTTTACATAGATATTTGTAGGAGGAAATCTATGTGGATTAGCTTGCTAGGTTTGTTGATGATTCTTCTATTATTTGTCAACTTAGGAGGTCTCTTTGTGGTCTCAAATAGACCCCTAGAGCTTGGTATGAGAATATGGATTCCTTTCTTCTCTCTAACCAATTTTTTCAATGTCATTTTTATCCCACAGTTTATATCCAACATGTTTGGGTAGACATTATTATTCTAGTTTTGTATGTTGATGATCTGCTTCTCGTAAACAACTCCTCTTCTTAGATTTAGGCTATTTAACAGGATTTTTAGTGTAGTTTGACATGACTAATCTTGATATTTTACACTTCTTCCTTGGTTTGCAAATTTCTCAATCAGATTTAAGGATTCATTTGAGTCAACAGAAGTACACCCTTGATCTTCTTCAACATTTTAGCATGGTTGATTGCAAGCCAAATCTATCTACCTTTTAGTCTAGAGTCACTCTTGCTTCTACCTGCACTACTCCTCTTTGTGATCCTACATTATATGGGGAGATGGTTGGGAGTCTTATGTATTTGACCCATACTCATCATAACATTTCATTTGCAGTTGGGATTATATCTATGTTTACACATGTTCCTCATGACAGTCAGTGGTAGGTTACCAAGAGGATTTTATGATATCTACGAGGCACTATCCATTTTGGATTACACTACACAAGGGGTTCTACTCAATTGGTTAGGTACACTAACTTAGATTGGGCAAGTTCTCTTAATGAAAGATGTTCTACTTATGGCTACATCTTTTGTCTTGGTTCTCCTCCATTTATTTGGACGTGTAAGAAGTAATAAGTTATGCATTTTCATCTACAAAGGCTAATTATAGGGCAATAATTATAGCGATTCAGTAGGTTCTTTAGCTTTATCAATTATTGATAGAGTTTGGCTTCATGCAGGATTCATCCATTGTACTTTAGTGTGACAACAAGTGTGTAATTTACATATCTTGTAACCCAGTTGAACACTAATAGATTGAGCACATTGAGATACACATGCACTTAATTTGTCAGCACATTCAGGATGGAGTTATTTACTTAAAGTACATTCTAACTCAATAGTAGGTTATCGACATCTTCATGAAGCCTTTTACATAACCTCATTTTCTTGAGTTGTGTGACATGTTTGGGGTTTTAGAAGTTGTCTTTGGGGGGTGTTCATGAGGACATCTTCCTTTTTATTTCATGGATATATATTGTACATGAGTACCTCATCAAGCTTTGTTTGCAGAACTCGCACTGTGGATATGCCACCTTATTTTTGGCTATTATTAGCCCCTATCTTCACTTGAGGGGGGTGTTAGAGTATTTTCTCAAGTTTATTAGGTTCTAGATAGTTTTTTGTCTTTTCCTAGTTTTATCCTTTGTGTGGAGTTATCCCACATTATTTAGTTGGGCTTGTTTCTTATTTTGCCTTGCCTACTTATGCAAGGTATCCCCTTTTTACTTACATGTCTCATTTTGGATATTATATGATATATCTCTTGTTTGCATATCAAACTTGATGTGATGTTTTGTTGGCACTTGAGATCTTTAGTTTGGAATGATCTAATCATTGTTTCTATTAGTTATGTCCATCACAGATCTTTTTATCCCCTTCCCTTGGTTTCACCATGTTTTATTATGCCCTTATTATTCAATTTCCAATTTTCATAATGTTAGCTTGTGCACCAATAAGGTCTTAATTTGAATTTGAAAATTCTATATATACATCATCACCCTAATACATTAAATACATTACATAATCAAATTGTATACTCACATAATTATAATGATCACATTAAAGTATTTATACACTTTGATTTTTATTATGTTTCTATCTATTCAAGAGTTGTGGTTGCATACTTGTACCAAAATGACTAGTGAAAAAACATATATAATCAACTACTTGCATGTATATAATTCATATGTATAATGATTGGGATATTCATACACACCACATTGCTTGTCGACTTACATGAGAGTTGATTTCTAACTTTTCATCAAATAAGGGTCTAATCGAGGCATACCTATCATAACAACACCATTTTTTCATGACCTTTTAATATCTCTTTAAGTGGGTTGGCTCTTCAAGAAAGGAGAAGGAATTATGATAGTTTTGTACATTATTTCCCTAATATACAAAAGGTTTTTGTTAAGCAGGTGCCAACAAAGGGGTTCAATAGCTTAGACTGATATGACATCTTTTGCCACTATCTAGATCAAACTGCCACTATCAAAATAGATAAACATTACTTGAATAGTCTGATACTAGTATACATTTATCAGAATAGTCCGATTTTGGTTACATAATCAGATTTTTACCATATTTTTAGATTCTCTTATGCACTACCTCATAGGTTGTATATCAACATATTCAGTCATTTCTATAATACAAATAAGTTAGAGAACATGCATTCATCTTTAGACCCCCTTTGTCAAATTCCCACATCTTGAGGTACTTTTATTATTCCCAATTCTAAGCATCAGTCAAACATTTATTCACTACTTTTTACTATATTTAGATTAGACTTGATTGGTGCCATATTTTATTGGTTAGTGTAGTGTCTTTTGACCTTGTGTAAATCACTAATAAAACATTTTAATGAGCTTGTATTATATTTCACCTAACCATAGAGTTTTATGATCTCTCTCCATGGTTTATTTCTACTATGGTTAGTTTAAATCTAATTTTTCTAGGGTTGTGCTTTTATGTTTTGTTATTTTTAACCCCAACTTCTTGAATGTTATATATGTCTCTCTCTTATGCCACCTAATAAGGTTAGTTCTAAGACACTGACTAGGTAAAGTGATAGATTAAGTGGTAAATCTATTGATTTTGTTCAAATTCCTTTGCTTAGTACTCATGTTAATTTGAAAAATAAAATGGAAATTATTTTTGATGTTAATGAATTTTGTATTGTTACATGCATAAATGATGATGTAAATGATACAAACGTGAAAGATATGAATGATGAAAATTTAAATGTTTTGAATCACAATGCTTCTAATGATAATGTTATGAATGACCATGCTTTAGATGACAATGTTATGAATGACAATGATTTTGATGATAATTTTAGTAATGATAATGCTTTTGAAGCCACAAATGATAATATTGATGGCATGTATAGATAAGGGTAGATAAACTTTATACATTTAGATTACATGTCTGGAGAAAAACCTAATGAAATGAATGCAATATTAGTCATGTTAAAGGATATGCAAAAGAAAATTATAGCTTGGGAATTTGTGTCTAAGTAAATACCATTCATGACCAATCACGAATCTTTAAATGTTTTTATTCTACCTTCTAGAGGTTCCCCTCATAAATTAATTAATGAAGTTGTAAACACATTGCTTCTACTATTTTTGGCCTCCACCAATGTCATCTACCTAGATTAGTATGCCTATCCCCTCTTAGGTTGGTCTTAGTGTTTATTTTATGCCTCCTAAATTTATTCAACTGTCTAGGTTGGTTGGTCGATCCACACTTATTTTTTATAGTATTCCTAAAGGACCAAGGGTGTTTGCTCCTACATTTGATGTTTCTATTTCACTTCCCACTCATCAAGATATACTCCTTCAAAAAACTATTCAATTTATGCAATAACATATTCAAATACTTTTCCGATAATCTCAAAAATCAAGTCATAACGTTAATTCAAACAATATATTACTCAATCCTTTAGTTTATGAGGCCTTTTTAACCCCTTTCCTAATATTTTTATAGCTCCTAATTTTGGAGTATTTGATGGCAAAGGTTATCCTTATCATCGTATCAAAGCTTTATATGCTTCATGTCTTAATTTTGCTAATAATGATAAACTATTGACTAAGATATTTCCTATAAGTCTGGTTGATTATATCTTGGATTGGTTTTACACCCTACCTTCAACTCTGTAGACTCATTCAATTATTTGGATGATAATATCTTAGCTCATTTTTAAATCAATAATAGCCAATATTATTCGTAAACTAGGTATATATTCCATAGTAAGCTTCACCAACACGAATCCTATGACTCTTAACTCAACAATTATTAGAAGATAACTTTTCTAGGCTATTTACCATGCTTAAACAAAGATAAACAAGTGTTGGAAATGAAATGTACAACATATTTTACATAACATGAAGCATAAGAATGAATAAAGCTCACAATGAACATGATAATGCTCTTGAAGAACCATGACGTTGGAAAAAATATAGTGGGTGAGGCAATTACACTATCTTTCCACTATGAAATGCAAAAAATATACAAGGTATTACTAAACATGGCATGTATGTACATAATTATCACTATTTTTCTATCCAAAAATTGCACATAAGAGTGCTTTACAATATTAGACACTTCTCAAAACTCCAATACCACTGAACCAACCATCTTAAACTAGAAAATAATAAGACAAAAAGAATAAAGACTTAAAAGTTAGGTTGTGGAGCTAAAAGCTTCAACCCTTTGCAAACTGAGGAACAGAAGGTTGCTGAGATCCAGGAGCACCGGCGTTGGCAATAGGACCGACGTCGATCGAGACCAGTGCAGAAGGCCACCGGCGATGGCAGGAAGTCGGCCGACGTCGGCAGAACCAGGCAAGCAGGGACCGGCATCGGTCGCCTGTGTGTTCCAGAATTGCTCGTTTCACAGACAGTTAGTTAAGTGAACAAAGAGTTTGCATGTTAAGACCAGTCAGAGTCTTGGGCTGCGAGGATAATTGTCTAAATTAAGAGTCTAAGTTATTGTTTAAGTTAGGGATCTATTTATAGACCCATTGGCATGTATTGTTTATGTATGAGATAGAAAGGAAGAGTTCCTTCTAGTTGTAAGATCAGTGAGTTGCAGGTTGTTGCAAGTTCATAGGAGATCTACATGTAAGTTTGGTCTTTGAATTGCAGGTTGCAAGTTCATGGGAGATCAGCTTGAAGTGCTATAGAGTGCTTGGTGTACCGGCAGAGTTATTACTGACTGGTTGGTGAGGCGAACACCAATTCTGTGTGTGATTTGGTTGTTGGGACCCTTTTTTGTGTAGGAGAGTGTGTGTGAGAAGAATTACTGTACACTTGAGGCGTGGGAAACCTCTGTAAGGTGGAAGAGTGTGGCGGCTCTTTATTATATTCTTTTCTGTAAAGTGTTAATACAAGATAGTGTATTGTCTCTCATATTCTGTGCTATTGGTGAATTCTAGTTACTTGTGTTTCTGGTTATTTTCGCATATTCAATTGCTTATATTTGGTAATCATACTGTGCTCTTTCTGAGGAGTAAGATCCTAACAGGTGGAATCAGAATAGTGTGTTTGTTCTTGGATTCTCACCCTCCTAACAACTGGTATCAGAGCTTTTGGTTGGGATACTAACAGATTGGTTTAGATCTGGGTAGTGTGTTTTGATTACAGGTTACTCACAGGGTCTCTATTTGAGTGGGAGTTGAGCAATGGCAGAAAACAGTTAGCTACGAATGGAAAAGTTTAATGGCAAGAACTACCAATTATGGAGGATGCAGATTGAGGACTATCTGTATCAGAAAGATTTGTACTTACCGTTGGGTGGGGTTGCTAGCAAACCCTCGGATATGAAGGATGAAGAATGGGAGGTTCTTGATCGGAAGGCTCTGGGATCTATTAGATTGAGTCTTGCATCATTTGTGATTTCCAGCTTATCACAGTGTAAGACAATGGTGGAGTTGATGGAATCTTTGGCAAATTTGTATGAAAAACCCTCAGCTTCTAATAAGGTATTTCTTATGAAGCGTTTATTTAATTTGCAAATGTTGGAAGGTGGATCTATTCATAGCCATCTTAGTGATTTCCATGGTTTGGTAAACCAGTTAAGTTCAGTCAATATTGTATTTGATGATGAAATTAGAGCTCTCTTAATCTTGTGTTCATTACCTGAAAGTTGGGAAGGTTTGGTAATGGCAGTTTCTAATACTGTGTCTCCTTCAAAAGTCTTAAAAGTGGATGATGTTGTGAGTGTGATCTTGAATGAAAAGATATGCAGGAAAAGCATAGGTGAATCATCAGGAGATGCTTTGAGTGTTGAAGGCAGAGGAAGGCCAAGAGAGAAGATAGAGCGTGGGAGATCAAGGTCGAAGACAGGCAGAAGATCCAAGTCCAGGTATGGCAGAATAACCTGCTGGAAATGTGGAAAGCAAGGGCACTTAAAGAGAGATTGCAGATCGGGTGAAGATCAGCATGAAGGACATGGAGAAGAAGCAGATGTTGTGGATTACGTTGCACAGGATGCTCTGGTATGTTCTTTGGATAAAGTAGAATCTTGGGTTTTAGATTCTGGTGCCTCTTTTCATGCATCCCCACATAGGGAATTTTTTCATGAGTATGTCCAGGGAGACTTCGGAGAAATTTGTGTAGGGGATGGTAAGCCTTGTCAGATTGTTGGCAAAGGAAAAGTGAAGCTGAAATTGCAGACAGGTGACACATGGGTGTTAAAGGAGGTCATGCATGTCCCAGTTTTGAAGCAGAATTTGATTTATGTTAGAAGTTTGGGTGATGAGGGTTGCACAGTAACTCTCACAGCGGACTCTTGGAAGGTTACCAAGGGTACACTTGTTGTAGCTAGAGATAAGAAAGTAGGTACGCTTTATCTATCTACTTGTATTACTAATTCTCTTTCTGGGTTATCTACTTCAGCTGTAGATTCGGAGATGTGGCTTAATAGGCTTGGTCACATAGATAAGAAGGAGATGCTTGTTCTTGAGTCAAAGTGTATGCTTTCGGATTTGGAAGGCATGGATCGTGGTTTCTGTATGCAGAAGAAGAAGGTGATATTTCTTGAGGAATCCGATGTTAGTGACAAGAACAGGAAAGCCTTGGTTTTCAAGGAGAAGGTGACGAACAGAGTTTTGCACAAGATGGAGAGGAATTCTGAGCAGAGCAAGGGTGATTTGGACAAGGGTTTGATCCAAAAGGAGCTCGCGGGAAAAATTCAGGTCTCACTAGAAAAACACAGAGACCGACATCGGCAGGAAAACCGGCGTCGGTGTCCAGACAGGGACCGACGTCGGCTATGTGCAGCGCGACGTCAGTGACTCGGGGTAGAGAACGACCGGCGTCGGCCAGGGGAAACCGACGTCGGCAAGGTGGCAGTCGCAGGGAACCGACATCGGTCGGTTGTAGACTGAGATGTGACCAGCATCGGTCACTGAGACGAATTTTGGGTGGACAGCTAGTTGTCATGGAGTCTCAAGCGCCCATATGGAAGACTGATGGTGTAAGTAAGTTCTTAAATTCGTCATTTCCCTTCTTTACACTACTTGTTGCTCACTGATGGTATAGAACCAGGAAGTTGTTAAAGAAGCAGAACAGGTAGTTCCAGGAAACAATGGGAGCTTGGCATGGATGAGGATATGATTCCTTGGAAGAGAACCAAACAGGTGTTTTGGGTAGAGTTGCCAGCTGGAAGTAAGCACTGAGAGACGAATGGATGTTGAGGATGAAGAAGAGTGGAAATGGATACGTGAGATGGAAGATCAGGGTATATGATCTTGTATTAATTGCAGGACAATGGAGGTTTGATCATTGTGTTTCTCTTTACCAGGTTGGATAATATTAGCTACATTATCCTATTTTTGTATGATGTGCTTGTTGCAGGGTTACATATACAGGTATTACTGAACTAAAGGTAAAGCTAGTTCAGGTGTGTGTCATGGAGAATCTGGGAGCAACAAGATTCTTTGGCATGAGTGTGTTCTAGAGACATGGAGGTCTTGTTGACTTTGTTTCAGGATGATTGTGTGAGACCGGTTAGCACGCCGATGGTAGGACAGTTCACAGAACAGGTGTCTTGATTCACATAATGAGGTTGAGTGCATGGTATGTACTAAACCTGAGTTTTCCCAAGCAGTGGGAGTTGTCACACGTTTGGAGTCAATCCGGGATAGTAATACTGAAGGGCAGTTCAGTGGGATCAGCAGCAGGTGCACATGTTATGTAGGGTCAAGTTCTTTTTCTACATGGTTGTAGATGCGGATGTGGCAGGTAATTTGGATGACAGGTTTTGCACTACAGGATTTGTGGTGGTTGGTCTTCAAGAGTGATCTTGAGGAGGGATACAAAGGCAAGGGAACAAACTAGACGGAGTACAGGTACAGGTACAGGTTGCAGCTATTTATCTCCAAGTGGGAGATTGTTAGGTTGTGGAGCTAAAAGCTTCAACCCTTTACAAACTGAGGAACAGAAGGTTGCTGAGATCCAGGAGCACCGGCATCGACAGCAGGACCGACGTCAGTCGAGACTAATGCAGAAGGCCACCGGCGACGACAGGAAGTCGGTCGATGTCGACAGAAACAGGCAAGCAGGGACCGACGTCGGTCGCCTGTGTGTTCCAGAACTGCTCGTTTCACAGACAGTTAGTTAAGTGAATGAAGAGTTTGCATGTTAAGACCAGTCAGAGTCTTGGGCTGTGAGGATAATTGTCTAAATTAAGAGTCTAAGTTATTGTTTAAGTTAGGGATCTATTTATAGACCCATTGGCATGTATTGTTTATGTATGAGATAGAAAGGAAGAGTTCCTTCTAGTTGTAAGATCAGTGAGTTGCAGGTTGTTGCAAGCTCATAGGAGATCTACATGTAAGTTTGGTCTTTGAATTGTAGGTTGCAGGTTCATGGGAGATCAGCTTGAAGTGCTATAGAGTGCTTGGTGTACTGACAGGGTTATTACTGACTGGTTGGTGAGGTGAACACCAATTCTATGTGTGAGTTGGTTGTTGGGACCGTTTTTTGTGTAGGAGAGTGTGTGTGAGAAGAATTACTGTACACTTGAGGTGTGGGAAAGCTCTGTAAGGTGGAAGAGTGTGGCGGCTCTTTATTGTATTCTTTTCTGTAAAGTGTTAATACAAGATAGTGTATTGTCTCTCATATTCTGTGTTATTGGTGAATTCTAGTTACTTGTGTTTCTGGTTATTTTCGCATATTCAATTGCTTATATTTGGTAATCATACTATGCTCTTTCTGAGGAGCAAGATCCTAACAGGTGGAATCAGAATAGTGTGTTTGTTCTTGGATTCTCACCCTCCTAACATCAAACTTATAACTTACGACACGATTCCAACTTCAATATTTGTTGTTGTGTTTTATGTTGTCTTTTGCATTGTACAATACTCGTATTTATGATCTCTCAAATTTGGATTCTTCTAAGAATCTCAAATGAACCATCCTCAAGGATTGGAAATGTTTGCAACCATTCGTATTCTTGTGCTCTATCTTGTGACAAAATCATTCGTGTATGCAAATCGACAATTTTAAAACCACTGAGCTGGTTAAACACCTACCACTTATAAACACTGGTATCTATGCAACTATTGGGATAGTTGTGCAACTACCACCCCAAGAATAATGATAATTACACTATCTTTGATAAATCCATTCATTTGAAACATTGGAACTCAATGATTTCATCACTATGAAGATGTTTGGATCACATCCACACTAACTATGCCAATGTAACATTTTTGATGTGATGAAATGTACCACAACAGTGTTTTACAAGCATGTATTACATACAATTGAGCATAGTAGAGGTATCTAGTATACATGAATAATACATTAGGATCCAAATATAGATCACAAAAGTTGTGCCTTCTTAATTGGCTAAACTTAAACAAGGACCTAATGAGAATGTTAATGAATGTGTGTTTGAATTCAAAATGATACTTATGCAGATGACTCACCGATTACCTAACATGGAATTGTAAAATATATTCTCTCAAGTTTACTTCAACCTATTAAAGGGAAAGTGATTTCCAAATCATACTAATATTTTGATGAACTTTGTCACGTAGTCCAAAACTATAAAGTCCAAAATGCTCAACTATGCATTTAATGACCTTGAGTTAAATACCAAGGTAAATCAACATTTAAATCTAATGTTAATCATGTTAAATTATCAACCTAAGAATGATATGAATAATGTAGTCAATGTGATATTTTAATCACCTAATAGGGTTACCCTTCCACAATATAAGTGAAGGTAATTTACATGATTATCTGAGAGTCCTGAAAAAGCACTTAAATAATGACTTGAATCCAATACGATATGCTTACTTTCACTACGCATGTTTGATCCATCTCAACTTTTACCTAAGAACTATGATGTTAATGTATGTTGTGATTATCTTAGATCTTTTGGTCATATCAAATGTTTCTCATTAAGACATAAAATTTAGGATTTGATCGATAACAACTAAATACAATTGGATGGATAGAATAGTAATTTGAATGAGTCAGTGGCTCAACTGAATCAACTTATGAAAGTCTTTACCAACCCTCTTCCAAATCATGATACTGAAAATAATAAAAACCAAGAGATGTACATATGATAGTTCAAAAATATTCTCCATCGGTTTCTAATGCTACTCCTCTAGAAGGTTTCATAGTTGTGTTCACATAATCACATGAAGAACTTTTGTCAATTACATTCTACAACCACAAGGTCCCAAAGGACAATTATGATAATGGACCACTATTTATATAGGCTTTCATTAATACATGTTTGAAGTTAATAAAAGGTATTATAATTGATAATGGAAGTATAAATATGTGCACAAGGTATTTTATTATTGATCACATATATACTCAGAAGGATTGAGATGGTGTGGTCATTTTTATTAAAGGATATGATGGTCTTACTCAGAGATCATTCAAGGGTGTCACATTACCTATCATTGAAAGTCCTAAGACCATTTTAGTGTGGTTTCATGTATTTTTGAATAATGGGGCATATGAGGTGTTACTTAAATAACCTTGGCTCAGTCAAATGACAACAATCCTATCCATATCACATCAGTGCTTAAATTTTTTTATGATAATAAAGTGATTACTATTAAAGTAACTCCTTATAAATCACCAATACGAGGTATTGCCTAAAGCACTACTAAAATATAAACACCTAAATTTGGCACAAGATCATTTCCCATTACGATGTTTTCATGTTTTATCACACTTGGTCCATGTACACACATTTGGCTATTTTGGGTACACTTCACCTTTGTGTTGGGATTTGCATTCTCATCTCTTAACTTAGGTTTTCCTTATAACTTTAATTCATGTTCCCTTTTGGCCAATGGCAATATATTTATTCATCTTATAATGTATGAAAACCTATAGATTGACTACTCATTTGTATTTATATAACTTCAAATGTTCTTAGAATGTCTAAAACATTATTTCAAGTTTTTCCTAGGTCTTAGTCAGCCCAAGTTTTTGTCCCATTGACTTGTGGGTCCTTTGTACTTAGAGTTTTACCCTTCAATGGTGTTTATGGTTGGTCTATGTGTAGTTGTATCTTTGGAAGCCTATATGTACAAGTATACCCTCAATCATTTCATTATTAATTCTTATCATCCAAGTCTCTTATAAGTTGAGTCTCTCATGCACATTTTATGAAATCTTATCAAGAGGTACTCACATCCTATTAAGGAATCTGCACATTAATTTAATTTTCCCCTCGTCTATCCTATGCCAACATATTGTACCCAAAACAAAATTTATAGCTAAAGTATATAATTATATTTAATTATCTAAATGGAGAATGTGAATCTATATCTCTCACTTGGGTTAGGGTTTCACTCACATTCACTATAATGACACTAACTCTAATTTTAAATGTGTCAAATATGTAGCTACAACTCCTCAAGAGGTTGTTCAAGCCAATTAACTTGTACACACTATTTTTTTGTAGTATTTTAAGGATTAGATCAAAGGTTGAAGGATAAGTAAAACAAAATATCATGCCAATCAATTTTGAAAAGTAAATATATATCCATGTTTATCATCAACATGCAAAGTAATGCCAAAAAAAATAGAACCTAGAATTGAGTGGATGACACAATTGATGGCCAGTGACATAATTGGCATGAACAATGGATCATAATTGGTAGTCTACTAATTTTATCCTTATTGAAATCAACACTTGAATAATTTTGTCCCTTTCATAGGACATAATTATACTTGTAAGGTTTCATTTGAGATAACTTCCATATACTATTTTTAGTCTCAAACTTCCATAAGAGTGACTATTTGTGTATATTGCTATCCCTTTTTCCATTTCAGTACATTTTCATTTCTTATTTATAATTTAATGGTACTTTTAGTTTATTTTTTACTCATTAGACCAGGTCTTAACATTGTTTAAGCTTGTATTATTACAAATATTTATTATTTTTTCATTTTATTTTATTTTATTGTGCATGTGGTCATTATCCCCTAAACCATAAATAGTTATTTTTGTTTGGTGAACATGATCTTAATAATCATCCAACCCAGGGTTTCATAACCCTCTCTCTTTAGGGTTTGATTTTATTATTTTCTAGATTTATGCTTTGCTTTAAGGTTTCATTAAAATCATCTCCTTACTTATTTCTTATCATTAGGCTTCCCTAGGCTCGAATCATGTTGCCTTCACTTAGATTTTGTTTTCTTTCCCTCTATAACTTATGTTTATTTTATTATATCATGGGTAAATTAGGTTTTACATTACATTCATTTCTTGAACAACATGGTGAGTATATAACTTATATATTTTCTTAGGCTTGATCATATGGTTGTTATACAAATGCTTGTCAATGTTTCTATGCTTCCCTCCTCACATTTCTCACAGAATAATAGCTTATAGTTGAGATATGATAGGTTTGTATGTTATAATTATGTTTTATGTGATTATATGGTTGAACTTGATAGCTATTCTCTCACTCCTCTTAGTTATGTCTCTTGTATTATTGATTATATGATGATTTAGTACGAGGTAGATATTGTAACAACTTGGAGGTGTAGAGATGTTTTTATCCCTCCTCCTTCCTCTAAAATGTAAAGTAAGGTTAACCAAAATACCCATATTCAAAACTTTAATCATCCACCTCTTCCTTCTATGACTAGGATCTAAGCACCTGGTCACTATTATCTTGTCAACCAACTTCAAATTTACCATGCCAAAAAAAATGTCTAAGAGTTTCTCAAAAGGTCAAGTGATTTCAAAGACATTTTACATGAGGCTTAGAGTGATGTTACCCTACAAAGAGATTTTGAACCATATTATTTTGCATATATTTTAAAAAATTTACAATATAATGAAAGCCTCCTCTTCTTTTTAATTAGAGAACTTACCCTCTAAGGAGATCATCGACCAAAACCTACCTTGTACATTCTTGTTATTATTAACCATGTGAGAATATCATCAATAATGGCTTAGGATTGAATATATGTAATAAGGGATTCATTGATGAACTTGGACTTAATTTTAATTCTCTTACACCTTTTTTTTATTATTGTAAGAGGGTTTGACAATGAGCAATAAATAACCTCATGAACTATCACATCAAACATAAATATTCGGCATAAAAATTTAGCTACGCCTTGTCAAGTGATATCTAATGAAGTTAGATATAATATTTTACTTGGTAGACCATGGATGTATGCTATTAAATTATTTCTCTCTAATTTACATATATTATTAAAATATACACATGGTGGCTACATTTATATGCCTCATAGACAACATTCCTTTCTTGTTATACAAAGTTGCAAAACTATGGGAAATTATTCTAGACTTTGATGTACACCAAGGAAATATTATAACACCTCAATAATATATTCCCATGGAAATAATGAAAACATATATTATGGGTGAAAATATTAATAACAATGAGGATAGTCAAACTTAGGATGATAATGAAGAGGAATATGATCACAAAAACAATAACATATATGAACATATATCAAAGCTTAACTGTATACCATGTGGTCCTAGAGAATATAGATATGACATGCATACATTTGGTATTGGCCAATTATATTGTACTTCCCAAGAGCATGGGTAACATTTCCCATCCTTTGTTCTTAATGATGTATTGTCTTCTAAGGATAAAGGAAAGTAACTCATGATGAACACTTGTTTCAATACTAATCAACCAAAATAACCTATTGGTCTTATCCAAAATACTTTAGATAAATATGCAAAATGATACACGTGAAAATAAAATGGGATATAAAGGTAAAGGATTGAGATTAAATGAGTAAGTCATTCATGACCCAATTTCCCATCAACTCAAACTAAATATTCACTGTACAAAGGAGACTAAAGTCAAAGAGATACCCTTCCAAGTGGATCTCATGACTCCTAATGCTTATAATCATGATTGTGCTTCAATGCATAAACCTTTACAGGCTAATTTTTCCAAGTCTGATACATCTCATCAAAATTAAGTTTACAATGTTACATCTAATAAAATTTTAAAGTATAATAAGACTTGTGCACAACATTCAAACCTCAATAACCATGTGCCTTAAATAAAATATCTTTAAGTATTTTTTTAATAGCATTGAACAATTGAAAATATAAATATATCAATACCCATAATATCTTTCAAGATAACATTCCATACAATCAAAAATAGTACCTAAACAATAAGTGGATAAGTTCAAATTTAAACACCTATGATGATAAAATGGCAATCATTACATCATTTGGTTCCAAGGAAAATGTAAACTCAATTGTAAACATCCTTGCATCGAAGATTCCAATTTTGATAATGATGGCTTACAACATTCACATCATGATCATAGCTAGACTTCTACTTGGAAACATGCAACTTACAATGCTTCTTCATAGACTCATACTATGTACGTATGATCATTGGTTTCACATGTGGCTCTATGGACATTGTGGTGGCATTTCATTTTCCATTTTTACATTGAATTCAATTCTAATTTATTGAATTGTCATTTTTTTTTGACATTACATCTTCTTGCCAATTGACTTTGTTGGTTATCTTTCGATTGTTCTTCTTGGGAATTTTTCTTTGTTGACATTTTTTTTCACTTTGCATGTGCATGCTTGATTTTAATTTTCATTGTCTTGTTTGGTCACCACATATGCTTGGAACCTTTATTAGCAACAATCCATATGCTATAGATGTTTTTTTATATTGCCATGATACACATCACACATCTATTGATGGCATGCAACTTAGATATTTACATGGTATTATATCTTGTCTACTTATGAGACATATTATTGTGGTCACACTGGCCATAAATTTCACACACAGGGGGAAATATTATTCTATAAAATTAAAAAGTACAAAAAACATGGAAAATATAAACTGTCAAAAATATCTTTGCCTTTATTTTATAAATTATATACCAACATATTGATACATATCCTTTTTATCTAGCTATGGTAGAGGTTTACATTTATAGGTTCCACATGTGCTTCTCATGGTATTCTTTAACTGGGTGAGATGCATGATATACATTTTTTATGTATGATCATGGACTTACAAACGTTATGTCTACATTACTCTCACCTTTGGGGAATTATCGCATTGGTTGTATGCCTTACATTGGAGGCATCTCTCTATAATGTGTTTAAAGGGACATCCTTCTGTATATGATATTTTATGACTATGTGGCACCTCAGTCTTGTATACTTAGACAACTTAGACCTTGATTTTTCCTCTTAGTTCTACACATGCCTTGATTCTACAAGCCTGACATCTGCTATATTTTATGCCCCATGGCCTGTATCTTAGTTTGACCAACCTTATATTGATGACACAAACATCCCATCTTGCACAAAATGCTTAAAATATACTTATTTTACACCTATGTAATTCCTGAGCTTGTGCCTACTCTCTTGCTTCTTAGACACTAAAATCTAGGATAGATAATAGCGTCAATACTACTATCTTTCCCTGACGCAAGTAGCTAGTGCCCTAAAGTCATTCAATGTGTAAACAAAATGTATTATAATGGTCAGCCTAAGTGTTTTATTGCAAGTTATCTCTTGACAATATTGGTATAAATACAATATCAACGCTCATTCATTCCTCACCTAACAATTAAACCAAAAGAGCACCCAAGAAATGCTCAATATACAAAAATCTTTCTTATTCTACCTTATTCTTATATCAATCAAAGGAACAACCCATTTACAGGTTTGAAGTACTAAAGTAGTAGTCATAAGGTCATTTTACCAAATTAAAAGCTAGGTCATTATTGTACTTGCTTTACATACATTGCATAATTCACACACAAGCTAACACATAAGGGAGAACTATATGAGTATGAGGCCTTCTTCTAGAGTATTAGCTATGTAGGCAACACCCTTTGATAATGGGGTCATTTTGGGTTAGCTTGACACTGTGTGCCCACTAACCCATTTTTCCCCTAGGTCACATTGAATATGAAAAGCTAGGGTTTTACCATTTCACCAAGAGTGACAATCTATGACCTATATCTGAATGCACTAGAGCAAAGGCAAAGCCAAACCCATAAACATCTAGGTGGCTGTATCATGTTTTAGTGAATATTTTATACATAACACTAGCATCGAACCTAGATATTAGCTTCAATGTAACCATCTCAGGTTAATGCAACTATTCAAAGAGCCAGAGACACTAGATCCAAAATTTGATGACTGTTATATAACTATCTTCATACATATTTTATGCCTGTACTAGATCCAGATTTGCATTAGCATCAAAATTGGATAAGTACTTTCTTTTATGTCATTTTTATATCTAGCATAGTTGTACTTTCCATTAATAGCCTATCTTAGTTTAATAAATTTAACATATGATACATCTGAGTTTAACACATTAATTGGTCAGATGTAAATCTAATATTCACCCTTGTGCCTATCATTTCTATATCCTTGACCCTATCTACCCAATTAGGATTCCATAATCTAAATTAAGGTTAAACATTTGGTGAACTCAACCTTTAAACAACAAATCCTATATCACTTAGGGTTTTATAGTTTTTTTATTATTGTACTATATTTCAAATTGTAAAAAAATTATTTGTGAAGAAATGGAAAATGTTAGTGTAAAAAATCATTTCCAAATGGAGGATAAAAAAACATTGATCACTCATCTCAACAATAACAAGGGCTTAATAAATACATTTATGTATGTTACAAGAGATGAAATAAGTAAACAAGATAAAACTGAGGCTACATCACCTAGTAATGGTGGATCCTTAGAAGGTACTACAACTCATCCCACACTTATTAATCCACCCACATCTAATGGGGGAATTGATTATGTGTTTCAACCTTTATTTTCTGAAACTACTTTTGATACATTTATTATGAACTTACCAATTGTTTCAACACAAATTCTGATTGTAATGCATTACCACTCAAAACATGTTTCCATCCCCTATGGTGACTACTCAGATTATTAATCAAAATCCCATTGGATTATAGTTTAATCAATCCTTCAAGTTGTAAAGACATTATAGGACAAGGTTATCAACATTAAACAAAAAGCTTGAAAGTCTTCACATGCTATAGATTTTCAAGATGTGTTGTATAACCCTCTTGTACTTGAGTTCTCTTTGCACCCTTTCCCATATACATTCATTGCACTTTAGTTCACATCTTATGATGGCAGGGGTGATCCTACACATCTTTGAACCTTCTATGTGGCATGCCTTGATTATGCTTCTAAGGATAAACTTTTGACCAAAGAGCCTCGAGGACTATTCTTTGAAGTGGTTTTATGACTTACCTCTTTGATCCATAAAAGCTTTAAAACCTCTTGCAGATTAGTTTTTGGAACACTTTTCTATTAACATTATCGAAAAGGTTTCATATGCTCAAATTGTAAATATCAAACAAAGAACCAACGAACTAATAAACAAATATGTCTTGAGATATAAGATAATGCTAGCCAAAATGACCAATCCTATGGAAGACAAAGAGTTGCAGGATGTATTCAAGCAAAGTTTACTTGCTCTTTTACACTAGTCCAATATTTTTTAAAAGTTTTAATATTTTGATGACTTGTGCCATGTTGTATGGGACCATGAAATTAAGCTTATGTCATTGAATACGCTCAAATATGTATCAAACACACTAGCAACATCTACATCTAGTACAAAATTTAAAATCAAATTAAGTTATAAGGTAAAACATCCTAATCCTAAAAAGGAAACAACCACCATAGTTAACATAATTTCCCAACATCTTAATCAACTTTTCTTATCTAATACACTAAGGATATGGTTTACATGTTTATCTGAGCCCCGTGCTTCATTACTCTTATGGTTGGTAGAGTGTCATCTTATATCTCTCCCTCCTCCTATCAAGGTTGATGCAAAGACACCTCTACCAAATGAATAAAATGCAAATGCTTATTATGACTATCACCAAGGCCCTAGGCAATATATGAACATATGTTTTACCTTGAAGCATAAGATCAAGGACCTCATCGATTACCAACAAATTATATTTGATGATCTTCTAGAGGAATCTAGTTCACAACCTTATGATCACCATAAACAATAGATATTTACTAATAATTTGCAAGACCATTATAAGAAGGAACCAAAAGTTTAAATGGCATACAATGCACATCCTCCTCCATCATATAATGGGCACCCACTAGATAAGGTTATTAGTACTTACACGTGACATATACCTCATATGGTTCAAAAACCTACCATTTCATTTGATGACAATCAAAATTAAGGATGATGACTATGATCTTCATTCTCTATTCATTCGATCATACCTTGATAAACACCCCATATGTAGCATTATGATTGATAATGGTGCAAGTGAAAATGTCTGCACCATGACATTAATCATCTATTTGGGTTATACTCATCACGATTTATACCCCTCTAGTAGATTAGTCAGAGCATTCACTGGGATCTCCCTAAAGGTTCTTAGTGAAATTGATCTACATTTATAGGTTGGACCCACACTTGTGGTTACTACATTCTCATTCATACTTTATACAAGTGTCTTTGATATGTTGTTGGGACAACCTTGAATACACACTTTTTGAGCAGAACCTTCTATAGTACATATGTGTATAGAGTATATTCATGCCAATCGGGTAATTAGAGTTTTCGATATTCCATACAAGCATCCTATTAAACAAGATAAATTCATACCTAGATAATTAATTATCAACCCTGTTAAGGCTAATCTACCGCAAGAGGGTAAGTAAAAATTAATCCCCTTTACTAGGTGGCCAATACTTGAGAGACCTTTACATATGAGACAAACATTGGATTCTATGGAATTCTCATCTTTCCCCCACAATATTGTGATATTAAGAGCAACTAAACATGTTCGTACTATTATTATTTTAAATAAACCACAAAATACATAGAGATGGATTCCAAGAACCCCTATTCCTTCTATTGGTACTTCATGACATTAGAGACCTATTATACATATGTTGAGCATTACGGATACTACAATGACAAATATTTCACCTATACATGCTCCTTGGTGATACCACCTCTTTCTTGCACCAAGTTTCAAGTGGAGAGATACCTATGATCATCCTTTGGATGATCTTGTCTTTTACACAAATAGAAAAAAATAAAAAACATTAAAAAATCCAAAAACATTTTCGGCATTTACATGTTCTATTAGCTCCTTGGCATATATGTGTTAGTTTTGTGTTGAGGGATAACATATATTTTACTCCTAAATACACATATACATGCATACATAAATACATGATATAGTTATAGGTGTTGGGTTTTCCCTCTACTCACGTCACATGGACATTGGGGCCATCCATTTTCTACGGTCTTGATATACATAGGTTACATGATTTAATGATCACACTACACTATGATGTTTGAGATTACATATGTACATACATATTCCTTATCCATGATTATATCTTGCACATGGTATTTGATATGTTATGTACTTGACATTTTTTTCGAACACATTTGATCCATGGGCTATTATGACATGTTTATGTTGGTTACTTATGCTTTTACTCTGCACACTTCCTTGAGTGTTTTGCCTTGCTATTGTTTTTTATTATTTGAGCATTGGAATATGTTTCATTGTATGTATCCCCTATGCCTATGTATGCTTTCATTGACATTTGCATATGTCATATGTTTGCTTTCTTGGATATCTAAATATGTCGTCCTTACCTTCTTGGACATTTGAATATGTCATTACTTATTGTCTGGATATTTGAATCTATCATTCATTGCTTTATGGATATTGGACTAAGTCATGTCCATTTGATTTTAAAGTATTTGAATATGCCCCTTGTTTATGGTCTGCTTGGATAATTGCCTTTTGACTTATTTTTTAGTGCTTTTGTGTGTATGTTGGTTTTGTTGTTGAGCTTGTATTATACTATCTAGATGTTGCCATGATCTTTATCATGCATCTTAGACCTACATGTGATCACATTTGTTCTATGAACTTTATTGATACATTTACCTAAACATGTTCCTTCTATATTCTACATGGTTCCATTTATAGATTTATAGTTGTATTACACTTTTGAGGTGAGGTAACTTCCAAGTATGGTGTTTTTTTCTCACCTCAAACGGAAGGGCATATTAGTGGGGGCCTACTTGGGAAACATGTTCTCCACACTTTGCATAGTTCTCAAATTCATTGGGGGCAGGTCATATGGACATGGTTTCCACACCTTCACAGTTTCCATATTATAATGGGAACATGCTTTAGAAGCATGCTCTCCATATTTATTTAATATTTGATAATTATACCAATTTATAGATTCAGTGGGGGCATGCCATATGGACATGGATTTAAAACAATTACACTATTTAGATTTAATAGGGGCATGATTTGGAAGCATGTTCTCCATAGTTACTCAATATTCAACATCTCCAATTTTTAGTGGGGGCATGTTTTGGAAACATTTCCTCCACATTGATACTTATATCAGTTTTATATTTCTCCATTTATAGTAGAGGCATGTTTTAGAAGCATGTCCTCCATACTTACATAGTTATTCGAATTATCCAAAACACACAATTATATGATTTAGATTCATAGTTGTGGCAGAATTCTATACATGGTACCATAGTTATACATAGTACCATAGGTATACATAGTTTCAGCATGAGACATATCTAAGGTGCAATCAATCTTAGATTCCAAAAATATTTTAGATATCTATACCCCATGAACTTTTACAAACTTTAGAGAGCCAATCTACCATAGTATTTGATTCACCTTTTGGTATGGTCGAGGTAATTAAATCACTCAATCTTTCCAACTTTTTAGTTTAGACTTGATCATCTAAACTCACTAGGCTATAAGTATCATTGGGTTGCACGGTTGAGTTAATCTCAACTGCCAGGTGGGAACTCACTTTTGCTCCAAATTTAGGGGTATGTGCCTTCCAACCTCTCTCTCTCTCTCTCTCTCTCCCTCTCTCCCTTAGATATATGCACTTTAAATATTTTATCTATATTTATCCTAATCTCAAATTTAGAGCCTTATAATGATACATCTTTTGCAAAAAATAACTTGCCAATAGGCAAGGCAGTTACATTAACACACATGTGTATTGTTAAACCTTTATCTTTCAATTTCAATCTATTTCAAGTCAACAACAAAGCACTCAAATTACACTCCAGCAAAACACTCAAATTCAACTCAAGTAAAGACAAGGTGTGCATACACACCCAGCTACTTATTCCTTTCCTTTAAACAAGCAATTTCATTACTAGATTAAATGGGGGGGGGGGTAAATGTAGAAAACATTTTGTGATTATGTGGTGCCTCAGTCTTGTACACTTGGCAAACTCAAACACTGAATGTTCCCCTTAGTTATACATATGCCTTATTTTTGCAAGCCTCACATCTCCTCTATCTTATGCTCCTTGCCTTATCTCATATTCTGACTAGCCTTATATTAATGACATAAGCATCCCATATTTCCCATAATTCCTAAAATATACTTATCTTACACCTCTATAAGTTTAGAGCATGTGCATGCTCTCTTGTTCCTTGAACACTAACGTCTAGGACATATAGTAGCATTGAAGTTACTGTCTTATCTTGACACAAGTGTCTAGTGCTTTCAAGTCATCTAATTTACAAATGAAACATATTACAATGGTCAGCCTAAATGATTTAATGCAAGTTATCTCCTGATAAGATTGGTATAAATACAATATCAATCATCATTCATTCCTCACTTAAAAATCAAACCAAAAGAGCACTAAAGAAGCACTCAAGTTACCAAAAGCTTTCTTATTCTACCCCATTTTTATATCATTCAAAGGAACAACACAATTACAAGTTTGAAGTGATAAAATAATAGCCATAAGATCATATTTTCTAAGTTAAAAACTAGGTCACTATTGTACTTGATTCACAGACATTGTATAATCCACACATAAGCCAACACATAAGGGAAAAGTACATGAGTCTGAGGCCATGTTCTAGAGCATTGCCTATGTAATTAGTCCCCTTTGATAGCAGGGTCATTACAAGTCAATTCAGCACAATCTTCCCACTAACCCATTTTTCCTAAGGTCACATTAAAGATGGAAATCTAGGGTTTTGCCATATCACCAAGAGGGATAGTCCATGACCCAAATATGAATACACCAAAGCGAAGACAAATCCAAATCTAGAAGCATCTAGGTGGTCGCAACCTATGTTAACTAATATTATATATAGGATAGTAGTGTCAAACCCAAATAATAGTTTTGATGCAACTATCCTAAGCTAACGTAACTATCTAGAGAGCTAGAGACACTAGATCCAAAATCTGATGATTATTTCATAACTATCTTCCCACCTACTTTATGCTTGTACCAGATCTAGATCGTATTAGCATCAGAACTAGCTAAGTACTTTATTTTATGTCATTTCTATATCTAACATAGTTTTACTTTCCATTAATAGCCTATTTCATTTAAATAAATTTAACATATGGTACATTTGAGTTTATCACATTAATTGTCTTGCTATAGATTTGATATTCACCCTTGTGCCCTATCATTTATATATCCTTAATCTTATCTACCCAAGTAGGATTCCACAATCCAAATTAGGTTTAAATACCTTCCTACTTTTAATTAATCATATAAATAAACTTACATTGACAATCCATATCGTGTTGTTTCCCACTCATTTTGAATTATGTTAAATAGATATATGCATTATGTTCCTACATATGATCATTACATTAATACATTTTAAGTTCTACTGCATGCCCTGTGACTACTCAATTACTTGCATGTGTGCGCTAGTACTTATATGTGTTTGTGCATATTGATGATGTATTATCTAATATTATCAATAAAGGATCCTCTAGTCATTTTGTCTTGTCATGTCTGTGTAATTGCATGCTTATTTGATGTTTACATTTATTCTATGTGTAGTTACATGAATGTGTGTGATTTCTTGCATATACTATGTTTGGTACCATGATCCATATCATGCACACTACTAATTATAGTATATTATGCTTTTGTCTATATTGTCATGGTCCTTACCATGCATATATTGGGTCATACTACTACTTTTGTGTGTGTTTCGTTGTTATATTTAGCCCACCTAGGGGCACATTACTTCAATGGAAATATTATTTCTCTCTCACATTATTGAGTTCATTGCTTGTATCTTTCCATTTGGGGAAACACATTAACCCTCATAATTCACTAGATGATGTAAAGACTTATCATTCCCATAATTTACTACTTATATATTTCCATTGGAGGAATCATTCCCATGCATTCTCCATGAACCTCGTTTATCCTATCTTACATATATGAAGATTAATTACCTATGTTGCTTATGATCCTACATTGATTATATCTAGATGGGCTCCAGTGACCCATGTCCTTATATTTTTTCACATTATGGTTCTCATACTTGATACATCTATTTCCATATCTTGTCCATAGTGGGCCATAGCCTTTATCCCTATCCTCTTACACATTTCCACTAGGGGCATTGTAGTTTCACCCATCTCACAAGCTTCACTAATTATATTTATACCTCTACATCGCCATTAGGGGCATCATTCATGCAATCTCTCATAGAACTTATTATCTATATCTTTCCCATATGGATTTTATCACACTCATGTGTTTATTAGTCTTACATGACTTATAATAAGACATCAAATTATCCTACTTACACCTAATCATATGACGATTGTCAAACATGATACTTTTATTGACATGTCTTGCCATATTAGGGAATCTTCTTACATCAGGGCATAAATTCATTCCCTTTCACTAGACTATATCTGGGCACATTTTTTGGCCTTCATTATCACATCGTTACATGAGGTTGCATCTGCCTATCAGGATTTCCTTAAGGATATATATTCTATATGGTTTCACATACACATATTATATGTTTATCCTACTACCTACATTGCGGCATATTTTTTGTCCTCACTATTTAGATTTATATGATGATATGCTTTTAAAGTTGCATATAGTGCTTACAAAAAAAATTCAGAAATTATAATGCTTCTTTTATATTACATGATACCATGTGATGCACATGACTCTCTCCCTTGATACAAATGGATTCGAGGATCATGTACTAATCCATGACCTCAAAACTGGGGCATATATCCATGTATTATACATCAAAATGTAAATTGAGCTATTGAAGATATAAATAAATACCATGACATACGAAGAAGCACCAAGTTAAACTAAGATGTGTTATATATTTACTTCACTGATCAAGAAGCAGACTTGAGTTGTTAGAACTTACTAGGAGAGCTCTTTAGTACCTGAGAAGACTTGAGTAGATTTAGTTTTATTTATCTTAGAATGACCTAGGAGTGGAAGCATGTTTTATATACCACCAGGGGTATTCATTCATATACTCGTGTTTTAAATTTTTTATTTCATATTACTATATTCATACAAATTTACAAGGACATTGAATACTTTTTGGCATTCTTGTTTAATTGTAGGTAAATCAGATTCAAATATATCGAAGTGTGGGTGCACCCCCAACCTATAAATTTGGAGCTCATCCTTCCCTCCTAAGGTAAGTGTAGGCATGTGATTTCATTTTGTTATTACTTTGACACACACATGCAATCAACACATGCACATCAAATTAGGGAATTATGTAGACACTTAATTTTAAGACCCTTTTCCATTAGGCCTTTCTAATGTTTAATCACACTTGGTACATGTACACACATTTGGGTATTTTTAGTATGTTTTCCCCCTATGTTGGGCCTTGCATTGTTATCCATTGATTTAGGTTTTCCTTACAACTTGAATTTATATTTAATTTTAGCCAATGATAATATGTTCATTCAATCTAAAATGTTTGAAAACCTACAAATCGACTATTCATTTACCTTTGTATGACATGGATGCTCTTGAAGTGTCTAAAACACTATTTCAAGTTCTTTTCCTAGTTCTTAATTAGCCCACATGATCATCCCCTTAAATTTTGAGTCTTTTATACCGTAGTTGTTCCCTTTTACTATCTCTTCTAGTTGGCATATCTATAGGTGTATCCATGAAGAGATTATATATACAAATATACCCTTAGTAATTTCATCATTGATTTATCTCATCCAAGTGTTTTATTAGTCGAGTCTCTTGTGCACATTATATCAAGTATTATTAAGAGGTCTTCACATCCCATCAAGGAATCTTCACATTGATTTTATTATTCCCTTATCCTCTTATGCCAAAAGAAGGTTATAATAAGATCATATAGTTTCATTTGATTATCTAAAGAGAGAAGGTGAAGTCATCTCTCTTACTTGGGTTAGAAATTAATTCACATACACTAAAGCTACACTAGTTATAATTCTAAGTGTGTAGGATATGTATATATAACTCCTTAAGAGGTTTCTTATGCTAGTTAATTTGCACACACTCTTTTTTTGCAACATTATTAAGGGTCAAGTCAAATATAAAAGGAGAAGAAAATAGAAGTTTTTTCTCATCAATATTACAAAGCAAAACCATAACCCTATTCATCATCAAATTATGAAGCAACTTTTAAAAAATTAGAACTTGAAACTGAGAGAAGGAATAATCATATGAACATTAGGTTAGAATTGGTGGTCTGTCGAGACTAAGATGGTCAAAATCAACACTTCATTAATTTTATCCCTTTCATGGGATACAATTAGACTTGCAAGGTTTCATCTTAAAAACTTCTAGATACTATATCCAGTCTCACATTCCCTAAAGAGTACCTAGATGCATCCATTTCTAGCTCTCTTTCCATTTCAATACATTATCATTTCTTGTTTTTATATTTCATTATACTTTTAATTTCTATTTTATTAAATATATAAGGTCTAAATATCATTTCTAACTATATTATCATAGATCATTATGCCTTCATTTTAACTACTTACGCATGTAGTATTTATCCTCTACACTAAAAATAGATAAGACACATAACAACAATTTTTACAACCTCAAATGGCTAACCTAGAGTTCATGCACCTACTCATCCACACATTAACATGGCATTATCACATCTTCTTGTGCCTTTTCAATATAAATCACATATCGAGTGTCTAACCATATTACACACCATTTGAGCTAATATAAGTGCTCCTTTAGAAAAGGATATTATAACTATCACATCTTCTCGCAATAATGATGATTGTATAATAGTAATGATAGTGACTATAGGTAATATATTATTTGTTATTATATTGATGACAATACAAGTGATGATGATATGTTGACCTTCTTGGTATTTAAACAAAAGGGCGCATAAGGGTGGCGATCTTATGCATAATTATATAAAACTATGGCATAATTGAGATTAGGTTGAGTATAATAATAAATAATAATTTTAGATCTACCTAAGGTAAATGGGGAATGAAAGTATAATGAAACTATAAACTAATCACTATCGATGAAGGGAAAGAGAAGGAGATAAATAAATAACTAAAACATACATACATGGGTTCCAAAAATGCATGGAAGTGTAAAGAGGAAGGTTTTGAAATTGTGAAGACTAAAATCTAAAAGTTAGATGATGTCATGTGCAGGTGATGATTATCGTCAATGATGACCAAAATTGTACAGTTGATTATGGAATTTTTTTTCTAGATGTGGTTTCCTGCTACAATTATGGTGACTTTTCTTTATGTTATTTGTAACTTTACGAGATTCTTTGTTATTAGTAGATACACATATAGCTATCTCAAATTGTGAATAAGTGTGGGTAGATGTTATAATATTTAACATTGTTGAAGTAACCCTAATTACAACTAAAAACCTGAGAAATGTGCAGTATTCACACAAGTCCCCTTCTTGAAGGTTGTAACTACATATCCCACATGAAAAAAATAGGGTTTTAATTTAGTTATGATGATTTTTAATGTTCCCAACCCAAGTGAGTGTTAGAGCTTCACCTTATATCCTTAGATAATCAAATATAACTACATGAACTTTCACTCAAGCCTTTGTTTATTATAATAATGCAGAAAAATAAATCTCTTAATTCACTTAAAATTATTGAAGATAAAAAATAGAAGCTTAGTAATGTGCCTAAGACTTGAATGATGCCTTGATACTTGTTAGCTTTTTATTGAAATACCTTTGAATGCTTTATGTGTACATGTGTGTGTGTGCATGCGTACGTGTGTGTGTGTGTGTGTGTGTGTGTGTGTGTGTGTGTGTGTGTGTGTGTGTGTGGGGGGGGGGGGGGGGGGGGGGGGAATTTTGATTAAGGACCTATTTGCATGTAAGTTGACATGAGAAAAGAGGGAAAAGCTTACAAAATAGGCCCACATAAAGAGCAAAAGAGGAAAATGGGCCAAAGGGTCCACATAAGAAAATTGACCAAAATCTTCGGCCACTATTTGGGATTAGACAATAACTAGTGATCATCTATTATGGTCAAGGCCTGAAATAGTAGAGGAAGAGGAGATAAAAATAAAACAAAGACAAGAGTATGGGGATACACAAAAAACAAAGTAAGATAAAAAACCTAATAAAGGGTATTGATAAGTACTTAATTTGAATCGATGATCCATATGCCTAAAAACATGTCAAATACATTACAATAATGAGTCTTGTACCAAAACTAGGTGTCTACACAATGCCCCACTTCAATGTGCATGTGCATGTGCATGGTGCATTCACAAAGGAAAGTAAGAATATAATAAAAAACTGATACCTATATACTACCTAAGGGATGGAAGGTGAACTTTGGATTTCTGGATTGGCTTCACCCATGTCTATCTTCAACATATCAAATGTGCCTATGATCAAATAGGTTTGTCAACAAGTAGATGAGCATCCTAGTAAAAATAAAGACAATATAATTGAAGTGAAGTAAATAATAGTGGGAACAAGTAAAGGAACAAATACACCTAGTAGTGCACAAACTATGTTGTCACTCTTAGAACTTTCAGATTAAAGATTACAACTAAAAATTGAAATTAGAACTAAAACATGGGATTTAACTACTCATGGGAAAAACTATACTTATTGTTTAAGGAATTAGACATCTGATAATATATCTGGTGACTTGGGTAATATATTTGGGAAATCTGGTGATATCTTTGGTGACTCTGGTAATACTCTAAATACGGTGATAAAATATATGACAATTGAATAGTCTAGATAGATGCCCCCTTTTTTAGGTGAGGGATGTTCCTAAAAATCATTTGTCTCGAAATAAAAAGATCAAATGTACCATGTGTAACATATAAAAATAAGCTTAGTTCTTATAATCATTAGAACTACATCTGTGTAAACACCTAATTTTGGTACAAGACAACTTTTCCATTTTATCTTTTCCTTATTTTATCATATTTGATCCATGTTTTATAGGTGGTTATCTTTAGATACATTTTAGCCCACACTAGACACTATTTATCCTTATTTCATCTTGATATTCATAGATTCATCTGTTATTAGCTTATAAGTCTTAGTAATCCACTTTATGAGGGGATTCATCCCCTTTATAAGCATTTATTTTTCATTCATCAGATTCGGTAACCCACTATTTATGTCATGTGTGTAATTGAGAGTCTGCCAAGTATGTCCCTAATGTTTTTGTTGGTCTTTCTGTCTTGGCTTGATTCCCTATGCCTTGACATTTTTTTAATTGTATTCTTTTATGGTTGACAATCACATGTCATGTCCTAAATAATGACCACCTCCCCCGCCCGCCCGCCCGCCACAGACACACGTAAAATCATCCCTAGTCATTTACTAAGTATCATGCCAATGATGAATTCTCTTAGGCTATTGGGCTACAAATTCTTCCTATCTATTTAAAAAATTATCAAAGAGCCTACACATTGAGCTAACATTGATCCTTCACCATCTTCAAGCCTTATTTCATTCATATTTTACCAAAAAAGGGTTTCGGTGAATGTTTACATAGTTGCATTAGATTTCCAAGGGATAAGGTGGATCCTTTCTCTCATTTACACATCACTCACATGCACAAGGAACTACATTGACTTTGATTTTGAGCATGTTATAAATGTAGATGCAACTCCTCAAGAAGTTTCCCAACTTAGTTAATTATGCACACAATTTTTTATTATAACTATTGAGGGGCAGGTCAAAGGGAAAAATAAATAAAATTCAACATATTCTACCCATTAATTATGCATTACAATCCCACAACCCTATTTTTTGGTATCTAATAGCATATTAACATGTAAAATTGCACAACCTAAAATTAATAAAATGACATTGTTCAATAATGATGTACAAACATAACATAGTGTCAATCCTAATCTTGTTAAGTTTGGCAATCATGTTTAACATAGAGTAGAACAATCACTTAAAAAAACCTATATCCATTCCAAGAAAGTCAAAACACAACTTAGTTGTGTTAGATTTTAACCTTTATTGTATTTTCATTATTTTTGTTTATTTAAGTTATTTTTTTGTTCAATTTATTTGTATTTTCAAAGCACTATTAATTCATAGATCTCCCTTGTGCCATATTTTTAATGGTTTATGCATGCAATAATTACCCTTAAACCAAAATAGTTAAATCATTTTGGTGAACCTTATATTTAGATCATCAAACCTAGGGTTTCAAAACCCTCATTCCCCCACAACATTAGTATATGACTAAATTTTGATTATTTACACAGATCAAATCCCAGCGTTGAAAGTTATGAATGTATGGAGAGAGTGTTAAATTAGATATAATTTAATGTAAAAATGAAACTATATATCATTTGATCTGTCCCAAAATTATTAGTTATTAATCTAGTAGTGTCATATGTGTGATTGATGATAAAATGTGTACTGAATAACTTCAAATTAAGCTACTAAAGCTTGTTGATTTTAATTTGAGAATACTTGAAATAAAAAATTAAAGAAAACAATATGAAAAAATATTTTATAGGAATAATTATGGCACCACAATATTGCACCATTCTTTATTAGTAAACATGTCTAGAATTAGCCAATTACATCAGAACTTACATGACAAGTTATGATAAAGAATGCTAAATTAAAACCTTACTTAACAACTGAATTAACTAAAAATAGACTCTAAGATAAATTAAAATAGACTCTAGATAATAGGTTTGTATCACGAATAAGATTTCGTCAACATGTAAGAAGCCTTTCATAACAAGGAAGCAAAACATGCACGCTAGACAAGTTAGGCACCCCAAATCCCTATAAAGTATGAAATTGACTAAAATAACTTTAATTTTAGTTAGTTTAGCTATAAAAAGTGTACCCCACCCGTTGGAGATTAATGTATAAGGATTTGAGCTCATTTAAGTGTAAATTTAGTGAAATTCACTCTAATGTCTACTTCTAGCTAATTTTTTGGAAGTTCCCAAAAAATGTTTAAAATTGACCAAACAATTAATCTAAGACATAACTAAATTAAACAACCCTCCTAAATTAATAAGATAGAAAAAAATTAATTCTAACATCAACAATCAAGTGCCAACATTGGCATCATACTCAACAAGCCTAGACTTTCCATTCACCTATTTTGTTATTCAAATTTATATCCACTTTTTAGAAATTGGTGCACACCTTTATTTTTTGAGTGCATACAGTTTCTAAGGTTTCCCCATAGGGTTTTTTTTTACATTTCAAATTTTATTTTTTAGATTTGCATCTTGTCTTTGCTCATTCAATTTCTCAATCATTAGCCTTAGCTTCCTTCATGTTCATGCTTATATCTTATGCCAACTAGGAAGCCTACATCAACATATCCCACTCGGAAAAGTGTCAAATTAAGTGGTGGTACTTTTGATTTAATTCAAATTCCATTTTTTACTACTCATGCTTTAAAAATTACAATCATTACTGAAATGTCTCCTATTATTGATGATCATGCACATTTGAATATTAGTGACTATGTTTTTATTATTCATATGCCTCTTCATGATTATGCTTCTGCTGATAATGAAAATGCTAGTGGGGATGTGACAATGTTTGTAATAATAAATATCTTATAAATTTTGATGAATGAAATATTGAGAACATGAATGAGATTTCTTTTGAAAATTATCTTAATAAAGTCCCTAAGTAACTTGATTCCATGATTTATCTAGCTATTGAAGCACAAAATAAATGTATTAGGGATAAGGAGCCTACGCCTAAGGATAATCCCATAGATCATGTGTCTACTTCACCTATTGGAGGATATACATCTAGATTTGGTGATGAGGCTAGTTCTCCTAGTAATCCTTATACTTTTATATAGACATCTATTACTACACATCCTTAGTCTATTCTTACTATTCATACATAGATTGATGTTTTTATGTCACCTCCTAATTATAGTCTAGTGTCTAGTGAACCATCATAACTTGTTACTCATGATATATCTCTTTATATTAGGCATATTTGAAATACCAATCAGACCTGTATTTCTACCAATGTAAATCTTATGATGGTTCACATTCCTACAAATATGCATATAAATGTTAATCATGCTTCAACACATACACCTATAAGTGCAATTTGAGATCTATTGATTCAACAAAAATTTAATCTATGCAATAAAAAACACAACTATATCAAGAATCTCAAAATTCAAATCATGTGGTTACATCTTATGATGTATTACATGACCTATTGGCTATTAAGGTTCTTTTTTTCTAATAAGTCTCAAGGACTATACCTTGGGTTGGTTTTATGCCTTACCTATGGGATTCATGCATCAATTTAAATGTTTGGCTGATATATTCCTAGCTCATTTTTATAAACATTAGTAAAAAATAAGGACCTAGTGAGAATATTGTTGATCGTGTGCTTATATTCAAGACTATGCTTACGAAGATGTCACATCATATCCATAACAATAAACTTTAAACTATTTTTTGAAATAGTTTTATTTAATTACTTAAATACAAAGTTATGTTAACTACTTATTAATCTTTTGATGGACTTTGCCACATGCTTCACAACATTGAGATTAAAAATTTAGAGGACACTATGATCCAAAAATCAAAAGCTTTAGCTGAAAGATAATTGAATAAATAAGAACAACACAATTCAAATAATGCTATCTCTGAGAAGAGATGTTTTATTGATCAAATTTGTAGACCCAAACATATGCCTATCTCTGAGAAGAGATGTTTGATTTCCATTTCAGGTTACATCTTCATTTATACATGTTTTGAAGGTGTGGGGAGGATGTGGAAGGTCACCAATCTCGAGGGAGATGAATTGGTTCGACTTCCACAATTTACAACAATATAGAATTCGAGGAATTACTATTTTTAGAAACTTACTATTTTTAGACTACACTACTAAAATTTAAATTTGGGGCACTTCCATTGAGTTTTATGGGTTCAAACTTCATTGAGAAAAGATCCATGCCATCTCACGATGTTCTCCTCATTATTATCTTTCCAACTGTTCAAACGGTGAGTCAATTGGAGCTACGGTGCAAAAGTTATGGCTCCCGAAAGTTCTGTCATCAATTGGGGTGGACCCATCACCTGAATTGTTGCCCGGATCACACTATGCTTAAGTGTACATATTTTTTTTCTCTGTTTGCTACCTCCAAATATTATTGAAAATGAACATTCAAATATAAGACTATTATTCTGCCCAAGGTTTCATACTCTCAAATATATGTATTGAGTTAAGTGTACTAAGAAAATTTTGGGTGACAATAAGGGGATTTTGTCCCCTCATTTTATGATTACTACTAAAACAATCCAAGGCATAAGTTACAAGCATTGAGATCCATGGAATTTCCTACTTGAAATAGATCTCCAAGAGATGAAGTATTACCACCAGAGATTCAATTCTTGTTTCCCACTTGATACAAAACCTCTTCACACTAGTTAATATAATTCAAAAGGTTTATCCTTTAAGCAATTTCACTTCAAATTTTATAAAAGAGGGGAAGGATCACTTGACTAAAAATAAACATCAAAAGGGAAAGAGGATACGACATAAAATGAGTCTCTCCTGATCAAATAACAACAATCAATGCTTGAGAATTTGTGAGCCAAGAATTTGACTCAAGAGAGGTGATTAGTATTGTGTTAGTCCCAAAATGAAAACAAATTGACAAAAACATACTAAGTAGCATACATCTCTAGGCCTAGTTACTAGGGAGAGCTTAGTTAATAAAACATGAATGAAACACACAACTAACATTCAAAATAAACCTTCTTTTACCTTCTTTGGATGCTCCAAAATACTTGTTGTAGTGGCTTGCTTGGTTTGTGCTCATGAAGTATGCATCAATGGAAGCTTGGATACCTCCATCTCTCCTTGGAACCTTATGTCTTTTGCTGGGCTTGGCTTGGCTTGGATCAATATTTGGGCATACTAACACAAATTTGCATGAGAATTTAGAACTAATTCAACATAATAACTTTGCACTATCCAAGCTCAAAATTCATGTGGCAAGGCTTCCTATTTATTGACTTTTGGAATGGTTTGAGGATCAACCATGACTATCCATATCAAGATTGAGATGTGTGGCCATGTCTAAATCCAAATATTAAATTCATTCTACAGATATTCTCATTAATATTTGCGATAGAGGGGAAATTAAGAGGCATGGGGTTGCTTGATTTAGATATTTTATGCATTTATGGCCTATGGATGTCTTTCCAAGAAATGATGTCACCTGATGATACAATTAACAAAAATCAATTTCCAAAAATAAATATTCAACAACTCCAATGGAAAATTAACTTAATATATTGATTTGGTTTAATTAGCCTAAAACATGATTAAGCACTTTGATGTAAATCTTGGTAAATGGTGCACAAATTAATCAAAATATCACGTTATTGGCTTTGAATTTGATTGAATTGGAATTAGAAGGCAATGTTAGATGTGTTGGATTCCTTATCCTATTTAGGATGTTGTCAAAATAAAATAACAAAGTCACATGTCTTGTGCAAGAGATTTTGATAGAAAAGAGCAATATAGATCACCCAAAGCAAGTTAGTCAAGCATTAGTCCATAAATAATGAAACATGCATAAAGAAATAACTAACCAAGCCTATCTATTCCTATGGGAATTACAAAGGATATCAAGAAATAAATGAAAGAAAGCAACACCATATTACTTGCCTAAATGGATTCACCATACCCATGTGGCTCAAAAACATGTTCTCCCTTAATCAAACATCCTTGTCTTTGTCAATAATGATGGTAATCTGCTTCAATGCCTCAAGAACACTCCATAAATCCTAGGCTCATGATTCCATATCACTAAACTAGCCTATCATTGAAGCTTGTAAGCAAAATCTATGATCAAATGCAAAACCTTGTGGAAACAATTTAACATTATAACTTTGCAATATTCAAGCTTAAAGTTCATGTCCATGGTCTCTCTATTTATAGATTTTTAAAATTGGTCAGGATCAACCATGACCATCCATCTTAAGATTGAGATGTGTGGCCATGGATAATCCTAATATTTGGAATTAAATCCATAATTATCTTGATCATGACCTTGGAAGAAGGGGCATTGAAGAGGCATGGGAGGCATTCACTAGGCATGGGTGACCCATAATCGTGATATTTGTGGCATTTATGGCCTAGGAATGTCTTCCCAAGAAATGAGGTCACCTGATGATGCATATAATAGGAATCAATTTAAAAGAAAAAAAATTCAACAACTCTCATGGAAAATCCACTTAAGCTTTTGATTTGGATTAGTTAGCCTTAAACAAGGTTAATCAACATTTGTGCAGTTATTTGAAAATTGGCCCTCAATTAATCAAAATGGTCAGAAAGTCATATTACTGAGTTGTAATTTGACTTGAGAAGAATTATAAGGTGAAATTAGAGTTTCAGAACCATATTTCCATTTAGGATGTTTCCAATACAAAATAACAAAAGCATGTGGTGTGTACCAATAAATTTAAGAGAAAAGAGTGACCCAGAGCACAAAAGGCAAAATCGTCATTTTGACTCAAAATGAATTGATCAAAATTAGCTGACCCATAAATTGCATTCCCCTAGTTAGGAATACTTTGAACTAAATTGGCACTTGTAAATGACAAGATCAAGCCATTTATCACATTCGAGTAAGATTGACAATTTCAACATAAATGGTGTTAGGAATTGGATGTCTAAATTTTGCCCCTATTTGAGAAGGCGTAGTGAGACATTCAAGTGAAGCAATGTATTTTCAAAGAAAAAAGTTGTCAAGAATAAATTGGAATAGACCCATGATGCCCCCTTGAGAAAACATACTAGGATGGAAGAAAAGGATGGACTCTCGAAAAGAGAGTGGAAGTAAGAGGTTAACCCATGGAATAGAACACATCCAGATGAGTTAATGCTTGCACACGTGATTACCATCAATGATCAAAATATAATTATAAGTATAATAGGCCCTAGAGAAAGGGGGAATGGGAAAGGTACAATCCATAAATGTAAGGGTCACACTTTAAATGTATCCGATTTGAGAGTACAAGCTACACGCTTATGACAATGATCAATCTCGAGACAAGTTACACACTAAAATATTGCCATCATGGGCTTTAATGTGGAGAGCTTGGAATTAGAGGAAAAGATACAATGATCTAATTTAGGAAGGGAAGCACCACTAGAATGGGGTCTCTAAAGAGAAGATAGTAAGTACACCAATAGAGTAGATTTGATCGTGATAAAATAGTTGTGCTCAAGTAGGGTGAATCTTGATCATTTATAAAGAATAAATAATGATTTTATCCCTATAGAGCTGATTTGATTTAGATGTTGTTCAGATGTTGTGCCCCAGTATGGGAAACTGGCAAGCAAAATAGCTCAAGGATATAATTGAAAAGATAGGTTAAAGTGAGCAGATGTAAATGTACATGCAATGGTGTAATGGCTTAAAAAATCCATATAAAACCAAGCATATGAGAATGCACAAAGTGATGATAGAGATGAAAATAAGAATGGAGATAACCAAGATGACCTCAATAAAAATTGAGCACTACCTACATAGTTCCATGGACTCATATTCCAATATGACCTTCAGGCCAATGTAGTTCACCCAAGTTTGGGAGAGAATGGAATGAGGTGTCAGGTACCTAGAACAACAAACATGCTCTGATACCAGTTGTCGGGGAATCCAAGAACAACACATTTGTTCTGATCCCACTTGTTAGGATCTTTCTCCTCAGAAAGAGCACAATATGATTACCAAATATAAGCAATTAAACATGCGGAAATATACCAGAAACACAAGTAACTAGAATTCACCAATAACACAAAATATGAGAGACAATACACTATCTTGTATTAACACTTTGTACAAAAAAGAATACAATAAAGAGCCACCACACTCTTCCACCTTACAGAGGCTTCCCACACCCCAAGTGTACAGTAATTCTTCTTCAAAACACTCTCCTACCAAAAACAGTCTCAACAACCAACTCACACACAGAATTGGTGTTCACCTCTCCAACCAGTCAGTAATAACCTTGCCAGTACACCAAGCACTCTATAGTACTTCAAGTTGATCTCCCATGAACTTGCAACCTGCAATTCAATAGACCATACTTACAATGGAAGGATCTACCTTGCCTTCCTATCTAGCTCATTTGTGAAACTAGGAGAAACAGAAACTTTGTTCTCTTCACTAGCACACATTACAATACATGCCAATGGGTCTATAAATAGATCCCAAACTTAAACAATAACTTAGAATCTTAGTTTACTATAATTATTCATGCAGCTCAATGCTTGAAATATCCTTTACATGCAAACACTCCATTCACTAAACTAATTGTTCGTGCAATGAACAGTTTTGGAACACACAGGCGACCGACGCCGGTCCCTGCTTGCCTGGTGCTGCCGACGTCGGTTGCCTTCTGCACTGATCATGATTGACGTCGGTCATGCTGCCAATGCCGGTGCTTCTGGGTCTTCAACAACCTCCTTTTCTTTGTCTACAACAAGTTGAAGCTTTTAGCTCCACAACCTAACAATCTCCCACTTGGAGATAAACAGCTACAACTGTACTTGTACCTGTACACCGTCTAGTTTGTTCCCTTGGCTCTATATCCCTCTTTAAGATCACTCTTGAAGACCAACCACCACAAAGCTTGTAGTGCAACACCTGTCACCCAAATCACCTGCCACATCCACATCTAAAAACCATGTAGAAAATAACTTGAACTTGCATAGCATGTGCACCTGCTACTGGTCCCTCTAAGAATCCACTGAACTGCCCTCCTATGCTTCTCTCCTGGATTGGCTCCAAACTTGTGACAACTCCCACTACTTGGGAAAACTCAGGTCTAGTACATACCATGCACTTAACCTCATTATGTGAATCAAGAACCTGTTCTGTGGACTGTCCAACCATCGGTGTGCTAACCGGTCTCACACAATCATCTTGAAACAAAGTCAACATATGACCTTCCATGTCCCTAGAACACACTCATGCCAAAGAATCTTGCTGCTCCCAGATTCTCCATGACACACCCCTGAACTAGCTTTATATTTAGTTCAACAATACCTGTATATGTAACCCTACAACAAGCACATCATATAATAATAGGATAATGTAGCTAATATTATCCAACCTGGTAAAGAGAAACACAATGATCAAACCTCTATTACCCTACAGCTTATACAAAACCATATACCCTAGCCTTCTGTCTCACATGTCCATTTCTGCTCTTCTTCATCCTGAACATCCATTCGTCTCTCAATGCTTACTTCCAGCTGGCAACTCCACCCAAAGCTCCTATTTGGTTTTCCTCCAAGGAATCACATCCTCCATCCATGCCAAGCTCCCACTGTTTCCTGGATCTACCTGTTCTGCTTCTTCAATAACTTCCTGGTTATTTACCATAAGTGAGCAACAAGTAGTGTAAAGAAGGGAAATGATGAATTTGAGGCTTACATACCCTTTAAGTCCTCCATATGGGTGCTTGAGACTCCTTGATAGCTTACTGTCCACCCAAAACTCGTCTCAGTGATCGATGCTGGTCACACTCCAGTCTACAACCGACCGATGTCGGTTCCCTGCCACTGCCTCATCGCCAACGTCGATTTCCCCTTGCCGACGGTGGTGTTTATCTGCCTTGAGTCACCAACATCGGTCTTCACATAGCCGATGTCGATCCCTATTTGGACGCCGACGCTGGTTTTCCTGCCGACATCGGTCTCTGTGTTTTGCTTGTGAGAACTGACTTTTTCCTATGAGCTCCTTTTGGATCAAACCCTTGTCCAAATCACCCTTGCTCTACTCATAATTCTTTTGCCCCTTATGCTGAACTCTGTCTGTCACCTTCTCCTTGAAAACCAAGGCTTTCCTATTCTTGTCACTAACATCAGATTTCTCAAGAAACGTCACCTTCTTTTTCTGCATACAAAAACCTTGATCTATGCTCTTCAAATCTGAAAGCATACCCTTTGACTCAAGAACATGCATCTCCTTCTTATTCATATGACCAAGCCTATTAAGCCACATCTCCGAATCTACAGCTGAAGTAGATAACCCAGAAAGAGAATCAGTAATACAAGTAGATAGATAAAGCGTACCTACTTTCTTACCTCTTGCTACAACAAGTGTACCCTTGTAAACCTTCCAAGAGTCCGCTGTGAGAGTTAATGTGCAACCCTTATCACCCAAACTTCTTACAAAAATCAAATTCCGCTCCAGAATTGGGACATGCATGACCTCCTTTAACACCCATGTGTTGCCTGTCTGCAATTTCAGCTTCACTTTCCCTTTGCCAACCATCTGACAAGGCTTACCATCCCCTACACAAATTTCTCCAAAGTCTCCCTGGACATACTCATGAAAAAATTCCCTAATTGGGAATGCATGAAAAGAGGCACCAAAATCTAAAGCCCTAGATTCTACTTTATCTAAATAACATACCAGAGCACCTTGTGCAATGAAATCTACAACACCTACTTCTTCTTCATGTCCTTCATGCTGATCTACTACCAACCAATAATCTTTCTTTTCTTGCTCTTTCTTTCGATATTTCCAGCAGGTTATTCTGCCATACCTGAACTTGGACCTCCTGCTATTAAACTTCTCCATTCGTAGCTTACTGTCTTCTGCCATTTCTCTACTCCCACTCAATTAGAAATCCTGTGAATGACCTGTAATCAACAAACCACTAACCAGATCTAATCCAACCTGTTAGTATCCCAACCAAAAATCTCTGATACCACTTGTCAGGTACCTAGAACAACAAACATGCTCTGATACTAGTTGTCAGGGAATCTAAGAACAACACACTTGTTCTGATCCCACTTGTTAGGATCTTTCTCCTCAAAAAGAGCACAATATGATTACCAAATATAAGCAATTAAACATGCAAAAATATACTAGAAACACAAGTAACTAGAATTCACCAATAACACAGAATATGAGAGACAATACACTATCTTGTATTAACACTTTGTACAAAAAAGAATACAATAAAGAGCCACCACACTCTTCCACCTTACAGAGGCTTCCCACACCCCAAGTGTATAGTAATTCTTCTTCAAAACACTCTCCTACCAAAAACGGTCTCAACAACCAACTCACACACAGAATTGGTGTTCACCTCTCCAACCAGTCAGTAATAACCCTGCCAGTACACCAAGCACACTATAGTACTTCAAGTTGATCTCCCATGAACCTGCAACCTGCAATTCAATAGACCATACTTACAATGGAAGGATCTACCTTGCCTTCCTATCTAGCTCATTTGTGAAACTAGGAGAAACACAAACTTTGTTCTCTTCACTAGCACACATTACAATACATGCCAATGGGTCTATAAATAGATCCCAGACTTAAATAATAACTTAGACTCTTAGTTTACTATAATTATCCATGCAGCTCAAGGCTCAAAATAGCCTTTACATACAAACACTCCGTTCACTAAACTAACTGTTCGTGCAATGAACAGTTCTGGAACACACAGGCGACCGACGCTGGTCCCTGCTTGCCTGGTGTTGCCGATGTCAGCCGACTTCCTGCCGATGCCGGTTGCCTTTTGCACTAATCATGATCGACGTCGATCATGCTGCCAACGTCGGTGCTTCTGGGTCTTCAACAACCTCCTTTTCTTTGTCTGCAACAAGTTGAAGCTTTTAGCTCCACAACCTAACATGAGGAATGATGAAAAATGACCAAGAATTGATTAGACTCACAATGTATGTGAAGAGATGCACATCTAAGCATAGAAAAAGAAGCCTAAAATGCATGTTATCTAAAAGCCTAATTCCATATCATGAGCTTAGGTTTTACAAAGTGTTCTTGAGAATCGTTCATTGGAGCTGATGTTGATGTTAAGAAGTTGAGACCTGAGCACAAAGTGCTTGATATAACAAAAGAAATTAGGCATCATAAGTATGAATAACTTATAATGACATAAGATTCTAATTACAATGAGCCAGTTCAAATGTAAATACCTATAATTAAGGATAATGGTAAAATAATGACCAAAACCAGAGTTATAGCAATTTACATTTAAACAAAAAAGCAAAAACAAAGGAAAAGATAAACATAAATGAGCCTAACTTGGAATCAAGATATGATCAATCAAGACTTAAGCATGAACAATAATGTTTAAAAATAAAAGTCAAAAACATCTTAATGACATGAGACCAAGATATGAATAATCAAGATCTATGTGGACCATCAAATCATTCTTGAACACAAAAGAGAAAAGCAAAATCAAATAAAAAAACAAGACACTGACAACAATCAAATAAACAAAATGGTCCAAGAACAACATAATAACATAGGATCATGATATAAACAATCGAGATCCATGTGAATCATCAAGATGTTTTGAAACACAAAAGATAAAAAACAAAATCAAATAGAAAAATAAGAAACCAACAACAATCAAATAAACAAAATGGTCCAAGAACAACGTAATAACATAGGATCAAGATATAAATAATTGAGATCCATGTGAATCATTAAGATGTTCTAAAACATAAAAAGATAAGGAAAAACAATAAAAAAAACACAAGACCAAGAAGAGACAAGAAATAATAAAAAGAGAAAAGGAGAAGAAATAAAATGAGAGGTGCGAAAGCACAACAAAACACCAAGAAAACACAACAAAACACCAAGAGAACTCAAATAAACACACACAAACAAAAACCAAGCTAGTGTGGTTTAAAGACAAATGTTCATGTATGTACGATAGAGGCATTACTTCCACCACATCATAATAAAGAACAATGACATGATAATTATTCCGTAATTAAAGAGGAACAATGATAAAATAAATGGGGGAAGAGAAGAAAAGGAAGGGGTTGGTTGAGCTAACTCTAGATGTATCAGATAAGTGGACACTGCCTACATTGTTCCATGGATGTATGTTCCAACATGAAGTTTAGGCCAAATGTAGTTCTCCCAGGAAATAGGATAGAAGAAAAATGATGATCAGACCATCATGATTTATAGAAGAAATGGAAGATATGACAAACAAATGAGAAGGGTCTAGCAAATAAGATGCTGATGAGATGAGAAAGAATGACCTTGAAAAATGGCAAGTTCATGGGACAAGATGAAATGAACTGGTGTTTTTATGCTTGTAAAATGATAAGAGCATAGCATGGTGAAATGGGAATGTACAAATGTACAGAAGCATGACATAATGTTTATGTTCTTAAGTGGATCATGTTCTGATATGTTTGGTATTTTTAAAGTATTTATAATATTTTTGGTGTTTTTGGGATAAAATATGCACAACGTGGGACCATCTAGTCAAGGAAATGCACGTCCTGAGAGTAAAGGTTCTAATAAGATAGCTAAGTCAGCTACAATGACCCATGCTTACAAATTAGTGAGAGTGAAGTTCTTGATAAAACAAAAAAAGTAGCAAATACTTGAACTGAGAAGATACGGTTGTTCACTTGTCTAAAAACTGTACAAGACTATCTTGGTTGAATTACTTTATAGAACTACTACTGAAGATGTTCATAATGTTCATGAGACATAATCAATATCATAATTGGTCAAGGGATAAAATGTGTTCAAGCTTATAACATGTCCTAGACAAAACAAAGAATATGCTTCTCGAAGAGAGCAATCCATAATGGGATGAAGAATGTGTTTAGAGTGCCAAGTGTTCAAAGCCTTTACTATCGAGATTCATGAAAAGTAGACCAGGGTATTATAAATGTGTTTAAGGTAAGATAAAAGGGTGGGATAAAATTACAACAACACATGTTGCCTCCAAGTCAAGGGTCTTATAAACAATGGTTCAAAGCTATTCATGCGTAGAATCTCTTAAGGTGTATGATGTTCATGGGCTCTGAAAGTTATTCACCATTAGGTTTAGCCAATTCATATGCTCCTGATCCATTATTTGTTGTGATAATATATGGTCCTAACCAGTTAAGCTGAAACTTGCCATTCTTTTTGGGTTCAACATTCGTGTTCTTCTGGTTCTCTTTCAAAACTAAGTCACCAATCTCAAATTCTCAAGGGAGAATATGTTTGTTGTAGCTTCTTTGTAATTTGTTCCAATAGGCCTGCAAGTTTTCTAGGGTATCCAAACACTTACCATCAATAATTTCTAGTTCTTGCAGCCATAAGGCTCTATAGTCTTCATCATCTTCAATTTGCTCCAGTGATATTCTTAATGATGGGATCTCAATCTCGATCAGGATGATAGCTTTAATTTCAAAAACAAGGGAGTATGCAGTAGCTCTATTTGAGGTGTGATGATTGGTTCTATAAGCCCAAAGGGTAGGAAAGAGTTGCAAGTTCTAATTACGGCCAACATCATTAACAAATTTTTTTAAGATAGCTATAATGGTTTTATTTGGTGCCTTAGCTTGTTCATTTCCTTGAAGGTTATATGAAGTGGATTTCTTATGCTTGATCTTGAATTTTGCACAAAGATATTTCACATCTTGGTTCACCAAAATGGTTCGAAGGGTTCAAAGGTTCAACGGGTTCAAAAGTTTAATGACATCAGCAAGCTTAAAGATGTTAAGTGCTTCAACAAAAGTTCAAAGTTTAACCGCTTCAGCAAGTTCAACAGCTTCAAAAGACTTAACGAAAAGAAGAAGGCTTGAACCGTTGAACCTTGAACCAAAATGGTTCAAAGGTTCATCGAGCAGTTAGTTCAATCGGTCGGTTTAATCAGCCAGTTCAAAGGAGTGCCCCAAAGCCCAAAGGCCAAAGTACCCTTACAAAGGGTAGTGAACCAAAGGTGAGTGCCCTTGCAGAGGGCAGGTAATGAGCAAAATGGACCATTGCAAAAGACCGTAAGAGTAAGATTTTCTTCGTAAAAGTGAACAAGGCAGAAAAGTTGGAATTCCTTCAGATTTTTTTAAAGGCAAAAGACAATGCAAATTCTTTCAGACAAAAAGTCTGAAGGAATTTGCCCGAAACAAAAAAGCTGAAGGGAAAGCCAACTGAAAGCAAGCAGAAAATGGCTAAGGCAAGGAACATTTCCTTCGAGCAAAATGTCTTAAGGAATTGGAGCCCAAGACCGCCTGAAGGACCTTGAAGGGAAGATACCCTTGCAGGGGACTCTCAGCCAAAGCTGAAGGGATACTTCCCATTCGAGAAGGATCAAACAAGAAAGTCGAAGGAATTGCCAAGGAGGGTGACGGGCCTGAAGACGTCAATAGTAAGTATCGTGAACTAGCTGTTGATCTTTAAAGGCTTGAGCGCAGACTCGAATGCATTCAAAGGCCTTAAGGCCAAAAGGAAGAACCACTGAGAGAAGAGTGCAAAGAGCCAACAAAGCTGGGAATACAGCCCTGAGAGCTCAAATTCCAAGAAAAGACAAAACTAGGAAGAGACAAAGAGGGAAATACCAGAAATATCTATGTAGATGTTATTCCAGTAGGTGGAACAATCCAACAAGTAGATATTTGAGCTTGCAAACATTAAAAGTGTGGCCTATTTTTCTCCTTTGGAGTAAAGATGAAATGGACAGCTGCACAGATATCAGGTGACTGACCAGATGACTCAGGCCCAAGAGAAGACATTTGAGACGAAGTGACACACCACAGTTAAGGCAGTCACCCTGTTCCAGCATGGTCCCTTGACAAAGATGAAAATGCATTCAAGGCATTGAATGCAACATAAGCCGTTCCATGGAACAAAGCGCCAATCCTTTCTTGGCTACCATATATTGTAAATCTCTTCTTTTCATAAGGGATATCTCTCTGTTATAGAAACAAAACTCTGCCCAAATTGAAAGGCATTTCATGAGACTTTGAGCTCAGATTGTTAATCATATTTCATTATCTGAATGAGAAAGAAAGTGACCTTTCAAACTTTGTACTGGAATAGCTTGTGTTGTTGAGGAAATTGTTCTTATGTTTGTTTCCTGAATGCATTCTTGTCTATTTAATTAAATAAGCAGAACTAGTAGAAGTAACCAGGAAGGTGTCTTGAAGCTGACTGTAGAGAGACTTTGTGTTGCCATAATTGTCTTTAGTGTGTTTATTTTCTATTTTTATTTAAAGGATCTTGGGATGACTTTGTGCCCCCATTGTCCTTCGTATTTCACTCTTTGGTAGTTGAGGTGGAGACTTTGTGTTACACCTCAGTCTGTTGGTTACTATGCCCTTGTTACCAGTTACTTGTTTCCTACCTGAAAAAACTCTTCTTGTTTCCTACAAGACCATTTCTAAAAAATGAGAAGTGCCTTCATCGTCTTCACTAGGATTTTCTCCTTTGCTTGTGAACATCATCTCTAAAGAAAGAGAGATGGATGGTGTTATCCTACCCCTGAGTGTTATTTTCTGCTTATATATAGAGTATATAGCTCCGCATAGTATAAGGGAACCTCCCCTTGATGAGAAGAGAGATATATCCCCTTTTAATGTGGTAAACCCACACATCTGGATGACAAATCTCCCTATGCTATGGTTGTAGAGACCTATTTTGCTCATCAGTTAGCTGGTGATAAAATATTCACCCAATAGTTTTTGGTGACTCCACTGGGGATACAATAATTTTGTGCAATTTCAAGCCTCAGGCTTTAGATTGAAACATCACATGTGTCTTACCCATTATCATTATAGCCTTATCCATCTATTCCACTGGGGAAGAACGAGCAGTTTCATTTCTTTTCTTTATCTATTTCCTCCGCTGGGGAATCAAATAAGTAGTTTCTATCCTTATCCATTATATACTCTGGCGACTCTAGTCTGTGTCATACCCATTATCATTATAGCCTTATCCATTTATTCCACTGGGGAAGAATGAGTAGTTTTAGTTATTTTCCTTATCCATTTCCTCTGCTGGAAATCAACGAGCATTTCTAGTCCTTTTCAAGTCTATTCAAATCGAAGCATTTCATATCACTGGGGAATAACGTGAAGTAAGAAAGAACACTACCAGCTTCACACCAACAAATTTTGGAAACTCTACTGGGGATCGATGAGCATTTCTAGTCCTTTTCTAGTCTATTCAAATCAAAGCATTTCATATCACTGAGGAACAACGTGAAGTAGGAAAGAACACTGCCAGCTTCACGCTAATAACAGTTTTTGGTGACTCTGTTGGGGACACAACAATTTTGCATAATTTGAAGCTTCAAGCTTCAGATTGAAACATCACTTGTCTTACCCATTATCATTATAGCCTTATTCATTTATTCCATTGGGGAAGAATGAGTAGTTCTAGTTCTTTTCCATTGTTAATTTTCCTTCTAGCTTCGCGCAATAATTTTTTGAGACTCCGCTGGGGATTCGAACAAGCAATTCCTATCCTTATCCATTTCCATTATCCATTTATATTATATCCATTTTTGTTATATAATCTGGTCTGTAAACCAGAGCCACTGGGGAAGAACAAGCAATTTGAAGCCTCAAGCTCCAAGCTGAAGTAGGGCCATTTCTTTTCCATTTTTATTCTACAATCTGGCAGTTCCACGGTATACAAGAAGCCAAAAATCTCAAGGTGTTATTGACCCTATTTTTGAGTTGGTGCAGCAGAGCAATTTTGATATGTTTCCTCCACAACCTCACCTTCAATGAACTAGGAGTCTTCCTCCTACTAACACCAGGTCACCAATACAAGGCAGAGCTTCTTTTTCCTTTGCTAGTAGAGCTTTGCCAGTACACACCCCACCAAGATCTGTTATCCCCCCTTTCCATAGCCAAATCATGGCAGTTCAAGGCCCTTGGGGTAACTCTTTTGGCCCACTTAATCTAACTCCACCCCTACATGAGCTTCCACGTAGTTCAAAGAAGAATTTTCCCAAATTCTTTGGTGATGGGAGAGTTCACCCCGATTAACACATTGCAGCCTTTAGCATAACTTGAGGTATGATAGGCATGGAATTTGAGGACGTGGTAGTCAGACTATTTGTAAAAACATTGCAAGGTGCTACTGCAGATTGGTTCTACCACTTGTAGGCTCAGTCAGTAACTGACTGGAACAAACTCAAAGCCAAGTTTGAAGCAAGGTTTAAGCTTGCAAAAGATGCACATTCCCTGTTGGGGCCAACTCACACAGATGATGAAATAACCTCATGAACCTATGAAGGACTTCATTGCTAAGTTTGATAAGCTGAGAAATCAAATTCTTATCATTGATCACCCTACACCTGAGAACCTAAAATTCTTCTTCATCAACTCACAACTGCCTAAAGTACATTTTCTACTGAGACAGGCTAGCCACATAGCCCTTGCTACTGCTAAAGATTTGGCTACTGAGGTATAAGATGACCTTATCTTGGCATGAACGATAAGGAGAGATCCTAATAGAGGTAAATAATCTTTATCTTCTGAATACTCACCTACAGTCACCACTGACCCAATGGTGCAGAAGCTGGTAAATGAAGTGTTAGCTCTCAAAAAGCAAATGGCGTAAGGGATGTCATCTGCTCTTTCATACAGAGATGTACCAAGGAGGACATTCCCCAATCAATCATATCAAGGCAATGCTGCCAGGAATCAAGGATAGTTAAATCGCCTTCCTCCCCCATGGGGGAACCTTGCCATTGAAGCACTTCTAACCAATTTAGCATTTGGATATTTTGAGGCTGAATCAGATTTCTCCTTCCAGCCTGAATTGAACTCTAAAAATGACGCTAATCTCTTCACTAAGGAAGAAAAAGAATTAGCTGGCGACTCCAACATTGGTTTCCTTAATTATCAGGATGAACCCAGAAGTGAAGGTGGAGCAGTTGAAGGAACTTACGCTGTATGCACCAGGTCCAAAAACCAATTAACCCAGCCAGTTGATAAAGAAAAAATAGAGGAATGAACTTAGCCTATAATTTTAATTGCTAAGCGGGGAACCACTCTGCCCTTTCAGCCAAAGGACCCAGTGATTGTTAAAAAGGTGAGTACCCAAAAAATTTATGCACTTTCAACTTCAATTTCACAGACCAATCCTCCCCTTCCCAAGAACCAAAAAGATGAAATCCCATCCTCTATTCCTAGTTTATTTCAGACATTTGACATAATAGACTATGTTAAGAAAACCAAAATTCAAATGTCTGAATTTAAATTCCTGTAATCCAACCCTGATCAGTTGGATAAGTTGGTTCAATGTGTGAAGAATTAGGCCATCCCTATAGGACAAGCAATTCTGAAGGTAACTCGTGATCTCTCTAAGAATGCATCCACCCATAATAACATTGTCATTATTCCTCCTGCTACTCTTGGGAAGACTGAACTATTTTATGTCTCCCTGCTGATAAATGGACACCAATTAAACAATTACATCATTGATTTTGGTGCATCTGACAATGTTATGCTTGCCAAAGTGGTAGAATCTCTTGGTCTCACACTAACAAAGACATTTGGGATATGTTTCTCCATAGAGAACAAATAAGTGCCACTACTGAGACAAATTAAGGACGCGCAATTCAGATTTGCAACATTCCCATACAAGAGAATTAAGATGACTATCCTGGTGGCTGACGTCCCAACATCATACGACATCCTTCTTGGCCAGAATTTTTGTAAAGATGTTGGTGGCTAGCTGAGCATGGACTTATCCGAGGTGAGAATCTTAGTCAAAGGTGTCATGCAGAGGCTGCTCCCTGAGAAGGAAGCAAAATATGTGGTCACTAAAACATCAGCACCTGAAGCCCAAATTCTGTTTGAGTCTTCAGGCATGGATAATTATTTTTTGACCATAGAAGATACTCATGTTTCATTTGATGAAACTTTTGAAAATGGCAGTCTAAAAGTTAGTTTAGATGGAATAGAAGAAGACATGATAGAGTGCAATGCAAATGCAAAAGAATTCCCCCTTCCAAGTGAAGAAAAATCTAAGGTAAGGTCAGCCTCTGATGATGTATGGATGTTGAAATTTGATGGCAGCTACTCTTCTACCGGTGATGGCGCCAGGTCTGCGTTCATATCTCTTCAAGGGGATATCTTTCCTTCTTCATACAAGTTTCAGTTTAGCAACACCAAAAATATTGTCGAGTATGAATCTTTGTTACTCGGGTTGAAAGTTGTTCAAGACAAAGGTGTCAAACTCTTTCACACCAAAAAAGATGTTAAGCTAATGGTTTGTCAAGTATTTGATGGGGATAGTCAAATCATGTGCGAGACTGAACTAGAAGAGCAACAAGCTATGGTAGTGGACCATACTGCTACATGCCAAAGTCAGGTAAACGAACTCTTCACCAAGAGAGCAAAGATTTATGGTTTTCATATTAGAGACCACATCTTACCATTGGGCAAGAAGAGAGAACCAAAAGAAGTGCATAGAAAATGTGATTCTTGGTAGAGAGTTTCATTCGCCCATTACCGATTCTAGAGAGAAAATAGTTTCTTACTGGTTTATCAAGATGGAACACCATTTTCACTATCTCACATTGGGCGACATTTGTAGCACTTCAAATCTTGAGGCATCAGATAAGATCATTTGTACATATGTACATTTGTATAGTCTTTAGTTTTGTTTTATGCTTTTTATTTTCATTTTTGGTGCCCTTTTTTTTGGGTAGCATGACTCCGTAGCCCAATGGCATACTTGAAAGCATTGGAGATTCTGGTTTCTACTCCCCTCAGCTATTTTAAAATTTTAACTGAAGGAAGTTCCCCAACTGGAGCCAGCTATTGTTCCTAAAATTTGTCACTCATTTTTGGGACAACATATGAACTACTTTGGTTCTGTTAGCCAAAATCCTCTCTTCCCTTCTCAAAAAATTATTTTGAGCATTCAAATTCTCCATTTTTCAAGCTTTTTCATTTTTACAGACTTTGTAGGCTCATTTTTACAGACTCTACAGGCTGATTTCTACGGACTTTGTAGGTTGATTTCTACAGACTCTATAGGCTCATTTCTACGGACTCCGTAGGATCATTTCTATGGACACTGCAGGAAAAAAACAAGTTCCCAACACTTAGGCAATTTCGAGGTTGGTTCAACGTCGAGGTTCAACCAAAAGGTCCATCGATAAGCTTCAAATAAAGGAATGAACCATTGAACCTTGAACCAAAATGGTTTAAAGGGTTCAAAGGTTCAACAGATTCAAAAGTTCAACGACATCAGCAAGCTTAAAGATGTTAAGCACTTCAGCAAAAAAATTAAAAGTTCAACGGCTTCAAAAGACTTAACAAAAAGAAGAAGGATTGAACCATTGAACCGTTGAACCTTGAACCAAAATGGTTCAAAGGTTCATCGAGGAGTTGGTTCAATCGGTCAGTTCAATCGACCGGTTCAAAGGAGTGCCCCAAAGCCCAAAGGCCAAAGTACCCTTGTGGAGGGCAATTAACCAAAGGTAAGTTCCCTTGCAGAGGGCAGGTGATGAGCAAAATGGACCGTTGCAAAAGGCCAAAAGGGTAAGATTTTATTCAAAAAAGTGAACAAGGTAGAAAAGTTAGAATTCCTTTAGATTTGTTTAAATGCAAAAGACAATGCAAATTCTTTCAGACAAAAAGTCCAAAGGAATTCCTTCAAACTTTTGTCTGAAGGAACTCCTTCAAACTTTTGTTTGAAGGAATTCGCCTGAAAGAAAAAAGCCGAAGGGAAAGCCGACTAAAAGTAAGTAAAAAATGGCTAAGGCAAGGAATATTTCCTTCGGGCAAAATGTTTGAAGGAATTCCTTCAGACATTTTGTCTGAAGGAGTTGGAGCCCAAGACCGCCCGAAGGACCTCGAAGGGCAGATACCCTTGCGAGGGACTCTTGACCAAAGCTGAAGGGATACCTCCCCTTCGGGAAGGATCAAACAAGAAAGTTGAAGGAATTGCTAAGGAGGGTGATGGACCTGAAGACATCAAGATTAAGTATCGCGAACTAGCCATTGATCTTTAAAGGCTTGAGCACGGACCCGAATGCATTCAAAGGCTTTAAGGCCAAAAGGAAGAACTACTGAGAGAAGAGTGCAAGGAGCCAACAAAGCTGGGAATATAGCTCTGAGAGCTCAAATTCTAGAAAAAGACAAAACCAGGAAGAGGCAAAGAGAGAAAGACTAGAAATATCTGTGCAAAAGTTATTCTAGTAGGTGGAATAGTCCACCAAGTAGATATTTGAGCTTACAAACGTTAAAAGTGCAACCTATTTTTCTCCTTTGGAGTAAAGGCAAAATGGATAATTGCACAGATATCAGATGACAGACCAAATGACTCAGGCTCAAGAGAAGACATTTGAGATGAAGTGACATGCCACAGTTAAGGCAACTGCCCTATTTCAACATGGTCCCTTGACAAAGCTAAAAATGCATTCAAGGCATTGAATGCAACATAGGCTATTCCATGGAACAAAGTGCCAAGCCTTTCTTGGCTACTATATATTTTAAATCTCTTCTTTTCACAAGGGAGATCTCTCTGTTATAGAAGCAAAACTCTGCCTAAATTGAAAGGCATTTCTTAAGACTTTGAGCTCAGATTGTTAATCATATTTTGTTATTTGAATAAAAAAGCAAGTGACCTTTCAGACTTTGTGCTGGAATAGCTTGTGTTGTTGATAAATTGTTTATTATATCTATTTCCTAAATGCATTCTTGTCCATTTAATTAAATAAGTAGAACTAGTAGAAGTAACCAGGGAGGTGTCTTGAAGTTATTGTGGAGAGACTTTGTGCTGCCACAATTGTCTTTAGTGTGTTTATTTTCTATTTCTATTTAAAAGATCTTGGGATGACTTTGTGCCCCCATTGTCCTTCGTATTTCACTCTTTAGCAGTTGAGGTGGAGACTTTGTGTTACACCTCAGTCTGTTGGTTACTACGCCCTTGTTACCAGTTACTTGTTTCCTACCTAAAATAACCCCTGTTGTTTCCTACAAGACCACTTCTGAAAAAAGAGAAGTGCCTTCAGTGTCTTCACCAAGATTTTCTCCTTTGCTTGTGAACATCATCTCTGAAAAAAGAGAGATGGATGGTGTTATCCCACCCCTAAGTGTTATTTTCTACTGATATATATTGTATATAGCTCCGCATAGTTATAAGGGAACCTCCCCTTCATGAGAAGAGATATTTGTCCCCTTTTGATATGGTAAACCCACACATCTGGATGACCAATCTCCTTATGTTGTGGTTGAAGAGACCTATTTTGCTCATCAGTTAGCTAGTGACAAAATATTCACCCAACAATTTTTGGTGACTCCACTGGGGATACAGTAATTTTGTGCAATTTCAAGCCTCAAGATTCAGATTGAAACATCACATGTGTGTTACTTATTATCATTATAGCCTTATCCATTTATTTCACTAGGGAAGAGTGAGCAGTCTTAGTTCTTTTTCTTATCCATTTCCTCCGCTGGGGAATTGAACAAGCAGTTCCTATCCTTATCCATTATATACTCTGGTGACTCTGGTCTGTGTCATACCCATTATCATTATAGCCTTATCTATTTATTCTGTTGGGGAAGAATGAGTAGTTTCAGTTCTTTTCCTTATCCATTTCCTTCACTGGGGATGAACGAGCATTTCCAGTCCTTTTCCATTCTATTCAAATCGAAGCATTTCATATCACTAGGGAACAACGTGAAGTATTAAAGAACACTACCAGCTTCACGCCAACAATTTTTGGTAACTCTGCTAGGGATCGATGAGTATTTCTAGTCCTTTTCTAGTCTATTCAAATTGAAGCATTTCATATCGCTGGAGAACAATGTGAAGTAGGAAAGAACACTGCCAGCTTCACGTCAATAGTTTTTGGCGACTCCACTGGGGACAACAATTTGTGCAATTTGAAGCCTCAAGCTTTAGATTGAAACATCACTTGTGTATTACCCATTATCGTTATAGCCTTATCCATTTATTCCACTAGGGAAGAATGAGCATTTCTAGTTCTTTCTTATTGTTAATTTTTCTCCCAGCTTTGTGCAATAGTTTTTGGCAACTCTGTTGGGGATTCGAACAAGCAGTTCCTATCCTTATCCATTTCCATTATCTATTTATATTATATCTATTTTTCATTATATAATTAGGTCTAAAAACTAGAGCATCTGGGGAAGAACAAGTAGTTTGAAGCCTCAAGCTCCAAGTTGAAGCAAGGCTAGTTCTTTTCTATTTTTATTCTATAATCTGGTAGCTCCACGCTATACAAGAAGCCAGAAAGCTCAAGGTGTTGACCTTGTTTTTGAATTGGTGTAGTAGAGCAATTTTGATTTTTTTCCTCCACAACCTCACCTTCAACAAACTAGGAGTCTTCCTCCTACCAACACCAGGTCACCAATACAAGGTAGAGCTTCTTTTTTCTCTTCTAGCAGAGCTTTGCCCATACATACCCCACCAAGATTTGTTATCCCCCATTTTCATAGCCAAATCATGGTGGTTTAAGGCCCCTGGGGTAACTCTTTTGGCCCACTTAATCTAACTCCACCCCTACATGAGTTCCCACACAGTTTAAGGAAGAATTTCTCTAAATTCTTTGGTGATGGGAGAGTTCACCCTGATGAACACATTACTGCCTTTAGCATAACCTGTGGTGTGATAGGCAAAAAATTTGAGGACGTGGTAGTCAGACTATTTGTAGAAACATTAGAAGGTGTTACTGTAGACTAGTTCTACCACATGCAGGCTCGATCAGTAACTGATTGAAACACACTCAAAGCCAAGTTTGAAGCAAGGTTCAAGCCTATAGAAGATGCACATGCCCTGCTAGCCCAGCCCACATAGATAGAGAAAGAACCTCATGAACTTATGAGGGACTTCATTGCTAAGTTTGATAAGCTGAGAAATCGAATTCCTATCATTGCTCAACCTACACTTGAGAACCTAAAATTATTTTTCATCAACTCACAACTGCCTGAAGTGAGTTTTCTGTTGAGACGGGTTGGCCACATAGACCTTGTTGTTGCTCAGGATTTGGCTATTGAGATAGAAGATGACATTATCTTTGCAAGAAAGACAAGGAGAGATCCTAATAGAGGTAAATCCTCTTCATCTTCTGAATACTCACCTACAGTCACCACTGACCCAATGGTGCAAAATCTAGCAAACGAAGTGCTATCTCTCAAAAAATAAATGGTGCAAGGGATGTCATCTGCTGCTTCATATAGAGATGTACCAAGGAGGACATTTCCCAATCAATCATATCAAGGAAATGCTGCCAAGAATCAAAGAGAGCTAATCGCCTTCCTCCTCCACGGGGAAACCTTGCCATTGAAGCACCTCCAACCAATTCAGTAGTTGGATATCTTGACGATAAATCAGATTTCTCCTTCCAGCCTGAATTGAACTCTAAAAATGATGCTAATCTCTTCACTAAAGAAGAAGAAAAATTAGCTAGCAACTCCAACATTAGTTTCTTGAATTACTAGGATGAACTTAGAAGTGAAGGTAGAGGAGTTGAAGGATCTTACGCTGTATTCACTCGGTCCAAGAACCAGTCAGCTCAGTAAGCTGATAAAGAGAAAATAGAGAAATGAACTCAGCCTGCAATTTTAATTTCTAATTGGGGAACCACTCTGCCCTTCTAGCCAAAGGACCCGGTGACTCCTAAAAAGGTGAGTACCCTAAAAAAATTCACCTTCAACTTCAATTTCACAGACCAGTCCTCCCCCTCCCAAAAACCAAAATGATGAACTCCCATCCTCTGTTCTTAGTTCATTTCAGACATTTGACATAATTGACCATGTCAAGAAAACCAAAATTCAAATGTCTGAATTTAAATTCCTGCAATCCAACCCTGATCAGTTGGGTAAGTTGGTTCAATGTGTGAAGAATCAGGCCATCCCTATAGGACAAGCAATTCTGAAGGTAACTCGTGATCCCTCCAAGATTGCATCCACCTAGAATAACCTTGTCATTATTCCTCCTACTGCTCTCGGGAGGTCTAAACTATTTTATGTCTCCCTATTGATAAATGGACACAAATTGAACAATTACATCATTGATTCTAGTGCATCTGACAGTGTCATGCCTGCCAAAGTGGCAGAATCTCTTGGTCTCACACTGACCAAGACATTTGGGAGATGTTTCTCTATGGAGAATAAATAAGTGCCACTATTGGAACAAATTAAGGACACCCAATTTGCATTTGCAACTTTCCCAGATAAGAGAATAAGATGACTATCCTTGTGGCTGATGTACCAGCACCATACAACATCCTTCTTGACTGAAATTTTTGCAAAGATGTTGGTGGCAAGCTAAGCATGGGCTTATTTGAGGCAAGAATCCCAGTCAAAGGTGTCATGTAGAGGTTGCTCCCTAAGAAGGAAGTAAAATATGTGGTCACTAAAACATCAGCGCCTGAAGCTCAAATTCTGTTTGAGTCTTCAGGTATGGGTAATTATTTTTTGACCATAGAAGATACTCATGTTTCAGTTGATGAAACTTATAAAAATGACAGTCTAAAAATTAGTTCAGACGAAACAGTAGAAGACATGATAGAGTGCAATACAAACACAAAAGAATTCCCCCTTCCAAGCGAAAAAAAATCTAAGGTAAGGTCAGCCTCTGATGATGTATGGATGCTAGAATTTGATGGTAGCTGCTCTTCTACCGGTGCTGGATTCAGGACTGTGTTGATATCTCCTCAAGGAGATATCTTTCCTTCTTCATAGAAGTTATAGTTTAGCAACACCAACAATGTTGCGGAGTATGAATCTCTATTACTCAGATTGAAGGTTGCTCAAGACAAAGTGTCAAACTCCTTCACGCCAAAAGAGTTGTTGAGTTGATGGTTTGTAAAGTATCTGATGGAGACAATCAAATCATGTGCAAAACTAAACCAGAAGAGCAACAAGCTATGGTAGTGGACCATACTACTGCATGCCAAAGTTGGGTAAAGGCACTCTTCACCAACAGAGCAAATATTTATGGTTTTCAAATTGGAGACCATGCCTTACCATGGGGCAAGAAGAGAGAACCAAAAAGAGTGCACAAAAAATGTGATTCCTGGTGGAGAGGTCCATTCGCCCATCACCGATTCTGGGGAGAAAATGGTTTCTTACTATTTTATCAGGATGGAATGCCATTTTCACTGTCTCATAGTGGGCGGCATCTAAAGCGCTTCAAATCTTGAGGCATCAGATAAGATCATCTGTATATATGTATATTTGTATATTCTTTAATTTTATTTTGTGCTTTTAGTTTTTATTTTTGGTGCCTTTCTTTTTTGGGTAGCATGACTCCATAGCCTAATGGCATACTTGAAGGCACTAGAGATTCTGGTTTTTACTCCCCTCAGATGTTCCAAAATTTCAATTGAAGGAAGTTCCCCAAATAAAGCCAGTTGTTGTTCCCAAAATCTATCACTCATTTTTGGGATAACATATGAACTATTTTTGTCCTACCAGCCAAAATCCTCTCTTCCCTTCTCAAAAAATTGTTCTGAGCATTCAAATTCTCCATTTTTCAAGTTTTTATATTTCTACGGACTCTGCAGGCTCATTTCTATGAACTCTGCAGACTGATTTCTACAGACTCTGTAGGTTAATTTTTATGAACTCTGCAGTCTCATTTCTACAGACTCTGTAGGCTCATTTCTATGGACTCCGCAAGCTCATTTCTATGGACTCTGCAGGAAAGAAACAAGTTCCCAACACTTAGGCAATTTCAAGGTTGGTTCAATATCGAGGTTCAACCAAAAGGTCCATCGGCAAGCTTCAAATAAAGGAATGAACCGTTGAACCTTGAACCAAAATGGTTCAAAGGGTTCAAAGGTTCAACAAGTTTAAAAGTTCAACAACATCAACAAGCTTAAAGATGTTAAACACTTAAGCAAAAGTTCAAAGTTTAACCACTTCAGCAAGTTCAATGGCTTCAAAAGACTTAACGAAAAGAAGAAGGCTTGAACCGTTGAACCAAAATGGTTCAAAGGTTCATCAAGTAGTTGGTTCAATTGGTCAGTTCAATCGATTGGTTCAAAGGAGTGCCCCAAATCCCAAAGGCCAAAGTACCCTTGCAGAGGGCAGTGAACCAAAGGTGAGTGCCCTTGCGGAGGGCAGGTGATAAGCAAAATGGACCGTTGTAAAAGGCCGAAAAGATAAGATTTTCTTCGAAAAAGTGAACAAGGTAGAAAAGTTGGAATTCCTTTAGATTTGTTCAAAGGCAAAAGACAATGCGAATTCTTTCAGACAAAAAGTTTGAAGGAATTCACCTAAAATAAAAAAGTCAAAGGGAAAGCTGACTGAAAGCAAGCAGAAAATGGCTAAGGCAAGAAATATTTCCTTTAGGCAAAATGTCTGAAGGAATTCCTTCAGACATTTTGTCTGAAGGAATTAGAGCCCAAGACCACCCAAAGGACCCTGAAGGGCAGATACCCTTGCAAAAGAATCTCAGCCAAAGCTGAAGGGATACCTCCCCTTAGGGAAGGATCAAACAAGAAAGCTGAAGGACTTGCCAAGGAGGGTGACGGGCCCGAAGACGTCAAAATTAAGTATCGTGAACTAGTTGTTGATCTTTAAAGGCTTGAGCGTGGACTCAAATGCATTTAAAGGCCTTAAGGCCAAAAGGAGAAACTATTGAGAGAAGAGCACAAGGAGCCAACAAAGTTGGGAATATAGCCTTGAGAGCTCAAATTTTAAGAAAAGACAAGACTAAAAAGAGACAAAGAGGGAAAGACCAGAAATATCTGTGCATAAGTTATTCCAGTAGGTCGGATAGTCCACCAAGTAGATACTTGAGCTTGCAAACGTTAAAAGTGTGGCCTATTTTTCTCCTTTGGAGTAAAGGTGAAATGGATAGCTATGTAGATATCAGGTGACAGGCCAGATGACTCAGGGCCAAGAGAAGACATTTGATATGAAGTGACATGCCATAATTAAGGCAGCTGCCCTGTTCCAGCATGGTCCCTTAACAAAGCTAAAAATGCATTCAAGGCATTGAATGCAGCATAGGCCATTCTATGGAACAAAGTGCCAAGCCTTTCTTGGCTACTATATATTGTAAATATCTTCTTTTCACAAGGGAGATCTCTCTATTATAGAAGCAAAACTCTACCCAAATTTAAAGGCATTTCGTGAGACTTTGAGCTCAGATTGTTAATCATATTTCGTTATCTAAATGAGAAAGCGAGTGACATTTCAGACTTTGTGCTAGAATAGCTTGTGTTGTTGAAGAAATTGTTCTTATGTCTATTTCCTGAATGCATTCTTGTCCATTTAATTAAATAAGCAAAACTAGTTGAAGTAACCAGGAAGGTGTTAGAAGCCGACTGTGGAGAAACTTTGTGCTGCCACAATTGTCTTTAGTGTGTTTATTTTCTATTTCTATTTAAAGGATCTTGGGATGACTTTGTGCCCCCATTGTCCTTCATATTTCACTCTTTGGTAGTTGAGGTGGAGACTTTGTGTTACACCTCAGTCTGTTGGTTACTATGCCCTTGTTACCAGTTACTTGTTTCCTACTTGAAAGAACTCCTGTTGTTTCCTGAAAGACCACTTCTGAAAAAAGAGATGTGCCTTCAGTGTCTTCACCAAGATTTTCTCCTTTGCTTGTGAACATCATCTCTGAAAAAAGAGAGATGGATGGTGTTATCCTACCCCTGAGTGTTATTTTTTGCTTATATATATAGTATATAGCTCCTCATAGTTATAAGGGAACCTCCCCTTGATGAGAGGAGAGATTTGTCCCCTTTTGATATGGTAAACCCGCATATCTGGATGACCAATCTCCCTATGCTATGGTTGAAGAGACCTATTTTGCTTATCAGTTAGCTAGTGACAAAATATTCACCCAACAAATCCCATCATGGGGAAACTTAAGGCATTAGTGAAGAGTGCATGAAACTGCTGGTACTTGATGGATCCAAGGACGACCAAGAAGTATGTTATAAGGAAGTTCAATATCCATAATATGGAATAATGTGTGATGATAAATAAACCCAACCATGACTGACAACCAAATTATACCGAATGACTCCCTCTTTATGTTATCATAAGCCTTGATTGTAATAGTTTCTGGCTGAATGTCTTTATCCATGTAACCCAATCGTCACACTAATTTAAGAGATATGATGTTTAGCCCTGAATAATTATCTATAAGAACCTGCTTGATCTTGTGATCTAAAATGATTATCTCAATGTATAGTGGGTTATTGTGGTTTAGGCTGAGGGTGGACATGTCCTTTTGATCAAATGTGATTTGTTAAAATCAAGACAAATGTCAAACTAAGTTATGGAATTGATCAAGGTTTATATCATTAGGCACAATAGACTCTTAGAAAAGTTTTTTTAAGATGGTTCTATGGACATCAGATGTCCACAAGAGTTATAATATGGAAATTTATGTAGGGGTTTTATCTAATTAATCTGTTAGACTATAAGACTTTTGAATTGTGGATTGAACTAGTTTAGCCATTGTTGGGATAATATTTGGCTTTGGAACTATCGACACAATGTTCTCTTTAGGTTTATTGAAAGAAGTGGGTGAAGGGCCTTGAATGGTAACTCATGGGTGTCTAGTTGAAACTGCACAACCTAGAGGTGGCAAGGAGTATTATAATTAGAAGAGGAAGGCAAAGGGCCTTGGATGGTTATTCGCAGGTGACTAACCATATTGCTATAATTTTGGGTCAGTGAGGAGCCTTTATAAGAAAGGTACTATTGTTCAATATTAGTAACCCATGCAAACAAAGTATCAACATGATGATGGAAACCTGATATGGTATTACTAGTGGAAGAGGGTGTTGACCCTATAATGATGGGTCTCATGTTGCGAGGAACATGAGATTGGCCACATGGCTTCACAGTAACGATGGCAATGTGGGTTACAAAAATGCATCCCATAGTGTTATTGTAGTCATAAGGTATATTTTTATAAGCCACATTATTAGTGTGGGCATTATGATCTTGATTATGCTCATTACGATTCTGACCTTGTTATTGGTTCTGATTCTACCTCTATCCTTGATTGTGACCATTTTGATTGTTTCTCGGTGGTGGTGGATCATGTCAAGAAAAGTGGTCTTTGTATATTCTCATATCTTAATTTGTGTCCTGATTAGGAGCCAAATTAATTTCTAGTTCACCACTTTCAATAAAGTCCTCAATAATATGTCACAATTGAATGCAATGATATGCACCGTGACTAGTAACATGATGAAAGTTACAGCATTCATTCTCTTTTTACTAGTCTGGTTTTGGTTGATCTTGAGGAAATGGCCTTGATATTAGCCATATAATTAAATTAGCCACAATGAGCTTTTATAACACTATTTCAACTAATTCTCCTAGCTTGCTAAAGACTCTAAACTTATTATGAAATGTCCTTCGTAGAGGTTGTCTCTGCAAACTAGGTAGTGGATTTGAGGGAGTTAATTGTACATTTAGAGGAGGCATATCCCATGCCATTTGTACATGTCTTGTTTCTGTCACCCCATTTCTAACCATGTTCTTATTTTTGTTAAAGCCCTTAGGTTGATCCTGCATAGCTATAGGAGCCAATGATTTAGTCTGATTAGATGCTTGACCTTACACAAAAATTTAAATAAGGCCTTTACCAATAAGAACCTTCTCTATCTACACTCCTTTGTCAATAATTTCTTTGAATGAGTTATCACAAGCTAACTATAGATTGTGCGTAACTTTAGGATGCAAATTTTGTGCAAAGATATCAGCCAACTGTTTATTTGGTAAATTGTGTTGAAAACAACCTGCCAATGTTCTTCACCTTTGTAGATATGTAGCGAAACTTTCACCATCACGCTACTTGGCTTTGCATAAGTCAACAATGGTGAATTCATGTTCTATGTTATATGAGAAATGGTCAACAAACTTTACTAATAAGTCATTCCAATATACAACTGATCCCTTGGGTAGTTTAAGTAGCTAATCAATATCTTGTCCCACTAAACTTCATAAAAATAATCATAGTAAGTACTTGCTACTATAAACAACCTCTTGACATAGGATGAATAATGCCTGTATGTGCTTGCATGGATCTCCTTTTTCTTTGTATTTGTCAAAATTAGGTGCCTCAAAATGAGGTGGAAAGGGATTTTAGAGAATAGATAAGTCAAATGGATATGGGCATATCTCATCGAATTTGTACTTTTTGACTCTATTATTCGTCTCTAATATTTGGACAATTTCCTTCATAGAATTCCATTCTTGCATGTTTAGTGCATTTGTGGATTGGATAAGATGTTATTTTGGTGAAATGTGCCCCTAGTTTTTTTGTTGTTGGAGTGAAATGTGCCCCTGGTTTTGTTGTTGTTGAAGTGGAATGTGCCTCTAGTTTTGTGTGGATCTATAGGGAGTGTATACCTTTCGATCCATGATTTGGTTCTAATTTACCACTTGAGTTGAGAACATAGGCTGTTGATATTTGGATTGTAAAACATTCCCTGAATTTGGCTATTTTGCACTTTATTGATTTTGGGAATTTCTATGTTTATTTATCAATCTTTAGGTTGGTTGAAAAGAACTAGCCAAATTATCTTGAGGGATTTCCTCAATTCAAGCTGAATGTTTAGGTTTCTGAGTTTGTAAAGTAATAAGAGATTCTTGATGATTGAAGAATGTATGTTTCGTATCAAATGGAACACTTTGTAAGGTCTCTTGTGACTTTAACTATTTATTTAGATTACCTTGATTTACTATGGTAATGTCCCCATACAAATATTTATTATTTACTTTCGACCACATTTCCTTGTTCTTTCGAAGCATTATTATGAATTGAGGTGGCAACTAGGGATTTAGTTAAGTCTGTGACAAGTTGGTCTACATATCGTTAACTTATTATCTTAGCTAGAATATCCAGATTTATGGGTTTTGACTCTATTTGTATTTCCTTTCCTTTATTATAGGAAAAAGTTATGTCCATTTGTGCAAAATCTTGCTCTTGAGGTCGTTGTTATCCTTCTCTAACTAAGGTATACAATTGTTCCGTAAGAAAATTAGAACATAGTCTAGTACCTAATTTTATTAATCTAAGAAGGGATTCATCTTATTATTCTTGGGGTTGATACCCATTGTAATCATCTTCAAATCCTATTATTATGAGGATATTATCAAAAATAATGGGGTTATCTTGACCATCATAAAATTGCTCATCTTCATAACTAAGGCCATATGAGGCCCCACTACGAGTGAACCTTTGAATCATGTCTAAAAAGAGCTGCCCTGTGGGTTTAAATAATATTTAGACAAATGTTTGACAACTAAACAAAGTATGCATTGAATCTCTCTTAAATAAATAACCAAGGTACCAATGAGAATATAAGGAGGGTGGTTTGAAACCACGTACAATTTAGAAGATTTGGTTCATGAGTTTACTCAACCTTTGGCAAAGTTGAAATCGTATAGATCCAAAGAGATTAAGGTAACTCAAAGACCTAAGATAAAAACTAGTACACCAAAGCCCAGATCTTAGTGATAAATCCACACCATAAAAGTTAGCTTCAACTTTGACAAGTTGACCCTAGAAGTTCAGAGGAAAGCTCTCCAGATTATGAATAAGACAAAATGAACTAAGCAACTCAAGATGTAAAAACATATGCGAATTACTAAGTATAAAGCTAGGACCAAATAAGAAGCATAACATCACCACATGATTCTAGTAGGATAAAATATGTTATAAGAATCAAAGCATGAGTGATACACAAGATGACTTGAGTCCACCAAGATGATAATGTGATTTTTAGTTTTAATAAATGACCTTCAATCCAAATGGAAAATTGAACCCAAGTTAAAATAAGCTTAGTGCACATATGGTGAACCCACCTTGACACACCAACTCTTAGAACTTAGAAAGGTTCAGTTTCAAATGTGGATTATAAATGAAGGATTTAAATAAATTGGGTAAAAGATCTAGACTCAATTGGGCAGCATGACTGCACCAAAGTGGATGACATGACACAAAGCTTTTTATAATAATTTGAACAAGGAAAAGATGAATTTTCCATTTGGACAACGTAATGCCTCCCTTGTTCAAGAAGATTGAGGACAATGTGTTTTGGTTAAGTTTATTGAGTTTAACAAGCAGTTTTAGACACATATCAAGACCAAGTAAGCTAATGACAAAAACCAAACGTCTTAAGTCTAAACTAACAAGGTATGGTAAAGTGGGGTCTACTAAACTAGCAAGGTTTCGATCATTCTAGGGGAATCAATTGCTCAATGAATTTCACATCAAATGATGCAAAATACAAGCATGAAAATTTGGTGACCACGACATTAACTAGTTGTAAAAAAGTTTAGTCTTTTTTATAGCTACTACATCCTGCTGTTCACTCATTATAGTGCAATGTCCAAATGCAGATACATCCCATGTGCAACTCCAAAGGAGTCAAATGAAGTCAATGTCAGGAGGTGAAACCTCGAGTCAAAGCTTCCCTAAAGAACTCACAGGAGGTAACGACATCCCCCTCACAAGCCAAGTTTGCATGAAAATAAAGAAAGCATAAAATAGAAAGATTTTAGGGTAATTTTCAAGATCACCCAAACTTTGGTGAGTTTTTGGGGAGTGCTTTAGGTGACATTCTTTCTAAGCGTTGGACTAAGCTATTTGCAATAGGAATGACACTTTTGATTCCAAGAGTTACCTAAAGGGGACAAATAGAAGAGCGTACACCCGACATTCCTCTTTTTTCCAAACAAAACCTAAGTAAACAACTATTGAAAATAACAATTGACAAGTGTATTCAATTTTGAGCTTAAATGAAATATTTGGTGGTGTTCATTTGACCCCTATGTCTTAGTTACAAACTTTGAAAACATTCACCAAAACATCTAAATTCTTTGTTAAACTCCAAATCAAAGTTCCTAATTGATTTTCAAGCATGCAAAAGGTGATTTAATCATGTTTTTATCAAATGTCAATCTTGTTCCTATAACAAAAATGTTAGCATGTCCTTTATCTTGGAAGCTCTTTTTAACTTGAAACAATGAACTTTGGAAAACTAGCTCTCGGGTCTATGTTTTAAGAAAAACATAGTGACTAATGTCGGTTATTACAACTGATGATGGTTACTTTGGCTAACTAAGATCTAATCAATATCATTTTTACTAATCAATGTCAGTTAATCTAGGTAACCGATGTTAGTATTACTTGCCAACGTCGGTTACTATGTAAAACTGGCAAACAAAAATGGTAAAATAAAGTTAGAAAATCAATTTGCACAAGTTTTAAGGGTCCAAATGGATATTTTTGAGTTGAAAAGTGATATTTTTTAGGTGTGAGATGTGTCTTGTCCCACCTGGTGTGCCAAAATGTAGAGAGATTTACAAAGCAAGTTAGTCAAGAATTAGTCCATAAATAATGAAACATGCATAAAAAACTAACTAACTAAGCCTATCTATTCTTATGAGAATTACAAAGGATATCAAGAAACAAATGAAAGAAAGCAACACCATATTACCTTACCAAATAGATTCACCATACCCATGTGGCTCAAAAACATTTTCTCTCTTGATCAAGCATCCTTGCATTTATCAACAATGGTGGTAAGCTCCTCTAGTGCCTCAAGAACACTCCATAAAACCTAGGCTCATGATTTCAAATCATTAAATTAGCCTATTAATGAATCTTGCAAGAAAAATCTATGATCAAATGTAAAACCTTGTGGAAACAATTTAACATTATAAATTTGCAATATTTAAGCTTAAAATTCATGTCCATAGCCTCTCTATTTATAGATTTTTGAGATTGGTCAGGATCAACCATGACCGTCCATCTCAAGATTGAGATGTGTGGCCATGGATAATCCTAATATTTGGAATTAAATCCATAATTATCTTCATCATGACCTTGGAATAAGGGGCATTTAAGAGGCATGGGAGGAATTAACTAGGCATGGGTGACACATAATCCTAATATTTATGGCATTTATGGCCTAGGGATGTCTTTCCAAGAAATGAGGTCACCTGATGATGCAGATAATAAGAATCAATTTTCAAAAAGAAATTTTCAACAACTCAAATAAAAAATCTCCTCAAGCTCTTGATTTGAATTAATTAGCCTTAAACAAGGTTAATCAACATTTGTGCGATTATTTGAAAATTAGCTCTCAATTAATCAAAATGGTCAAAAAAATAATATTACTCAGTTTTAATTGGACTCAGGAAGAATTAGAAGGTGACATTAGATGCGTTGGAATCATATTTCTATTTAGGATGTTTGTAACATAAAATAACAAAGGTATGTGGTGTGTAAAAATGAATTTAGGAGAAAAGACTGATCTAGAGCACAAAAGGTGAAATCATCATTTTGATTCAAAATGAATTGGTCAAAGTTAGCTGACCCATAAATTGCATTGCCCTATTTAGGGATACTTTGACCTAAATTGGCACTTATAAATGACAAGTTCAAACCATTTATCATGTTTTATGGAATTTGACCTAAAATGTGCATTTGAGTGCAATTCGAGTAAGATTGACAATTTCAACGTAAATGGTGTTAGAAATTGGATGTCTACACCAGGTGCAAAATTAGTATTTTGACTTGAAATGATCTGATCAAAGTTAGATGGCCCATAAATTTCATTACCCCATTTAGTGATACTTTGGCCAAAATCGGCACTTGAATATATCAATTTTAACTCATTTAATGTGTTTTAATGTTTTTAGGCCAAATTGTGCATTTTGGTGAAAATTGGTCAAAACCCTGATTAATGGTCATTGATGGCCAGATTTAGATGTCTATAGTTTGCCCCTATTTGGGAAGATGTTGAAAATCATAGGCATAGCAATGTCTTCTCAAATAATGAGAAATAACCTATATGCCAAAAAAGAAGATGATGGTTGAATAAACACTTTAAATGGTGTTTGGGAAGTCTAGGATGATGCCTCCTCGAGGGAGTGGTTGTCACATTTGTTGATGGATGGTCCCTCAAAATAAATAAATAAGGTGGAATTAACTCATGGATTAGATTAATCCAAACAATAAAAATGCTTGCATGTATTTATTTAAAAAAGATTACTGATTTGCCCAAAGGTAGTTATAATAAAAAATAAAAGTCAAAATAATGATTTGCCCATAGGCAGTTATAATCATTAGGAGGACCTAGATTGTTTTATAAATATTAATATTCTCTAATTAGGGTTGATTAGCAATCATAACTCAAGGATATAACCTGGAATATAGATTAAAGATGAGTAGGTGCAAAGTGATGAAAGAGATGAATAGAAAAATACAATTGATTAGTAGGAAAGATTCAATTGTACCTACCAATGAGGAGATGCTCATCCTGATTTTCAATTATACAAATAGAATGGTCAATGGTTTTATTTGATTAAGGGTGGGATGGAAGGCTTTGGCAAGGTACCAAAGAGAAACTTCTATAGCTCCATTGATTATAGACCTTCTTGAAGCTAATTTTTGTTATAACATGTGATGGTAGGCTTCATGATAGAACACCATGAAGACTTGGCCAAAATATGTGTAAGGCATGACTCTCGATCCAATAAAAATTTAAAAATAATACACCAATGATAAAAACATGATGACAATGTTGAAGTATGAATATAGATGGACTTAAGAATAATGTGCACAAGGAATCATCCAATGAACACATATAGACTGAGTCAAGGCAATAGTGTTGAAATCAAACAAATAATTAAGTGAATAAATAAACAAACAAATGGAAAAATAAACATACAAATAAACAAACCAAATAGAAAGCCTGCGAACAAAAATAAAAGAAAGCATCTTAATAATGACCATGCCCTAGTAAGGTGGATTGAGGTTAACTAACTAGGCTTGGACATGACAATTTTTATTTTATTTTTAAAATGTTATGAATGTTTTTGGCATTTTGAGGTATCTTAACTCATTAGAGAATGACAAGATACATGTTCACAAAATGACAAGAATGTTTGGCTCAAGTTGCTCATAAAATGGTAAGAGCATATGGAAAGAGGGACTAAGGCGACTTCAACATGAATTGAGTATGACCTACATAGTCCCAAAATGACCTCAAGTCATAGTAATTCCATCCACACAAAAGGTAGGAAAAAACCAACTAGGTTCCAACAAGTTCTCATATCTAACAAGTGGCCAGTTAGATGAAAACAATGATGGCAAGGTGATGCAACAATGCATGGTAAACAAGTGTTGCCCATATTTTGTCCATAGGCAGTTATAACTAGGATGCAACAGAATAAGTCAATGATACTAATTTTCCCATAGGTAGTTATAATTAGTAGCAAGATAGGTGAGACACTGATTTGCCCATAGGCGGTTATAATCAGGCTCACATAAACAAACTTGATAAGATGGAAAAATGAAAGATATCTTATCAGATTAATTGTCACACTACTTTCATAGACTAACATTCAAACACTGATTGGATTGATTTTTGAAACTTGATCAAAATCCTCTCACAAAAAGTATAAGAACAACCAAAGTTACCAAGATCAAAACATGATTGGATAGGATGACTAAAAAAAGGCTTTGGTCCAGCTAAGAATGGAATAATAGGATGTCATGGTCTTGCTAAGGATAATAATGGTTAGATAACTTGGATAAAATGGTAAGAGGGTTGCCCCCAAGTGGTGGGGTGATGATAAGATATGTGATAATGGAAAAAGGATATGTAAAAATGATAATGGCATGGGAATGAAATGGTGTGGTACATGTTTGGTTTTGGCCTGGGTAGGATAAATGGCATATGATTATGTTGTTCCTGCTAAAGTAGAGATACATGTCCTAATCAACAAATAATATAAACAAAATAATCAATCATGTTAATTGTTACCCCACACCTTATCTGAATAGTTACTCTATCAATAACTAGTTGCAGATTTGGATGTCGAGAATGTTGTTGTGATCTTCATTGGTCATTGATTCTAATTCCTTCAATCATCTAGACAAAGTATCTTTTTAGCCTCTATAAAGGAAAGTGCGATCGCGGATGGTAAAAAAGGACAAATAATGGATGGTAGGTTTGATTGTGAAATAGAATGGAAGATGATAATGGAATGTGTAATGGTGGGGAAATAAATGAAGATAGGGATTTTCAGTCACACATAATGTTGTTGAAGTTAGATTAAACATAATTTTGGTTGTGGTGGGGCTGAAGACCTTTCAATATTATCTCAAAAGGATCACCAATTTTTTTTGTTGTTTAATCTTGAGAGTAACTACCATCTGATTAGGTTTTAGATTGGAAGCTATTTTGATTTCATCTTTGATATTATCTTCTAAATTTTGTGCTCAGCCATTGGCACATCAAAGAGGTTTTCACCAATGGAGTTATATTGATTATCCCATAGCACCTCCGAAAAGGTTTCACTAATGAACATTGGATTTGGACTTTGATTGTCTTATAGTGCTTTTAAAAAAGTTTCATTGAAAGATGTTGAGTTTGAACTTTGCATGTCTCTTAACACCTCTAAAAAGGTTTTGTTAGGAGAGTGTTCTTTTGCTACATGAATGTGGTTTGACCTCCTTGCTCTTCTTCAACTACTATGTCACCATGGATGCAGTTCAATAAAGTGTGATTTTGTCGATCCCAATTGACACTTATAGGAGATGAAATGTCAATAATATCGATTTCTTAGTTGATGGTAATGGAATGGGGGGAGGCTACATAATCCTCATAAAATATGCTAGGATAACTTCTGTCAAAGCTGAATTACTCATCCTCAAAAACTGTAGAAGGATCACAAATGTATTCAAATTGATCTGTGAGACATGCGTAACCAATGTTGTAAGAATCATGAATATATTCTATATCTAAATCTAATTTCGACATAATGAACTCTAAATTTGATGGCAAAACTAATGTTGATTTTGATTTTGATGCTAAATCTAATGTCAGTTCAAGAATAGAACCCGACTCAAACTTTGATTATTCATCTAATGGGTACTTTTTTATAATGATGTATTGTTGAATGTTTGGTTTTGGATAAGTAACAACCTATGATGGCATGGTGGGCTCCACAAAAATTGGTTTATCAAAGTAGGACTCCTCTAGGATGGGAAAAAGGTCAAGAGACAACTCCTCAAAGATTGGCGTGTCAAATGGAGGCTCTTGAAAAATAGGCATATGGTCAAGGTAATGATTTTCCCAAAGGCAGTTATAATCATTAAAAAGTGACTCAATAAAGACTGGCTCATCAGCGTGAGACTCCTTGACAACTAGTATAGGATCAATAGGTGATTCATCATAGTTTGACTTTTCACAAGTGGTTGGTTCAATAAAAACATATTAGATTGGTTGGATTTATTGTCCTTGGTTTCCAATGAGTTAGAAAATACTAGTATTGAACACAGCTTGCTCTTCAAATGATTGGATCAATTGAGGGTTTGATTGGATTAGCATTGGATGAGGAATGGTCTATGGCTGGATAATAGTAGGGAATTATGGAGCTTGATTACTTGCATGAGCCAAAGGATGAAGTCCTGAGATGGTAATAATAGGGTGGTGTGGAGCTTGATTGCTTGCACAAGCCAAAGGATAAGGGTGGTGTGGAGTTTGGGGTGTTATGAAGCATGGTTGCTTGCATAAGCCAAAGAATGAGGTCTTGAGAGGATAAGCTTAGGGTGTTGTGGAGCATGGTTGCTTGCATAAGCTAAAGAATGAGGTCATAGAAGGATAAATCTAAGACATTGTAGAACTTGGTTGTTTACATAAGCCAAAGGATGAGGTCTTGGTATAGAAATTGTTGGGCATTGTGGTCTTGGAATAAAAATGGCATGATGTGGTGGAGCTAGATTACTTGCATAATCCAAAGCATCCAAGTCCTCCTCATAAACCATATCATCCTAATCGGTAAGTTGATTAGGATTTTGAGCTGGTTCTTGACTTTGTTCCCCATATGGAGTATTATAGGGAGAATAATAAAACTCCTTGGAAAATCTATCTCTGTTGGGGTTTCTAGTCAGATTTCATGTGGCCATTCTATCATAAGTTGGATTGTACATGACTCCACCAGAAGTGTATCTAAACATATCTACATAAATGATGATATCTAAAAAATAAAAAGCTTAAAGTTCTGCCAACTCTAAAAAATAATGTCTAAATGACAAAAAGTTCAAACTTGGTCTAACTTGGTGGAAGGTGGAGTTGTATCTCCAACACGGTCTGAAAATGGAGTTGTATCTCTAAAATGGTTTGTGCTAAGATTTGGCATAAAATACTATAGCATCAAATGTCTAATGCCAAATGTCATACACACAAAATATTAAGCATCTGAATAAAAATTGTTATGTCAAAGTGTTCCAAACAAGGCATAAACTAAGAAAGAGAAAAGAGTCACTAGGTCTTTTGTCTAAACATGGAGTCAAAATCTAGTCTCAAATAGGCTATGCTAGGAATTTTGACTAAACGACATGAAAATCTAGACTTGAAATAAAGGCATGATGTGATTTGATTTAATCTAACAAGTTTAGAAATAACTTTGACACAAGCCCGACACACAGAATCAAACATAAACATGATCAGTTAGCATAAGACATGAGGAAAAAAGCTATTAGAGAAAGGTTGTGCTCTCCCAAATAAAGGTACAAACAATGATGAGGATAGGCTCTGTGAATGAACAAATAATCAATAGTCTTCAAATTTGGGTAATTAATTAACCAAAGTTATGTAACCCAAAAGAGAAACATTTATGTATCAGCCCCATGAATTGAGGTCTAAACAAAAATTAATCAATGTTTGAATCCAAACTTGACAAGGTTAATTGAAAAATCAATGTAAAAAACTAAGATTTTGATCAAACAAGCTAGACAAAATTGGATAACATGATGGCACAAAATAAAGGTCCAAATCGTTGACGTGACATAGTGTGAAACAAATGGTTTTTGACACAATGGTAAACAAGTCTTGAAACAAATTGAGTAGCCTAACGATGTAAACATGATCGAATGTTGTGTTCAATGTTATGTTTCAAAATACTCAAAGGCTCAAACTTGATAATTTCAAGGAATAATTATGGTGTAAAATGGCCAGCATAATGCCTCTTTAGATAAAAGAGTGACATATAAACAAATTGGTTTTGACATGGTTATAAACAAATAAATAAGTTTTAGTCTCAAAACATACCAAGAAAAAAAATGACCAAAATACATTAAGTATAATCGTCCAAATCCTAACAAGGGTGTGGCAATGTGGGGTTGACTAAACTAGCAGGTTTTCAAATGTTTCCATGGGAATCAATTACACAATGACTTTCACGTCATAATGCAAAAGGAAAACATGTAATTGGGTTTCCATGACACTTGGCTTATTATAAAAAGGTTTTTCCCTTTTTCTAACCACTACATCTTATTATTCGCTCAGTGTAGTGTGACATCTAAAGTACATATACGTCCTGTGTGCAACTCCATCACTAGAAGGTGGTTTAACTGCTCAAACCTCTGATCTTAGTGGGAGTGGTTGAAGTCAATGCTAGGAGATGAAACCCCATGTCAAAGCTTCTATATATAACTTGCAGGAGGTGATGAAGTCCCCCTCGCAAGCCAAGATTCAATGAAATAAAATACATAACATAAATACTTTAGGGTCATTTTCAAGATCACCCAAACTATCGTGAGTTTCTGGGGAGTGCTTCAGATGACATTCTTTCTAAGCCTTGGACTAGGATTTTTCTAATAAAGATAGGAGATTTTAAATTGAAGGGTTAGCTAAAGGGGACAAGTGGAAGAGACTATACATAACATCCCTCTCTTTGCCAAATAAAAACTAGTTCAAAGAACTATTGAATGCAAAAACTTGGAAATATTAGTTTATTTTTAAGCTCCAATTTGAAAGATTGAGTGGTGTTCTTTTGACCCCTTAGCCTTAAGTTGTAACTTTGAAAGTATACTATCAAACATTCATCTTAAGCACCTAAATGTTTCATTAAGTACTAAAACAAAGTTCCTATTTCATTTTAAAAGCGTGTAAAAGATGGTCTAAATAACACGTTTTAACAAATTCTAAGTCCATCAGTTACCTATCTACCCTTAAGGCATCACCCCAAAAGCAAATGTGTTAGATTAGAAACATTTAAAGACATTTTAAAATGTTTGAGAAAAATCTATGTAATTTGAAGCTAAATTAATATCAAATTCTAAAAATTTAGGAAAAACACATGATTTAAAAAAAATCATTAAAAATGGAGTCTCTATGACCCCAAAACAAACATTTTAAAATGGCCTATTAGCTCTTAGTTTTTGTGTTTTTAAGAAAAATACAATTACCTTCGGTGGTTGAAAATAACTGTCGGTGGTTGCACTGACCATCGGTGGTTGACTGTGTAAACCCTTGACAAAGAAAAACAACAAAACAAAGTTAGAAAATAAAATTATAAGAGTTTTAATAATCTAAATGAAGATTTTAAAGTTTCATAATGATCTTCTTCATATGTGGGATGCATTTGGTCCCACGGGGTTTACCATTATAACAACTAAGAATTTGACTCAAGAGAGGTGATTAGTATTGTGTTAATCCCAAAATGAAAACAAATTGATAAAAACACACTAACTACCATACATCTCTAGGCCTAATTACTAGGGAGAGCTTAGTTAACAAAACATGAATGAAACACACAACTAAAATTCAAAATAAACCTTCTTTTATGTTATTTGGATGCTCCAAAATGTTTTTTGTAGTGGCTTACTCAATTTGTGCTCATGAAGTCTGCATCAATGGAAGCTTGGCTACCTCCATATCTCCTTGGCACCTTATGTCTTTGGCTTTGCTTGGCTTGGCTCAATATTTGGGTACAATAATACTAATTTGCATGAGGCTTTTGAACCAATTTAGCATTATAACTTTGCATTATCCAAGCTTATAATTCATGTGGCAAGGCTTCCTATTTATAGACTTTTAGAATGGTTTGAGAGTAAACCATGACCATCCATCTCAAGATTGAGATGTTTGGCCATGGATAAATAAAAATATTAAATTCATTCTAAAAATATCCCCATTAATATTTATGATAGAGGGGCATTTAAGAGGCATGGGTGGCATGGATGAGGCATGGGGTGGCTTGATTCAGATATTTTATGCATTTATGGCCTGGAGATGTCTTCCCAAAAAATGATGTCACCTAATGATGTAGTTAATAGAAATCAATTTCTAAAAAGAAATATTCAACAACTCTAATGTAAAATTAACTTAATATCTTGATTTGGTTTAATTAGCCTAAAACATGATTAAGCACTTGATGCAAATCTTGGCAAATGGTGCACAAATTAATCAAATCGGTTAAAATGTCACGTTATTAGCTTATAATTTAACTAGATTGGAATTGGAATTTGATGTCAAATGTGTTGGATTCATTATCTCATTTAAGATGTTGTCAACACAAAATAACAAAGGCATATTTCTTGTGCAAGATATTTTGATAGAAAAGAGCAATCCAGAGCACCCATGTGTAAAATTGGTATTTTGATTCGAAATGATCTGATCAAAGTTAGTTGACCCTTAAAATATATTGCCCCATTTAGTGATACTCTATCCAAAATCAGCAATTGAATATATCAATTTCAACTCATTTAATGTGTTTTAGTGTTTTTAGGCCAAATTGTGCATTTTGGAGGAAATTGGTCAAAATCTTGATTGATGGTCACTGGTGGCCAGATTTAGGTGTCTACAGAATTGAGGATACATCTAGCTATAGTTTTACCACTATATATCCGGTTTCATAGGAGCTCAAACTTCAGCCACACTTGGAAGAGAGTCACAGGAAAGTAGTGAATGATTAATTCTTATAATCCTTTATATAAGTAAGCACATAATATATGTGTTGCTAATCACACAAATACCTATAATGGTTTGAAGAAAGTGGAAAGAATTATATAAAAAAACTAGAATAATTAAAAGCTCATTATAATTAATGCATGAGCCTAATGAAAACATATGTTTTAGTTATTTAAAATTAACTTTATCCATTAAACTAGAAGAGTTTGGAAGACATTCATGAAATGAAAACTTTGTAAGCAGAAAAACAAAGACATATTAATCTTCAGAATGTTCAATTATAAAATGTTGACCATAACAAATATTTACACAATAACATATATATAAAATAAGATGGGACTACCTCAAAATACATTGGATCTCACTTTAAGCGATCATGGCCCAAAATAATTACAAACCCAATCATCACAATGAAAATCCCATAAAAGACAAGGACTAAAGAAAGAGACCAAAGTTTGACAATAGTCTCCTAATTGGGACCACTAGGACCTTCAGTTTGAACTCGATGGGGGACCAATTCCCATGTGATTTAGGGCATCTTATTGAGTTTTTAAGGCTTGTGCCATCAAGTTTCCCTCTCGGTGTAACTTAAGAAATTTAGAGGTGGATCTCAAAAGAGCACCTTTACCTAAGTCAACAACCTATCACAAACCTTGAGAGGGGTTTCTAATGAGACTTTCACCTCATTGACCTAGCTGATACTTATAGTTGACTATGTGGTGAGATCCAAGATATCCTTGGTTTCATCTTTATTGGTTCTTACCACATTTCTCTTCATTATTGCATTGAAGTGGTTGAGGTTCACCCTAAATTCGTTAAAGTTAAGCAAGGTGCCATCCTGGTAGAAAAGGACTGTGATGATGGCCTCCTTAAAGTATGCAAGGATTTGGTCCATGATATTCCTCAAGAACCTGATGGTGGCATGGATGTCGTTGAGCCAGTCTTATAATGAGGTCCTCATGTTTAAAGTGAATGTCTGATACAAGTTCAAATTAGTGAGATGCACAAGCCTAAGCTCAAGGAACATCCCCTCATTGATGACCACCACCATCTTCTTATACTTTTTATCCACTTGGATGATCCTATTTAAGTATTGTTATGCTATTTGAGAAAGATTTAGTCACCTTCCTAAGGGAAGTGAATAATTATATAAGAGCATCCTCGACCTTGCTGATCATGCCAAAAAAGAACAAACTTCTCACTTGGGACTCTAGGGTCCTAACTTAGTCCCAAAGGTCCTCCATCAACTTTTTAGTGGTTTCATTAGTGGCCGTGATCACTAAGGCTAGATCTTATACAATATTCTTTTCTCCTATAGTGGTCCTCTTTTTTGTGAGATAAAATAAGTCCTGCTCTATTATATAAATAATATGATCTCTAATATGTGTGAAGATATGGCTCATCATATTCTTCATTTTGGCTAAATCCCTATCGAACTATAACTAGATATTTAGATCCCCATGATAGACCATTTTTGGTCTTTGTGCACTTGATGCTTCAATAAGGACAACCTAGCTTTGCCTAGCTAATATAGTAGAAGATGATATAAGAAGGGTGGTCATAGCTAAAGTGGAAGGTGAAGGCATGGGTGAAGGAGGCAAGAATGGACAGGGCACATGGAATGGTATGGAAAATAGAGGGGGAAGCATAGGAGAAAAGGGAATAAATATCAAAGGGGAACCCCAAGGGAACAAGTGGGACTGTAATTGCTCTTGGGTCAAGAATATTTAGGGGCCAATTACACCCAATAGTTGAGTGTTCAATTGGAATGAAGGAATTGGATAACTGAAACCCAATCCTAGGAAGTCTAGTGTAAGAGAGAGAGAGAGAGAGAGATGCTCATGAGGATGATTCAGGTATAATTGCAAGATGTTGGGGTGGTTGAGATGAAAACAACCTTGGCCGGTTAGCTAAATTTTGCTTAGATCTTACCTGTGTTGATATCGAGTTTAAAAAAAACATCTTGAAGGAAGCCCATGGGTGCTAAGTGACTATTGTCATGCTTGATGGTGTGTTGGAAGCAATTAGAGCAAAGGGGTGGGGCTAAATGTAGTCATAGGAGTAACTGGAATAATTATAACCCTAGGAAGAACTATTATCATAAGGGTTATTGATGTTGCTGGAATAAATTTAACTATATGGGCTATTGAGAATGCAAGAGCAATCATGATTTGGGTTGTATGAGGAGTTGTGCTAACCTATGAGACTGGGCCAAGAGTAACTAATGGTGTAGACCATGTCAGTGGAGTTGAGGATGATAATAATTGGGTCACAAGAAATCTTGGAGGAGTTGGGAATCTTGGAGGAATTGGGAAGCTGAAAGCACCATAAATCAATAAAGCTCAAGGGCCAAGGGGAACTTGAGAACTTTCAAGGGCTGGCATAGGAAGAGACATTAGAGGGGGTGGTTATAGCTGAGTTGGTAGAATTTGAACACTAAATGCAACCAAAGTTAACGTAGATAGAGGTCTTAGGTGCTTTCCAGGGTCACTATAAAAGAGGCCACAATAAATATAGGCAATATTTGGGTTGGGAAATTAGGAGGAGTGATAAGGGTTTGGTTGGCCCACGTATAAGTGGGGGTTATCACATCTGGGGATGCCATAATTTGGTCATAAAGTAGTATCTATTATGAGTTTGAGCTACTTGTAAAATGAAGAGCAATGGCAGCCTAAAACTAGATTACATGGGAAGTGGTCACATGTGAGGTAGATGCTGAAGCTAAAGGAGTTATAGCATCTAAGACCCCTTATAGGATTTTTAATAAAGTCTATTCACTATATCTAGGACCTTGACATCAGTTCCTTATGGGATTGTTTATAGGAAGACTGGCTACACTGGAGGTGTATGTGAAGGAACATATTTTTCTTCCAACACATGTCTTAGTGGTGCTTGTGCTTAGGGCTTCTAATGGAAAAACTACCTACAACTTCATAATTATCTCAACATCATTTTCTAGTTTGAGGTGAATTGTGTCATCTATGTGGTCTTAATGGTGGTATGTGATATTAAGGCTTAATTTCTATTTCTCCACATGAGCCTACACTACATCTTGAGGATATCACTCTTTGTGTTATGTCTTGCTTACGCTAAATGTGTCTCTATGTTAGGAAATGACTTGTAGTGTTTGTATCTTTTATTTTTGTGGTGACCAATGATCATGGAATACTAGGTAGGATTTTTGTCTCGTATCGAGGTAGAGACCCAAGACATTGTTGGCCAATTGGTAAGCTATCTCCTACTCTCTGAGGCAATCTAGGATTGTATATGGTGGTAAGAGAAGAGGTCCTAGAATACATTCCACCCTCATTATGGTGTGATCCCTATAGTACCAATAATATACAATGGGTTGGAATGAGGCATGTATCTTGTCTAAGAGCTTGACATCAACTTTTCATTGATGGAATGATACACAATGGGGTAAAAGTAGTCACAAATGTCCCAACTATCATCCAGGAAGTGGTGAGTGTAGATTTTGTAAAACACTACATGCACCACATACCCAATTGGTACCCATTGAGGTAAATCCTAACTCTTGATGTCCAAGGTGGTATAGACAACATTCGCTATGTAGGACATCATGTAAATATTTCATCTACTAAGTGAGGTTGAATGTGATGAGTTTCCCCAAACATTAAACATTTTGTTCCTTCATGATGATGTTGAGGAGATGAAACTTGTACCTATTGATGTGCACCACATCACTTGCCATATACAAATGATTCAAAAACAACATCAACAATATACACCCCCTAATTCAAAAACAACATGACTCTTAGTACACAATGTTCATACTACATCTAGAAGAGAGTAGTATTTTTATAAATAGGTTTGCACATGGGAATAATTCTGGATTGGCCACTGGTTTGTACCATCTTGATGCCCTAAGGGATATCAAGTTGGTGGTGAACTCCACATCATCATCCTCAGTTCATCATCAGTATCAAACAACTATATATCACTAGTAGAATTTGGCAAATAAATGACTACATGACTAAAACATTTAGTCACAATAACTAAAAATGACTAAATTATACTAATTTTTTGTAACACAACTATAAATGATTAATTTGATCACTGGGTAAAAAACACAACTAAATAATTACTCATAAAATAAAAATGATTAAATAATTAGCCACACATAAAAATTAGACAATATGATATTAAAGTGGGTAATAAAAAAAATCAAATTGGGAAATTATTGGTCGGAGTGGGTTGTATTGTGCACGTAGAGTTAATAGCGAATTGGGAAATTGTTAGCGGGAGTGGGGAGTATAGTAGAGTGTAAAATTCGATAGAGTTAATTCGATGGGGGAGTGGGGAGTACAATTGGGATTATTTGTGTAATACACCTCTACAAATAGAAGGAAGGTTTGTTTATTATTAATGGAGTCAGAGCTGATCAGAGAGGGTTTATGTGCCAGTTTGATGGAATGAGGCATTTTGGGTTTTAGCATATAAGTATAACAACTACTTGCATGGGTGATAAAACTTATTTGGAGAGGACCTGGAGACTTTTGAAAAAGGCAGGTAAGGAATTCGGAGTTTGTTGTAATGAATTTCAAGTTGGCAAGACCCTCTGTAGCAAATTCAAATTTGGGGATGCCCTTTTCAATGAATTTAGAGGTAATTCAAAACCCTAATTACATTAAACACAAAATCTATATCTTTCTAACCGACAATTGTATCTAGATAGGAAAATAAAATTGGTGTATTATAAGAGATGAGTTACATAAATAGGAGGGCATCTTGTCATAAGACATTAAATACCATGTAACAATTTGGAGTTCTTGAGATTGTGAAAGAATTGGATGCTTTTATTCATTGTATAATCAATACAATGTAGTGACCATATCTTGAAGTTGTCTATTTGTGTTCCATATTATCATGCATGGATATGGTATTAATTTCTAATTTTGTAACCATTTCACCAACCTAATCCCTGAGGATCCTTTTCACTAAGTCTTCATGGCATGGGTAGTGCATGTACACCATAATTAGTTTGTTATTGGTTGGTGTAACTTACAATGGTTACATAGGCAACTGAGTACTAAAAGCATACAGGCAATTCTAATTTTAACACACTATTTTTCATTAGTTTCCTCTATGCATTTTGGAGCATATGGGAATTGAACTTGTAACATGCATCCAAATTTCAATACTTTTGATCACTTTTCCATTAAACCACGGGGTCATGTCCCTAGCCTAGACCTCAATGCTTTGGTAACATTGTGTGCAAGCCTAATCTATTAATTGCATGGAATCCTAGAAGATGGTCTCATATGGCATAGTTGAAAGTTATGCTAGTTCATCAGATCAATGTGGTCGCCAAGCTATTTTAATTGATACTATATGTCCACACATGAGAGTATATCAATTATTATAATAACTCATCTTATCTCAACATGTTAATAATTTATTGTAGTAAGTAATGCTCAAAATTACAACAAAGAATTCATTACCCTGTTTGTTAGTGTTTGTGTATTCATTAACATTGACAAGATTTCCATAAGTTTGAATGCTTGTGGTTCATCAATAGAACAAGCATAAATTATGTATTCCATTGCTAAATCATTTCTTTAATTATCATCTAGACAAGGAAGGCCCTCAATAAAACATGGATAAAAATAACATTTATTTATTTCCAATCATAAAAAGAACATCTGATTATGTAGAGTGATGTCCAGCTATATTTCTTGAATTTGAATTGGTATAGAGTGCTCTGTATCTTATAGAGTGCTCTAATTCTAATTTTATAGAGTGATCTATATCCTGTAGAGTGCTCTAATTCTAATTTTATAGAGTGCTTTGTATCTTAATTCTATGAAGTGCTTTGAATTATGGGTAAGTGCTGAAGAGTGTTGAGGAGAATGAGTTTACATGTATCGGGTCTTGAGTAAGTTGAGTTTTTCAAAATTTTATTTATTTTTGAAATAGGAAACTAAATTAATACTAGAATACAAAACATTACAAATGGATCAATGTCTAAGGTTGACTACAGATCAATACCATATATATGATGAGAGAGTAGTCGATGAGAGGGACATTGATAAATATCCATGTCCATGTAATGATTGTCTTGGTAGAAAGGTGAAAAATAGAAATGTGATTTATCAACATATGAAAAGATATGGGCATAGTCGTATAAGCCCTTGGGATTACATTTATTATGAAGATATGATAGAATTGCAGAGTGTGAGATATGAAGAGGCAATAAACATAGATGAAGAGGTAGCAATTTTAGACGAAGGGTTTGAAGTTGATATAATGTTGAATGAGGGTCTAAACAATTATTTGGACAAGTCGATGGAGGATGCTTTAAAGCCTGTGTATGCTAATTTCAAGTTAAATTATTTGATAATAATCTTTCAAATTCTTAACTTGCAAGTGGTGCTTGGTTGGACAAATGAGAGTGTAGATCAGTTATTAGCATTATTAAGTTTGTTGTTACCACCTAACTCCACATTACCAACAAAATGAAGTCAATTTAAATATCAAATCACTAAGCTAGGTTTAGGGTATGAAAACATCCACACATGTGTGAATGGTTGTGTATTTTTTTGCAATAATCTTACAAGTGAGATTGAATGTTTGAAATGTCATGAAGTGAGGTATAGACAAGGGTTAAAATAAGTTGTGGTTCCTAAAAAGGTTCTTCATCACTTTTAGATAATCCCACAATTACTCTGAATGTATAGGTGCAAATACATTGCTGAACTTATGCAATGGCATGCCCAAAATAAGAGCACCGATGAAAAATAATGACATGTCCCTGATTTTAAGATGTGGATGAAATTTGATAGCAGATGGCCTGATTTTTCTCAATATCCTTTTAATATAAGGTTGGGTTTGGATCTAGATAGGATGAACCCATTCTCAGATCAAATTACTAAATGGTCAACTTGGCTAGTGTTTTTAATAAATTATAACTTGCCTCCATGGTCAGCAACTAAACCATTTTTCTTAATACTATCACTGATTATACCAGGAAAGAAAAGCGTGACTTCAGATACAATTGATGCTTATCTAGACCCATTATATGATGAGCTAATGGAATTTTGGAAAGGAATCGAATCAATTCAATCCTTAAGGGATGGCCATTCAATCAAATTCACTTTAAGAGCTTCCTTATTGGTTATGATTCATGATCTTCTTGCATATGGCACATTATTTGATCTCACTGTTCATGGATACCATGGATGTCCTGCTTGTAACTTTAAGGATTATATGAGGCACTCAATAAGTTTGCACAAGTGTATTTATTGTGTACATTATGCTTACCTTAAAATGGATCATCCATATTCTCGACAAAAAACACGTTTCAATGGTCAAGAAGAGAAACTTTAAGCACCATTGCTAGTAACAGGTGATTACATTTTTGAGAATGGACAAAAAAGAATGTCATTTATAATTGAAAATGATGGGATTGCCGGTAGTAGATATGATCCATGTAATGAAAGTGGTGTAAAATGATTGTGCATATTCTATAAGTTGCCATAATTTAAGGATATAACCATTAAGCATACTATTGACTTTATGCATACTGAGGAAAATATAGCCTATGCTATTATAGAAACTCTTTTTGGTGCTTTTGATACTATTTCATCACGTGAAGACTTTCAACAACTAAAGAATCGTCAAAATATTTGGGTTGAAAAATATACAAAACCTAGTGCTCCTTATGTCTAGATAAAGGAACAACGTGCAAAATTCTTATAGTTGGTGTCTTAGACTCACTTTCCCACTGGAGATGTAAGTATTAGTATTAGAAGCCAAACTGACATTAATAGCTTAAAAGGTCTCAAGACCCATGACTATCATGTCATAATCGAGAATATTTTACATATTATGATAAATATATCAAGTTTGGCAAAGGGGAAAATATTGACAATTATAAGGTTGGGCCTAATATTAAAGGGAATGAGTTTACATATATTAGATCCTTTGAACTTTGATAGTTTTAGGGCGGAGGTTGTTGAAGTCCTTTGTTTATTATAACGATAATTTCCACCAACAATCTTTAACATTTCTATGCATCTTTTGATACATCTAGAATATGAACTAGAGCATTGTGTCCTAGTAAGAATGAGATGGATGTATCCTATAAAATGATATATGAAGGTTTTGAAAAAAAAAATTCATACTAGGGCAAAACCTGAAGGCAACATGTTTGAGGGATATTCAATGTAAGAGGCCATGGGATTTTGCATAGAATATATGAAGGATTTTTAAAATGTCAATCGATGTGTATGGGATGATGATAAAGATGAGAGAGTTGTAGGTGAAGTATTAAAAGGTAATGGATGTCATTTCAACCTATCACATCAAGAAAGAAGTATGATACATGCCTATATTCTTCAAAACACATCTTTGTTCGATAAGTGGCGTAGGTAAACAAAATTTACACAATAATTTATTTACTCAATTGCATTTACATATTTATATCATTAATCTTACTATTTGTACATTAATATTTTATGTAGAAAATATGAAGAAGAGAATCAAACTTGGATGCAACATTGACCTCAAAAGCGTAGACGTCATGATTTGATTGGAGGTGATTCTTTTCCAAAATTTGAAGAATGGATTGCTAACGCAGTCAGTGATGAAAAATAAGGTGGTCAACATATAACAATGGAGGAAAGTGAGCTTTAAAAATATCCACATTTATGGGCTATGATTTTTATTGAAATGTGGGCTTATGGTAGTTATTTAAGAGTGGAAGAAAAAGATAAATTGTGATTGTGTTGTTAGTGCTGAATTTCTTCACGAAATTGAGAAATTTTTTTATGTTGGATTCATCCAAGAAATTATTCAAGTGGATTTTGGTGAAAATAGTCCTATATTATTAAAATGTAAGTGGATCCAACCATCCACAGTATAATTTGATGAGTATGGATTTGTACGTGTAAATACACAACAATTTTTACCAGAGACAGATGAGTCGTATGGGTCCCCTCTTCAAATTAACCAATCATTTCTAATTGATGATGTAAGAAGCCCAGGATGGTCGTATATCATTCAAACAAAGTCTTGTTTGAAATAAAAATTCATTGAAGTTGTCGATATAATGCCTGATGGGCAATATGTTAATTTACAAGAAACATTCGAAGAAGTGGATGAAGATGATGATGGAGTGTTTGAAGAAGAGATTTTGATTACCAATGAATAAATTGGGAAAGATAATGTATAGCATGTCAAAGATGAGGATGAGGAAGAAAATCAAGCAGATGCAAACATGAGTGATTAGGATTCTGATCTTGCTGGCAATGCAGATGATTATGGTGATGTTTTATCACCTTAACTTGTTATCTTGTCACCTAAAATTTGGTTATATGTATGGTGTAATTTATCATTAAATGTAATAAATATTTTAGTATAGATGTGCTTATTCACTATTGTTTTACTGATACATTTATGAATGTAATCGTCATTATTCTATTAGTACATTGTATACAAAACCTGATATGTTCACTGTTATTTTGAAATGCATTTAAAGATAGGTTCAATCATTCTTCTTAGTTTTCTTACTATGGTTGAAATTAATTTTGTTTAAGTAGAATATAATTTCTTGTATGTCTTATATGTTTTTTACATGCTAGACTTTTCTAATTGCTCTAGAACTACTAGATATAAGAAGAAGCAAGCAAGGTCTAAAGGTATCAAATAATGCAACAAGATACCTATGAAAGTAAACAACTCTTTAAAATCTTGGAAATAAATTATAGTCATTTCTCTGATATTTGGATAGATTTAGTTTGTAATACAGCTTCTAGCCCCCACATGCATTGAATATGCTTGTGTGAGGGAAACAATAATGAACATCTATGATTTAATAATACCTATAGATATCTTAACATTAGGTGAACAAAATATTTAACCTATACTATTAAATAATTTTTGTGAAAAGACAAGTAGAATTCCCTATCATTCTCCCCCTTACTTTTATGTTCCACCTAACTTTAGTACTATCATGTTGTTCTAGATCATGCTATGTTTTACTACTTCAATTCTCCCCCTTTGACATCAATGGCAAAGGTTTTATTCAATTAACCCCCTGACTTAAATCTCCTCATCAACTTGTAGTGCGAGAAATTTAAAAGACTAGAACCAAAACAAGAGGTCAACAATGAATTATAAGACCAAAATCCTAAAGGTACAAGGGTTCCATACTTAGGTAAATTTTTGAAAAATGACAACCCATATGTTAAAACCTCCAAAATTTGCCTAGTTTCATTATCATAACTAGCCTTAAGCCCAATGACTAAAGCCCTGATTCTTATGCTAAAGTCTCTCTACCTGACTAAGCCTCCTCATTAAAAATAAATAAATGATCTCTTAGGTTTGACTGGAACTGAAAACTAAAACTAAGAGATTGCAAAATTATAAAAATATTCAATATTTTCAATAAAATGATATCTAAAATACTGCATTCATAATATACCCCTGTATTCCCACCTAAAATACATAAAACATCCAATACCACAGCCTTGCAAGGTGTAAACACTGACACTATGACATGGCGGTGAATAATCACTAAATCGTTAGAATTAACCTATCGTCCCACATGAGTCCAAAGGGGTGTACATGGGGTGGCGATATGAGACTGTTTGACCCGTTGTACCGTAGCAAGCAAAGTGAAGGTGTGTGGTATAGTGGGGAGAGTAAAATGCTAAATTTACCATACTAGTACCCCACAATGGTCTTGATATGACAAAAAAGTAATGTGGTACAAGTTGTCAAAGCATTTAAATCATTAATGGCAATGATTACACCTCTAAACGTGAACCATTCAATTTCCCATGATCAAAGGTATGTATTCAAACTTGAAATATGGACAGATTATGATATATTTTGCATAAATTGATATTGATAGTGATGTGACTAAGATCAACAATAAATATACTTGGGATTTGATGCCATTTTTGCAATCATTCACATAGATCAGCGTACCAGAGGTAAGGGAGTTCATGGAGGAAGACCTCTACAACTATTATTTCATTCGATAAGTTCATGGAAACCCTCTGTAGTGAGTGTATAAGAACTAAATTTGCTCAATTCTACAAGTAGACACTAAACTAGGAAAGGTAAAAATACTTTGCAACTAACCTAGTGAACCTTCAGGTGGTTATTAACTTAAAGTTACTTATTTTTAGCCATAACTGGGTAAAGAACAATATATTCTATTTTGCTATTTTGCTTCTTTTTTTCCTTTCCATTGTCCGTATCTTATTCATCTTTTGGCAGCACACCCAAGTTTATATGCATGTGAGAGATCCATACAACTGTTATGGAGGATCCTCTTCAATCATTTACTTTGTTTCTAAGACAACTAGATGTGTCCTTAAAAACTAATTACTTATCATATAAATAGTTGGTTATGTGTAGTGGCTACAAACTCTTGTAGGTGAAAGTCTACAGTTGTTACGGGTTTATGGGAAACCTGTAGGTGGAAAGCCTGTAGCTTGGTAGTTTTTATGGGTAACATGTAAGTGAAAGCCTATAGTTGCTATGGGCAACCCTATAGATGAAAAGTTGTAGGTTGGTAATTTCTACGGGTTGGAAGATCTTTTTGTTGTGGGCTTCTTTATAAGTGTTGTAACAAAGTAATATTCGTGTAGTCTTATTCCACCCTTCAAATGTCTGTTGAATAAGGTTACACAAGTATAATGTAATCAAAGAAAAAATATCATTAATCCATAACATAACATGTATATATTAATGCACACATATAATCATTAATTCATTCATTTACATGAGTCATGGATATTTTTAAGGATTCATATAGGAAAAATATATACAATTGGGTATGGATGAGGCTATAAATAGAACAATTAATGGCCTCATCACACCCCCTACTTAACCTCTTGCTTTTCCTTGAGCAAGACTTCTTTGCATTTTGAATCCACAATATTTCTTAAAATCTAAGGGCTCAGTATATCCCATCCCTTCAAAGATATAAAAACCTTCAACATCATCTATGCTTTTCCACCTTTCATTTTTTGCCTCTTTGTCAGTTGGCACATTCCCTTCCCAATCAAGAATTGGGAACCAAAACATGGGTGGTTGAAACATCAACCCCACCCAACTTATCCTTCTTTTCCTGACAGGCTCAATGTACATATATACTCTATGTATTGTCTCTTTGAGGTTTTGAGGGGAATAAGGTTCTTTTCATTTTAGAGTATCTAAAAGCTCTACCCATCTGTGTTAATAGGAAATAAAAATTTGTTTTCCATCTCCCTCCACGAGTCTCAAGTAGTGGTTTTGGACCTCTACTTGTTTGTTTGTCACCCATGCTCGTGGAGTATCTGCATTCATAAAAGAAATTCATTCCTCTATTATAGCTTATGAATTAGCATATTCACCCCTAATCATTAGGGCAGCCTCTTTTTGTTTCTCTTGATAGTCCTCAACCTATTTCTTTCTTCTTGTTTCATTGAGGACATATGAGGTAAAGGCATTCAATTAGACATCTCCTAGGTATATATTAGAATTTTACTTTGTTTTGTGTAACACAACATATTGATGCATGTAAAGCTTGCTCAATTATGCTTAAATATGAGGGTCAACATGCCTATAGACATCAAAGAAAAACTTAGAATCACATACCATGTAGCACTGATCACTATATATCCTATCATATTTTAATTTGAGCCACCTTTATTCTAAGTATATGACATATACCCTAGAGGGTGATCTGCATTCTATTAACATCTTAGTGGTCTCATGCATGTTAGTGATCTTTTATTTCAAATAAGTGATCCTAGTCTCAACCCTTTCTAGGCTTTATTCTAAATCTTCCTATTCTTTCTTTGCTTCAACATATATTATAAACTTTTGTATCAACTATTTATGATAAGTTTCATCATCACTAAACTTTTCCTCGAGAAATATCAAAAGGTCATTTATTTTTATTGGTCTAGTAGCTGAGAGGTCTACATCAATTACTTTTTCTATTGTAGGTACTTTTGCAGTGGTCTCTGCAAAAGAAAACCTATTATGGAATGGTACCAAAGCCAGATCATTATATGTTGTAAGTTCTTTCAGGGGTACACTAATTCCATCTGTAGTTAAGGTGGATGAAGTTGATGTAGGCACTTCTAAGGGAGCTATTGTAGGCTCTTCCAATGTTCTTTTCTTGATTGAATCTTCTTCTATAGATGGCTTTAGAAATTTTGCTACCCCCAAAAGTGTTTTCAGGCCTCTTTTGCCTTTTAACTCTGCTATTTTGTTCCTCAACTTATATATCTCTTCGATGGCTTGTTCTAAATTTTAGAACTCTTGGTCATGAGGAACTGTGTCTTGCTTTGCTGCTTCTTCCATGGTCCCTTATTCAAGCAATTCTTCCTCTTTTATAAGTTAATACGACATTCTTATTTCTTCTTTTGTATACCCTATTTGTTTTATTAGTTTCATTTCTTCTTCTCCCAATCTAGGTTGCTCAGGTGACTGAATTTCCTCTTCCTTTGTAGACTCTTTTTCAGTAGACCATTTTGTTATCTTAAACCCATCAGAGGTCTTATGAATTATGGGCTCCTTCTTCTTCTCTTCATCCTCACTGATGTCTATAGGTGAGGAGGGTTGACCTTTGTCTTTTAATTATTTAAGACCTCCTAGGAGGAGGTTTCCTTCTTTTTAATGCAAAGGGATTCTTCCTTCAGTCTTCTTTTTCTTTTTAGGAGGGGGAACAATTGAAACTTGGTTCTCCTGTGTAGCTTGTGATGGAAGTATTTCTTGCTGAGGATCAAGTTTTGTGGCATCCCCTTCTTCCTATGTAACTAGTGATGGAAGAGTTTCTTCTTCTTTTGAAGGAGCCATGGTAGAAGAATTTACTTCTTGTGCTGAAATAGTTAGAATAGTAAGAGAAAGAATATCCTACCCAGTTTGTTTTGGTGTACTTTCTTCCTCTGCATCCTAAGGAGGTAGCACTAATTTTCTTCATCTTCTCTTATCTGTAGTAACTACAGGTGAAATTATAGTAGCTATGGGCTGACTAGTAGCACTAGTACCTGTAATATCCTCTTATGTTATTTACTAGACCTATCCCTTTGGAGACTCTTCCTCATTATTTCCCTCCTCTTGTTAAGGTTCACCAGTCCTTAAGGTTAGAATTTTTTCCCAAATTAAGGTCAGGTATAGTATATCTTATTCCTTATTTAACTAATAACCAAATCAAACAATGATGAGATAAGGCTTTCTCTACCCCCTTTGGTATTCTTTAGACATTTTATTTAGGATATTCCATAAGTGGTTTGGCACATTAATAGTCCTACCATGCCTTAAATGATTCAAAAATTTAAATTGGAGAATATGGATCAAAGAGTACATACCTTCACATGTTAGATATTTGATGATATATGAGGCCACTTATCTCTAGTCTGGGGGTAGACTCAGTCTCTCCACACCTCCTTTCTCAATCATTAGCCTTTCATTATCTGAACAAAATTGTTGTCTAGCTAGTTGGTCATTAAATTTTTCTTCCCAATTTTCCCCAGTTCTTGGCAACCCAGTAACTTAGCTTACCATTTCTTCTGTAACTAGAAATGTGATGCCAAATACTATCTTGTATTCTCCTATAAAAGACCCTGCAAATTCTCTAGTGATAGGTTTTAAAAAATGTGGTAGTTTTTCAAAATAGGTAGCCCATCTAACCATACTAAAGATGGCCCAGTTGTCTGGGTCTCCTTGCAATTGCATGTGGTCTGAGGGTTCCCTTCTCTACTGAACCTCCCATTCTGGCTAGTTTATCTTCCTGTCAAAATTTTCAAATAGATATCTCTTCAAAACACCCAATTTAACCTTCAAATTGCTACCTATAATGAATCAAATTTCTTCTATAATAGCAATTTTGGTTGTAGGTTGTATCAATGTCTTGCTTAGGTCTTTCTGTGAATAAGCTTTGATCTCGAAGTGAAAAATAATAAAATTGATTATTTTCCTGAATCGAATATGGGTGTAGTTATGGTGTAATCATGGGTTTTCAATCTACACATGTAGATTATCATGTGATTGATTGCCCACAACATTCTTACCCCCCACGTGAAGTGTCATTTGTCCCTAAGTGACATGGTACGTGTAAGATACAAAAAGATGAGACGGGGTTATAATGAGGGTTTTGAGTGGTGAGTTGGCATAACTCATGACAAGACTCGATGAATGATATTTTAATGATTAAATATGCATTTTAATATAATGCATGCTATATTAAAAAATAAAGTGCTTTTCTATGACTAAAAGATACACCATACCTTTATAACTATTTGTTCCTAGGGTTGTGGCATAGGAAATCTGCATGTGATTGTTTGCCAGAGTGGAAGCTTACGTTGTTGTTTTCTCATGCAATTATTACCCTAGTAGTCATGATTTTGTTGTATTGTTACCCCTTGAGTAATTATATGATCATAGTGTCATGTCTTTTACTTATGTCCTCAATAATTTGCATGCAATCATGATGACCTACAAATCACTGAAGTAGTGGTCTTGTACTAGTATGAGAGACTATTACCATTCTTTCACAAGGTGGTTGCTACATATATTTGTTTGTTATCCAAATTAGATCTTTTATAATCATGAAGGAGGGTGGGTGATGGCATTTGATGCTCTTGATCTCCTCTGTATGATTCTGTTGATGGCTTATTTCTTTTCTATCGTACACCCAATAAATGAGGATGCTCATTGATGGATTCTTTATTTAGTGAAATTTTAATTTGGTATTCAGTTGGTTTGTCAAACTTGGGACCTGTGCTCTAGAAAACATCCCAGATCTCTCTTATTGGCATAGTGAAATTATTTTCCATGAAGTGACCAAATGCTGAGAATGGTTTTTTTGTATCCATGTAGTCATAAATTTTAGTCTACAACACTCCAAATAGAGAATAGAAGTGTATGCCTTTATTGTATCACTTACTTTGTTATTTAGGTGTATGGTCATTCCTTAGCAATGTTTGAAGTTTCTGCTCTAATTCCCTTCACTCCTCCTCTGGCTTGTCTGGTGTCTTCCATAAATTTCTTAATATCCCATAACCAAAGCCATAGCTCATCATTTGTGAGGAATTAACTTGCAGCTACTAGAGAGGTGTATATAGGGTTTAGGATGTACCTATAACAACTATAGGTTGAGCCCATAGCCACTACAAAGTTTTGCCCAGTAGTGGGGAAGGTGCTCGTAGCAACTACAAAATTGCCCATAATAATTAGAGGAATGGTACTTGTTATACTTGTAGCATTCACATCTTCATGGCACATGACTACTAACATTTTGGCACCTTCTGTATCTAACATCCATTTTGTATCAAACAATGAGAAGTTATTTTTTTTTTAATATATCAGGTGCATGGTTTTAGGTTTCCTATCATCATTTTGTAGTTTCTTATAAATATTTATCAAATGTTTATCTATGTGTTATCAAATGTTTTATATCTCAATATAATGTGTATTTTATATGTTTTTGTAGAAATCTATTGAAAAACTCCAAGAAGGGAATAAATTTAGGGTGTTGGATCCATTTGATGATACTCCTATGGGCATCGGGTAGATTCACTCACTATCTATTATATATGGAGTCAAATTGAAAGGAACGGGAGATGCAAATACAAATATTTTAAAGGTCAGAAGTAACATACCCCTTGTTTATGAAGACAAAATAGATGTATTTGTCTGTCTGAAAGAGAAAGAATGAACCTTCACACGGTGGTCACTAAAATATATGTAAAAAATAACATAGTTGATGTTTATCATGTACTAGCTATTAGACAGCTTGGCCTACTGCTTTATGCAGTATTTTGAATGTGTTGTTTAGGGATCTTTATTATTGTTTATTTGCAAGAGTTGGAAACTCTTAGACTTTGACATTTTTGATTATATATATATATATATATATATATGAACGTCTTACAGTTCATCAAAATTGTATTATATTTTTTATTGCAGAGTACTTTTTTATCATGATGTTGAATCAATCTTTTAACTTCTAGCATGTTGTAGCTTGTTCATATATGCAATATTTTTATTTTCTTTTATGTTTAAATTTAAGTTTAATAATATGTTTATTTATGTATTTTTATTTGCTTTTATGTTTAAATTCAAGTTTAATAATATTTTTATTTTTGCATTATACAATTTATGGTATTTAATAAATTATTCATATCATATAAATGAAAATTTACTAATAAACTAGTAGTAAATATAATGATTATGCAATTAATAAACAATGTATCAATATACTATCTGTTGACATAAATCAGTGAATAAAAACAATTAAATAAACTACCAAATGACATAAATTAAAAATTAAAATGACTAAATTTACCACCAATTAATAGAAATAAGTCAATTAAAATGATTAAATATACTACTAATTTACATCAATTAATAATTAAATTGACTAAATATACTACCAATTAATGGAAATCAGTGAATAAACATGACAATATATGACCAGTTGACGAAAAAATAATGATTAAAATGACTAAATATACTACCAATGGATGAAAATCAATTAATACAAATGACTAAACATACTACCAATAGATGGAAATTAGTGAATAAAAATGACTAAATATACTACCAATTGATGGTAATTAATGATTATAATGACTAAATAAATGACAAGTTAACGACAATCAATGAATAAATTAACGACTAAATAGACTACCAAATTGATCAATCAAAATAACCAATAAATGACTAAAAATGGTTTAGCCATAAATTTGGTCATGTTATAAATGATCGGCAATAAACTACTAATGATCATGTGACCAAGCTTAGTCATTTATATGCAATTTTTAGTAGTTTTTTTAGTCATTTATTATTATTTTTCTACTAGTGTATCTTCAATGGTTTTGAAGATTTCATTGTAATGTTTATATCTCGCGATTCCCTATAGGAACATGGTGTCTTAGTCTTACTCTAGTATAGGGTTCAAATTTGAGGTGACCATTATTGAATTGCTTCTTCTTCATGTGTAAAATCAACTAGGAGTGTAATATGCGTTCTGGAGGGAAATCAAAACAAAGAGATAAGAATAATTCAGATGTACAAAAGTTATATAGCGATGCTTGATTTAGATGGGGCCTTATAGAGATTTGTGATATTTTCTATAGTAATGGTTTAGGTGGGTTCATGTTGTGTGAAATAAACTCTGAGTTGATGATGCAAACCCAAAGTAGCCATTTCCTTATTTGGCATTAATTTTAAATTTATAAAACAAACCCCATTTAGGTTGGTCGATGGTAATGGGACCCCTCTAACTATCAGATCATGATATCCCCTACCAAGCTATTAAAATTTAGGAGTGTGATACGCACATACCTATTATAGCCCTTGTGCCATTGTAATCACCCTTAGGGTTGGCCATGTGTCAATTAGAGTGTGGTGAGCTCACTTAGTAGTATACTAAGTAAACTCAATAGAATCTCTTTGATTTGATAGTTTTACTTATACAAGTTGGTTATTTGAGTGTATGAAGTAAACATGGCATCATATTAATGGGTTGGGACTCTTGGTATGTACCATTTTCTAACTTATCAGGCTAGTTTGAAACCTAATTAGCCACTTAGATGTTAGGAAACATGTGGTGCCTCTTCATTTTTTGGGCCTCTAATAGATTTGACACCTTCAAATGTATGAGTACACATGGCTCTTTCTCATTTGATTGGTCCTCTTTGGGTTCTAATAAATTTGATGCCTCCAAGTGTATGGGTAAATATGGCTCTTTCTTATTTGATCAAGTTTCCTATGACTCAGATAACTCTGAGTCCTTTAGGTGTATGAGTATACATGGCTCTTTCTCTTTCTATTCAGCCTCATAGGCCTTTGATAGCTTTAACGCATTTAGTGTATAGATATATGTGGCTCTTTCTCAATCAATCAGGCCTTTTATGACTCTAACATATTTTATGCCTCTAAGTGTACGGGTACACATGGATTTTTATCATTTTTTATAGCCTCCTATGGCTCTAACAGCTTTGACACTTTAGTTGTATAGGTATATGTGGTTATTTCTCATTCAATCTGGCCTCTTAAGTTTTGATAACTCTAATGCCTTTGAGTGTGTGGGTGCATGTGCATCTTTCTCGTTTGATCAGGCATCCTATGGATATGATAGATCTAACACCTTTAAGACCTACATAAAATGTGTAAAAATCTAAATCATTTAAAAGAGCCTCATAAACAAATAGACATTCACCTGTCAACCAAAAAGGCTTTTGGGAGAGTGCCATCTTGGACTCTGCTACTATGGCTATGAAATTAAGATTCTAAGATAAGCTTGCGCCTGAAATTTATACTAAAAATAGTTAACACCCCCAAAATAGACCAAGTATGAAAAAACCTTACAAAAAATAATGGGACCAACTCTTTTGGGATGTAAATAACTATGAAATAGCTTCAAACATAATAAACAAATATCAACGGTGTTGGATAAGATTTTATCAATGGAGATTGAATTTACATCCACATTTTTACTTGTGTGAGGATCAAACATGGCTCAATTAGAGTGATGATAATTTTTATAATTTTGATGATGCAAAGGTCCCATTTTATTGTATGAAAATAGATATATTAGTCACAATAAACGGCTACTACACATGGGAAATATTACCCATTGCTTAGAATGCAAAATGTGGACTTTGATTATTGAACAAGTAGATAGTCGAAATATTTCAACAAAATTAGGAGAAGAAGGAAAAATTAGGCATGGCTCAACATATAACATACTAGGATCTAAATCCTTTAAGAGATCATCTTGTGTGAGGAGTGATTTAATGGTTTCTCTTATCTCTCTTTGAATCCACGATCAATTTTGCAGGTGATTTTAGTGTGTAGAACTCATGAATTATATTGATTTTTGGCATAAATTGGTTGAGAAGGGAACGCTTAGGCATTACTCTACTACCATCCAGGAAATTATAGCCCTGATAAAGATACTTTTGGTTTCACTTTGGGATTTCTCCATTAGAAGTTAGGCTGAAAGCCAATGATGGAGGTTGCCTAAATCATTATTTATTAAGAAAAGACTTTGAGATTTTATTATAGACCTCCTTCAGTCTAATATTGTTTTTATTTATGATCCATGAGGATTGGGAACCATTGTAGCTAAGGTAAATGGTTGGTCCAATGAGTTATTCAACACTAAAGGGGACTCTTTGCTTGGTCAGTGAATTCATCACAACCTTTTTATGTTCTTTTAAGTGCAGTGGTGACTTTTTGTTAGAAGTAAAACTTTTCTCAATTCGTCTACTCAATTTAGAATCAATGGCCACTTTCTTACTGGCCACTATGAAAGGAGTTACTCCATATATTTGATTATTTAATAATGAAATCTCACTTTCTATGTATCTACTCCCTAAACTGTCTCCAATGCATGGCCTACATTTGAAAAGACCAAATTAAAGGATACATAGACCAATGCTTGGTACCAACCATTATTTTTCTCTAACAATGACTAATGTTATTTATCTTAATATGGGGATGGGTTTTGATGTTGGGGCATATAGGTTAAACTCTTGTAGGGAAGGTCAGAAGTAAAAGTTAAACTAAACTAAATTCTAATCTATATTCACATTACCATGCTTCGCTCGAAATACTACTATGAGATCATAATGGATCACACAATTGAGAGCTAGTACTTCAATAACTATACATTCACAAGTAACAGAGATTACTTTCTCAGATATCCTTTAGTCTAAAAGCATACTATCAGAGTAACTCAAAAATCTGGTAAAGGTCAAGTTAGAGTGGATCTAGATTTTAATGTTGCCCTTTACTGTCATGCACTTTTTCCCATAACAAAATTAGGTTTATTATCCAAAATGATTTCACCTTTACTTTCTTTACAAACAATATTTTGATAATGCCTTTATGTCTATTGATGTTTTATAGGGTTTCTTCTCGTGCATCTTCCATTTGAATAAAATCCAATAGCCTTGAGTTTGCCTTCCCATCATCCTCCATGTATTTTCACATGAGCTTATACATATGTAATTTGAGAGTCATTGGGAAGAAGGGTTTTATACCATATACTAATAAGAAAGGTGAACTCTTGAGAGCCTGCTTGTACCTGGTGTGATCAACCCATAATGCATATTTTAATAATGAATACCAGTCCCTAGGTCACTTTTATGTAAATTTATTTATTGTATCTATCAAGTTCTTATTGGTTGACTCAACTAGGCCATTTCATTGTGGGTAGTAGTTTGACGAGAAATTCAGTTTAATGTCGTTCTCATAAGCCCATTCAATGCTTTTAGTTTACTAAAACATGTGACCATTATCATAAACTAATGGTGATGGGGTACCAAACCTTGTAGTTATGTTCTCCTTGAGGGACTTGATCACCTCTTTAATTGTGTTATTTTTGGTTGCTATTACCTCCATTCATTTATTGCATTAATCAGTGGCTGTGAGTATAAACTTGTGGAATGAATTAAATTTGATGACTCCCATGAAGTCAAGTCCCTACTGAGTAAAAGGATGCTCCTTTATTATAGGTTGGAGGGGAATTATTACATGAGATTCCTTACTAACAAAGGTTTGACATTTGTGGCAAGTGTGAAATAAGCATGGGCATCCTTAAATATGGTGGGCTAGAAATATCCAACCTACATGATATTATGTGCCATTATTATTCCTGAACGGTGACCACTGCCGAATTTCTCATAAAATTTGGTCATGTTTTATTTTACTTCTTATTCTAATAGGCAACTAAGGTATATGCCTTTGTAATTATTTCGATAGAGCACTCATTTCTTGAGCATGTAGTGGGTTGCTTTTATCTTAAGAAATCTCTTTTGCACTTCGTTCAATCTTGGAGGAGGATTCTCATAAAGAAGAGAATGAATAATTAGATAATACCAATCCTGATGGACTATTTATGACTAATCAAGTTGTAACACGGTAATCCTTAGATCAATTTTAGTAATTATCTAGGTAATATTTTATCCTCTCACCAACTTTACTAATTTTATTCCTAGTTTATACACTTGTAACTTGGCCACCCATCAACCTCTACACTCTCCCAACTCATTATGGGCAAGCATGATATTTATGGTTGGATCTAAAATAACAGCATGCATCTTGTTCCTGAGGATATAGTGGTATAATTTCTTCACAACCTTTACTAAAGCATAGTCATGTTTGTCTAAGGTGTACTTTAGTTCTACATCCTTCAATTTTGTGTTCATGAAGACTATCAGATGTTTATCTTCATCTAGTATATGGGTCGGCAGTAGATGATTACAATTGACACTTAATGCCTTGGATGTCCATTTTATATCACTTTACCCTTATTATATCACTTGACCCATCTTAGGGGCCATTTTGATACACTTTTAGTCACATGGCAACTACAAATAGTACCCAGGCCTATAAAACACCACATGAGACCCATAATGGCACACCTCATTAGTGATTTAGGTCCCTAAACCCTCCAAAAGGTAATTTAAATATCCTTAAGAGTATTAGGGTTAGCTTAGACCTATACATAAGCAACCCTCCCAAGTCATTTTTATCATAGCAGTATATAAACACTACTCTTATGCTCTTACACCCTAAGTGGACATTATCACAAAGAAGCACACAAAAGTACCACTTCACATTGAGGTAAATCTCCTAATTCTTCCAATATAATATTGAATCTACCCATACATTCAAAAATATTGCCTTAATTTAGGTTTTCAGATCTTAAGTAGCCTCTAAGGCATCCTCTCATACATTCACACTCAGGTATTCTAGCATTCACTTGCACCTACACCAAACACTTAGACAGGAGAACTATATCGAGCTTGATCCCTCCTCAGAGTATTGGTATATAGGCACATACCCACATAGGTGTGTGGATCACACATCAAACCCACTAACCCCTTTTTCTCATGGTGTTCATTCAAAACCTTAGAAGCATGAAAACACATGGTTTTCTTAGAAAAATAGAACTATATGAAAACTTATTGATCACACATACCTAATAATTTGGATTAGAGCTATAACAAGACCTGGTCTAGAAAATTTATAAATCTTTCAAAAATAAGACATTGGCCCCAAAGGAAGATACTAAAACCATATGGCACTACTATCTAATTAGGGAGCTACAGTTTAAGAAGGATTATGACAAATGGATCCTAATTATGACACTCTAATTATATTTTGTACCAATTTTTAGCATCTAGATCATCTATCTCTAACTAAGTACTTATTTACATCATTTATTACTATTTATAAAAAGGTCAAACTAAGTCAACTCTATTACAAATCAGTGGTTGTATTTATTTAACATTTATACCCTAATTTACTATACTCAAATCCTTTAACAACCTAGGGCTTACACTCCTTAAACCCTAAAATGTTAAATCTTTTGGTAAAATCAACTTACTTCAAATATTGTAAAAACCCTAACCTTGGATAACCCTAGGGTTTATGTTGCTAGACTTCTAATAACCACACTAAGATTTTAGAACCTTGTACTTTTTGATTTGTATTTCATGTAATCATGATAATAATGATATATAAAAGTCATCACTTTTTAATATAGAATTTTATAGCTTCCTTTGTATACTTGTTTCCTTTCATTTGGAATGAATTCAAAGATGACATAAACACCTATGTACATGATGCTTTATATCAGTTAAAATGTATGTCATATTTAATTCTATCTCTCGCATGCTATTGTTCTCTTATGTGGAGTTCGATTAAGAAATAAATCCTTACATACATAGAGGATCAATTATAATATATTTTATTGGACTTGATCCATAAGTTTAATACCCTAACAACCATGTTTCAAGTTTCAATGTCATATCTTATGCATAGACAAGAATATCATTCTCCTCCTCATCTCCATGAGGGTGATATCTACTTTCCCTCTAACTAAGTCCATTCTATCACTCCTCCATCAGATGATGTAACCTATATTATTGTTACTAATGGCCATACTCAGTCTATGCATGCCTCCACCTCTCTCTTACATGGTGTGTGCCTACATTTTCAATCAAAATCAATCATGGTTTGCACTTATGAGACTCTAAGAGATCAAATTATTAATATGAGCAAGATAATATCAGAATTATAGAATCAAAATCATTTATTAGGTGAAAATGTCACATTATTGGCAAATCAAATTACATGTATAAATTCTTAAGAATATGCTAGTTTTCATCATGTATATGCATCTACACCTAGCAAAGTTGTGCCTAGCACTCTTTCATATTGAAATCATAAAGTACAAGATTATCAATGCAATCAAGATAAAAATAATACACAAGATGGGAGTCAAGACACTCTTCCCTCACTTAACAATGAAAATCTTATAGTCAATAAGGATGATATTTTATAGGGTTTCAGAGATAAACGTCATGAACATCTTCATAATCATGCATAGGTTCTACAAGACATAATGGAAATAAATAACAAATCAAATAATGGTCTATCTTCTACACCCCCAAGTAACAATATTGCTACACCTACATTGGGGGCAACTCAACTTGTACAATAACTTATTTTAACTAGACAACCTTCAACAATGGAAACACCTCCTATGGATAGTTCTTCCTCTCCAGATGTATAATCCCTTATGAATGAGATTTATTCTCTATAGGCTAAGGTGTTACATATTGAGCATGGTGCTACTAGGCCATCACATGCCTTGTATTCTCATGTTCTTTTACATACACATTTAGCACATCACATAGCGAAAACTCCTTTGCCATCTAGATTCATGGTACCTAAGCTTACCTTGTATGATGGTAAGGGTCACCTACATCACCATCTATGAACTTTTCACATAGCATGTTTGGACTATGTGTCCAATGACTGGCTCCTTACTAAGTTGTTCCCATGCAATCCAAAAGACTATGCCTTATAGACTTTATATAATCTTCCAAATTAGTTTATCATCACATTCAATCCATTATCAAATATGTTTTTATCACACTTTTCAATTAACATCAGCGATAAAAAATCTCATATGCTCGAGTAACACAACTAAAGAAAAAATCTAATGAGACTATTATAGAATATGTCTTGTGATATAAAAATATATTGCCAAAGATGACTAGCCCCATGGAAGATAGAGAACTCCAAGACATACAAACATAGTTTACTACCAGCATTATATAGAGTTATCTTATTCAATAAGTTTCCAACATTAACATATTTATTCCACATAGTCAAAGAAAGGGAAGTCAAGCTTCTCTCTATAGGCAAATTAAAATATACAAGTGGATTAGAATCAACTACTAAGAGTTCTAATAAGCCTCCATATAAAGTAGAAGACCACTGAAAACAAGAGTGATCTAAAGGCCATAGTTAACATAGCTTCAGAGTCACCACCTCGCTTGGTTTTATCATATCCTCTATAAAGAGTTTTTACCAACCTTCCAAAATCATCAGCACGTGTTTTAAAGTAGCTCCTGGAATGTAATGTCATATCTCTTCCTAGCATCAAGAAGGTTAATACGATATAGCCTCTTCCAAAAAACTATGATTCTAACGCATTTTGGGACTATCAAAGGACATCAGGCCATACTATAAATAGATGCATCAGATTGAAACATAAGATATAGGATTTAATAGAGGCTAACATCATTGATGTGTGCACACCCATAGAGGAACATAAAGTTCAACAAATGGAAGCTAAGGTATTGAAAATATTTTTGTATATGTTTCCAAAACATATAACTAATGAGACAGGTGACACTTTAGGTGTTCATTATATGTATAAGCACATCCACCATGAACATCCTATCACACTACTATAGAAGAAGCACACCCCCTACACAATATCATTGGTGTGTATCATACTACAATACTAGATATAATGCAACTACCACTTATAATTCTGAGCACACTTTCCATCAATATACCATAGACTTTAGTTGGGCCACTAGTGTAGGTGAGGCCTACTCCTACATTGTTACCATGTATGCATACTATCCCATGGAGACCCTTATTAGAGAGACCCTTGCATCAAAGATATGTTGCATATTCTAGAGGGCCTCCCTCTACCCCTATCATTTCAAGATTAGTGCTATTGATTTTCTAAGGTTCTCAACATAGGGCACCCATGCTAGCTACAACATCTTCTACCAAATGGGTCCCTAAGACCCTTACAATTCACAAGACACCATACTCAGCTTCATGGATTCCTAACACTTCTTCACAGGTAGTGCTAGCTATAGATCACTCAGTACAATAGGTTATGAGACCTTATTTACATTTTCATATAGCACACATGATTATTGTTCCTTTATTTGACACTTACCACATTGATAGTGAGTCTCCCATGAGACTCATCGGTTAATATGTTCCTCCCTTCTTGTATATAGTCGCATTCACTCTTGCTCCTTGTATATAGTTTCATTTTCATGTTACTTGTACATAAATTATATCCAAAAAATATAAAAACAATATAATATTCTAAAACACATAAACATTCAAATATTTACTAAAAAAATGCATACTATAGATTGTATGCATTGCCATGTTTACACTTCTTATACTTGTCAGGTACTACATATGTTAGTTATCTTAGTATAGTTTGTTTTTATCACACATACATGCTTCACTTATTCTTATCGAGTGTTTGCAGATACTTATGAGACCCAGGTCTATCACACAAATCCAAATTTGCTACTATCTACCTAGTAGGGGCATATACATAGATACACGAGTTCCTAAGTTGATACATTCACCCATTTGGGGGCATCCTAGACATAGAATCAATTACCAGGTTACATATTTCTAAACACTTCATCACATATTAACATTGTTACATCTTGATATTGATCATCTTACACCTACGCATATTTTTTTTCAACTACTACTTCTTTAGACTCAATTTATTTACATCCTAGGTCTTATACATATTTATACCACATGCTCATGCATACTTTCATTTCTAGATTTCCTAGTTTATACTTTATTGTGTCTATATGTTTCATCTATTCAAGGTCATTTAAACATGTCATTGCTCTATGGCTCTATGCCACTTCTTTTCATTGTATGTATGCTTGGACATGTGCCCATGTCCTTGTGTGTGCCTTTCTATGTATGCAGATATTTGAACATGTCCTTTCATGTGGCTCTATGCTAACTTGCTTCTTATTTGTGTATGTGGATATTTGAACATGTCCTTATATGTATTAATTTTTTAGATATAGTGACATGTGCCCAATTCCTTTGTATTGTGGCTCCTTGGCCTAATTTGTGTGCCTCAAGTGTGGTATATGTATGCTTTCTTATATGAATCATGGCCATGACACTTGTCTCTTATTTGTTACACACTCTAATTTTAGATGCCATGAGGGAGATCATGCATCTCCCCTCCCTACTTGGGTGTCGTGATGGACATCATGCCCCATACCCCTAGGTAGTTAATCAGTTATTACTCAAATTTATTATTCATATACATTATTGTATCTATCTCAACAGCCTTGTGAATGTTAAATCTAGCATACATGATACACTACAAAATTATGCTCAAATTAGCTTACATTCTTATGTTATGTATGCGCATTATGTTCGTTTATTATGCAGATATCATATATGCTCCAATTAACACACATTTTGTAGAGATTTTTATTTTAAGGTCAGTTCTTGCATAAATTCAACAACTCGCCTCAAAAGAGGGGCCATTCATAGGGGTTTGTCATAGAGATCAGGGTATCTAAATGCACTTGAGTATAATTTTCAACACACAAGCACTAAACACATAAATCAATTTTAGGAAAATAAAGTGGGAAATAATGACATAAAGACTAGTTTTAGTTGCATAGAAATCAAAATAGTTGGAAATTAATACCCAAATTGAGACACTAGTGTCACATGGCACTATTGTCCAAGATATGGTGTTATTGTCAAGTAGCCTCAATTTTATGAAATTCTAGATTGTCCAAAAAAGTACAACAAATATAGTCTAGGTTTACATAAGTTCAATTACATATTACCAATTTTGGCTTACTTTAGTTTATATTCATACTAGTTTGCTTATATTGGGGGCATCATGCATGGCATGATCATTTATGTTTCAATTTTAGATACTCAAATACAAATTATTACAACTCAATCCATAATCCATATACTTAGACATCAGATTTAGGGGCATGTGTACGACACATTATTTACATATTATCACTTATAAATCAATTGATTAAATGGAATGACAAACCCCATGTTATTCTTTACATTATACACATCAGACATTATGTTCCAAGTTACACACTAGATTTATGTCTTATTCTATCTGCAGTGGTTGACATTCCTGAGTGGCCTAGAGCAGCCTAATATTCCTAAGTGGCTGTAGAGCTGACACATATAGTTCTAATTATTGTTTTACATCTTTAGTTACATCCTAAAATTTTAGTTTTAGATGTATCTCCTACACATGGGTAGGAAATGATGGATCATGTTCTACTTGAGTTCTTAAGCCACCTACATGAGAGGGTTGGACACACCATCAGTCTAATCCAGGTTATTCACAGGTCATGGTACACCAAGTAGGGGTGGAAATGATGAATTCAAAACTAAATTGAGTTCATGAGCCACCCACACATGGGGATTGATCAAGCCATCAACTCAGTCCAAGTTATTCACTGATTGATCACTATAGACATGCAAGCACATAGGTTTTCACCAGGTATATGCATTTATTTACGTACTCAACAAGGTGTATTCATTCCTTTCCTCTCTATATCTCTTTATTTAGTTTTGTCTTTGTTTTTTATATCTCTTAAGTAAGGGTTGATCTATGCATGTTTCATTTATAGGACAGGTAATGGAGTGTGTTTCACATATTCAGATCCAGATTCATGGGCTTTGCCTCTTAGGGAAGTCTAGATACACTTATTTTTCCTTTATCCTAGTCATTTTGCTTTGTTGTATTTCTAAAATAAATGGGGGGCAAATGTAATCATCTAAAATTGACACTTCATGCCTTGAATGTCCACTCGAGGTCACTTTACCCTTAGTATAGCACTTGACCTATCTTAAGGGCCCTTTTGATCCACTTCTAGTAACATGGCAACTACAAATAGTGCCCAGGCCTATAAAACAACACGCGAGACCCATAATGGCATAATTCATAAGTGATTAAGGTCTCTACACCCTCCAAAAGTTAAATTATGTCTCCCTAAGAGGATTAAGGTTGACTTAGACCTATTCTTAAGTCACCCTCCCAAGTCATTTTTATCAAAACATTATATAAACACTACTCTCACAATCTTACACCCTAGGTGGACATTCTCACAAAGAAGCACATAAAAGAGCCACTTCACATTAAGGTAAAGCTCCCAATTCTTATAATATAATATTGATTTAGTCTATTTATTCAATAATCCATCCCCAATGTAGGTATTCAAATATTAAGTGGCTTCTCAGGCACCCTCTCGTAGATTCATACTTAGGCATTCTAACATTCATTTGCACTTGTAACAAACACTTAGATGTGAGAAGTGCATTGATCTTGATCCCTCCTCAGATTATTGGTACATAAACAATGTGCTCACACATGTGTATGGATCACATGCCCAACACATTAGACCCTCTAACCCTTTTTTATCATGGTGTTCATTCAAACCCCTACAAAAATGAAAACCTAGGGTTTTTATAGGAAAATAAAGCTACAAGAAAAAATATCAACTTCACAGACCCAAAATTTTGACTAGATCTAGAATAGGACTTGATCTACAAAACCCATAAATTGTTTACAAAGAGGACATCAGTGTCAAAGGTGGACATTAGCACCATATGACACTATTCTCTAATTAGGGCATTACTATCTAAGAAGGATTCTGATACCTAGACCCTATTTATGACACCTTGATCAGCTTTTGTGCTTAGTTTTCATCCTTCAAATCGTCCATCTCCATCTATTGCTAGCTAAGTACTTTTTTACATCACTTATTTCTATTTTTAGAAATTTTAAACTAAGTCAATTCTATTAAAAATCAATAGCTATATTTATTGCATATTTATACATTGATTTTATATACCCATACCTTTTAATAACTTAGGGATTACACTCCTTAAATCCTAAAAAGTTAAATCATTTGGTGAACTCGACTTGATTCAAATATTGGACAAACCTTAACCCTAAATAACCCTAGGGTTTATGTTTCCAGACTTTTAAGAACCACACTAAGATTTTAGATCCTTATATTTTCTAATTTGTATTTCATAAAATCATGATACTAATGATAGATGAAGTTTATCACTTTTTAATACAAAGTTTTATAACTTCCTTTATGTGCTTGTTTCATTTAGTTTGGAATAAATTTAAATATGACATAAACACATATGTACATAATATTTTATATCAACTAAAATGAATGTCATATATCATTCTATCTCTAGCATGTTATTGTTCTCTTATGTGGAACACTAGGACCTTTAGTTTGATCTCTGTGGGGGACTACTTCCTAACTGCCTTGGGGCATCCTTTTGCTTTGTCAAGGTTTGAGCCACTAAGTTTCCCTCTTGGTCCAACTTAAGCAAAATGATGGGTGGCTCTTGGAAGAGCAGCTTTGCCTATGTCAATAGCTTGTGATTGACCTTGAGAGGGAATTCTAATGAGAATTTCACCTCATTGACTTGGCTGATACTTTTAGTTGACTACATGGTGAGCTTCAATATAGCCTTGGCTTTGTTTCTATTGGACCTTTCCACCTTTATCTTCATTATTGTATTGAAGTGGTTGAGTGGACCCTAAATTTTCTAAAGTTGAGTAAGGTAACATTCAGGTGGAAGACTGCTATGATGCTAACCTCTTTGAAGAATGTAAAGCTTTGGTCTCTACTCTTCTCCAAGTGTTCGATGGTGGCCTGGATGTCCTTGAGCCAGTCTTATAATGAGGTCCTCAAGCTCCCAACGTATCTCTGATACAAATTCAAATCAATGAGAGGTATGAGCCTAAGTTCAGGGAACATCCTTTGTTGATGACCACCACCATATTTTTGCACTTATTATCCACTCGAATGACCATGTCTAAGTATTGTTGAGCTATTTAGAAGCATGCATTGGTCTTTGAGAGAGATTCAATCACTTTATTAAAGGTATCAAATAATTATACAAGAACATCCTTGACCTTGCTAATTAAGCCAACAAAGAATGAGACTTTCACCTAGGACTCCAATGTATTGACTTGGTCCCTTAGGTCCTCAATCAACTTTTTAGTGAGATCATTGGTGGCCCTAATATGAGATCGAGTCTTCTGCAATCTTCTCTCCTCTAGCTATCCTCTTCTTTGTGACAAAGAAGAGGTCCTTCTATATTCTCCAAACAACAAATCTCTATCATGTGTGAAGCTCTGGGTCATAACTCTCTTCATTATACTTGAGTTCCCGTCAAATTGTAAATGGATATCTGGGTCCTTGTGATAGATCATTTATAGTCTTTATGCACTTGATGGTTCAACTTATCAATTGAAATATTTAAAGAACCTAATAGATTCCATTTCAAAATTGAACTTACGTGGTTGAAACATCCTAATTTTTATGACTAAATGAATGGATGGTGGAATAGTTGTGATCCAAGTCATGGGACTAAGATATTCTGATTTTCCCAAAAAGCAATATTAGTCAATGGTAATTTAAAAGAATAGAATAAAAGTGTTTTGAATTTTTTTTTAGGAAAAGGTATTTATGGAAGAAGAACTTGACCTATTAAATTATACTTCCCCTATGAATTCAAAACAACACTAGAAGGAGGAAGACCTCATGGGAAAAATAAATAAAGTCTATTTATAGGAGGAGATCTATTGGAAGATAAAATCCAAGAAATAATATATTAAGGGAGATGGTAATACAAGAGTCTTTAATTGATAAAATATTACTCATAGGCAACTTATGAGATTCTAAATAAATAAATATGGTAATGGATTGATTTTATTGGAACCTAAGGCCATTGAAAAAAAGTTGTGAACTTCTTCATAAATTTATTAACAAAGGAAGTTCATAGGGATGAAATGGGATTGAACAAATTCATATTACAATTCTAAAGATAATTTCATAAATATAGAATGCGGATTAATGAAACCCTTCACTGAAGAAGAGATTAAGGTTGTTCTACAACTAATGGAACTAAACAAATCATAGAGTTCAAGTGGATTTATGGTTATTATATTTTAGAGTTTTTGGGAGACAATGGGGAAGAGATTAATGAGGGTGGTTAATGCATATATGGAATCAAAGAAAATGTTACTTGATCTTAATTTCATTGTCATTTTGTTGATTCCTAAAGGACCAAATCTATCTACATATGTAGATTTCATACCAATTTATTGATGTATAATTGTGTATAAAATAATTTCAAAGGTAATAATTGAAAGATTAAAGCTATTATTTCCTAAAACTATTTCACCTAAACAAGGAGGATTTGTTAGTGATAGACAAAATTTGGATGGAATAATTATTGCCCTTACACACACTTAAGTCCAAAAATAAGTCAAGAATGTTGAAAAATTTGGACATTGAAAAGGCTTATGATAGATTCAATTGGATATTCTTAAAAAAGACTTTGAATTCCTTCTGGTTTGGCGAGGTATAGATTTCATTAGTTATGAATTGTGTGATGGGTTTTTTTTCTTAATCTTTGTTAATGGGAGACTGGTAGGTTTCTTCCATAACTCAAAGGGAATAAGACAGGGGAACCTCTTTCCCTATAGCTATTTATCATTATGGTCAAGTCTTTGGGTATAGTATTGGGAATGATGAGAGAGGGGAGGAAAGTTAAAGGGTTAGAAACATATGATGCTAATGATTACAATACACATCTATATTTTATGGTTGATACTATTTTATTTGGTTCAAATGGGATGAATGAAGTGTTCACATAAAAAAATAAATCATAATATGAGGAGGCATTTAGATAGAAAATAAGTTTGAAAAAATCAAATGTTTACTTTGCAAGTGTTCTTAGGGAGAGACAAGCTAGGACTTCAGAGACTCGAGGCATTTCTATTAGGCACTTCCTATAAAACATATCAGGTTTCCTCTATTCATAAGGTTGGATAAATATAAACTTTGGGAAATTTTAATTAAAAATATACAATCAAGGTTGGCAATGTGAAAACAAAAGTGGTTGACCTTTATAGGTAGGCTCATATTGATCAAAGTTGTGTTATAATCTATCCCTTTTTACATATTTTTAGTTTTATGAGTACACATTAGTATAGTTAAAATAATGAAAAATATTATTAGGGATTACTACAGTTCAAATAATGAAAAATATTATTAGGGATTAGTTGTGGTAGGTAAAAGAGAAGAAGAGAAAATTTCATCTTACAAAGTGGAAAAATGCTTGTAGATCTAAATTGATTATGGGAACTATAATTAAAAATCTATAAGTGCATAATGTATATCTTGGTGTAAAAATAGCATGGGGATTATCCTAAGAAGATAAGCATCCTCAGATAAAAAATTCTTATAGGATAACACTTAGATGAGAACAAGCTAGAGATAATTTTCACTGCTACAAATCTTCTCTCTGGTTTGCACCTTTGGAATTTTATTATTACATTTAGGAGGATTATTTATGAGAATTTAACTTTAGAAGTAGGTAATGGAGAATTAAAAAACTTATAGTCAAATTTGTGGTAGGGAGAATAAACATTTCAAAAGATGGTGTATATTGTTTAGATCCAACCCATTCCAAAAAAGGATAAGGGTATAAAGGTATGCAACTATTAGAGGAATACATGACACCAAGTTGATGGTACCATACAATGGAAATGTTTGAAAAGTGTTATTTTTTAGGCTTATAAAAATATATTCTTTCAAATATTTTAAGGTCAAGGAAATTATTGATAAGAATCAATGAAGACAATCTAAGATGGAATTGGGATAAATCTGGGAGGTATAGTGTCAAATTTAGTTACGACTATGTTGTTATAGGTGGTGTTACATAAGAAGATTAGACAAGTGAATTTATATGGAATATAGTTAGAAAAAATAAAGCTAATTGATTTGCATGGTTTGCATGTCTTTGTATGATCCTCACTCAAGATTGGTTTCATATGATGGGTTTCATGGGTCTATTTATTTGTATAGTGTGTAATAAGGATGGTGAATTAATGACATATATCTTTATCCATTACAATTATGTAATAAATATATGGTCTCATATCCTATCTATATTGAACCAACCTTGGGTTTTCCTACTATTAATATAAGAAAAAAATTGTTCTTAGCCCTTAGGTTTGAAAAATATTTCAAGGCTTTCGCTTGTGGTTCCATCCAATGTCATTTGAAACAATTGGTTAAAGCAAAAAAAAATGGGATAAGGTAGTGGATTTGGAAAGGAGTTGGGAAAATTTTGAGGAGGCTATTGTGTTACTTATTTTTTGATTAATGTGATATCAATGAAGTAAAACTATAAATATTTAGATTATGTAAAGTAGAACAATAATCATATAAATATTAATGTAAAATGGTAGATTGATATTTCATTTACATAATAGAAATTGAAAAATAACTATAAAAGAGAGGTATTTCACTTAATATAATATTATTTTGCCAAATGTGTTTGTTACTATTTCTAAAAATATTATGTGTCTACTATGTAATGACTTATCTCAAGAAATAGAAACTCAAACCCTATTCGAACATTGTCGATGAAACTGAGACCCCTACAATTTTTAGCATTATTCAAGCTTTAGCATTAATTTCCTTACCAATTGTGTGAGTTTATGATGCCTCGTTCCACTATGGTTAAACCTATATATGCCTCATGTTTGTGCACTCTCCTTTGGTCCTATGTATCGATATTTGTTTCCCTTCTCTGTCCTTTGAAATCTTAATCTCTTTTTTTAACAAAAATATGACCCTTGAAAAATGGATTAGTATGTTGGGTTAGATAACTCCAATTACCATTAATTAATTAATTGAGTGTTGCCTATATTCAAATACTCTAAAAATATCTCAAACTACATTTATTTCTCCCACTTACATGTGCATGTACCGTCATGATCAATCTAGAATGTAATGTAATGTGTAGCTTTTGACGCTCAAGGCCATGCAACTTTGACCTACATTTATATTTCAACTTGGATATAGGATTACTCTTGTGAGGGATATTTAGATATGTATGCCTTTGTGATAATGTCTCAAGAGGGTACAAATTGATTTCTAGAATTGGATAGGAGTTCTCAAGGTAGTGGTCAAATGAATATAATTGAGGATTGATTTGTATTTATAGTTGATTCTTTGATATTTATTACTATGAAAAACTCATGAAACATGTATAGGTTGACCTGAGAGAGACTTCCCAATTTGAAAAATATTTTTTGAGCGTTCTTAGAAACAACCAATAGAGGTAAACACTTGTTGTAAATTATGACTATCTAATTGTTTCTGATGTTGTTCTGGGAGTGAAAATGAGTAATATGAGATATGGAGACAATCTGTTTATGATTATGAAAAGTTATTTCACAAATTAAGATGATCTTAAATATTTATATCTAGTAAATTGGATTGGCAAAGACAATGGGTGGGTATATGGATAGGGGCAAGTGTACACAAGAGTAAAATGTATATGCAAAGTCCAAGTATGTCAAAGTGTGTCAAAGTTAATGTTGCCAAAGTGCATAATACCAAATTTAGGTGTCCATAAATGCCCCCCTTTATTATAGTATTGAAAATGTTTCATTAAAAAGATAAAATAATATTTTTTTACTTGTGAATAACCACACTTGGTGTTAAAAGGTATGCCCCAAATGTCATATTTTATCCATGCAAAACCTACAAGAAAGCATGCATAGATGAATGTCCTCCCAAGATAAACAATCTAAAAAAGTCTAGATCATCAAATTATTTAAATTTAAAAATTCAAGTAATGAATACATTTGAAGGTATTGTCATGACCCATCACACCCAATTTGTTTTTTACAAATAGGGATTATCTTTCATCTCGAACAGATGCACATATTTCATCATCCTACCTTATTTTAATGTTCAATTTACAATATGGAGGTTTGAGTTGAAATTGAATTAATCATAGGGTTCACCTTTGTGGTCACATATCCCATGTTAATCTAAAACCCCAAAGTCCTTATTTAAATACGCATGGTCACTTTGATATATAAACATAAGTCCTAATATACACGATAAATATTTAAGATCTTTTAAAATATTTACAGCCTCCCATCACATATTGTACCAATCTAAGGGATCCCCCAATTTACAAAAATTTGTAACCCCTTTAATCTTAATTTTGTAATCCATGATGGCCATGAATTTGCATTTCACATCATAAATATACAAAAAATGACCATCCATTGTGACCTGGACTTACCTTCACAACCATACCTTCTGGACTCGACTGAGACTATCAAATCCTAAAACTATATAAAATTGGATCACCTAATTTAATAAATATGATCGAGTTTTTTTTATATTATTTTTAGGGACCAAACTATATAGACTTTGTGGATCCAAACCAATAGTAGCATGTTGCATGTCACCTTTTGATTGGCCACATGCTACGTAGAAAATGCAATAATTTTTCAAAGTCCATGATCACCAATTTAATTTTGATGTCCTACAAACCATCATCATGTGAGCCTAAGAACCCATGATGCTACCACATATACACTATGAATCATATGTTATAATTATCTTAAATTTGATGACCATCGCCACTTATCACCGATGACTTCAAACTAATCACAGCTTGCGAATTGGACAACCATTTCATTATGTGAACACCTCATTGAAATTGATGGTCATTGGGACATATCAAACCATCATAAGTTCAAAAATTTCATATTTATTCATAATGTTTCTCTAGTAACTTAGGAAAATCACACAAATGTTTCTCAAGCTACAATTCTTTCTTGAATCAATGAGCAAGGACCATTGAAAGATTATGAGTAGTGGTTCATACTAAATTTGATCACAAATAACCTATCTTTTTATATTTCATAGAGAAACATGAAACTATATGGACACATAATCAATTTCCTAATTAAATCGCACAACATTATGCAGAGAAGGTAGGTTGAAGAAGGTGATACACCTTTTCTACTTGGAGATCAATTGCAATTTAAAATTTAAAATTTATAAATTATAAGTTATGATTAAATATTATCCATGTTAGGAAACTTATACATATGGTCTAGATAACATAGATACTATAGAGTTTCTAGAGGGATATATTCTTGATAGAGAACTTGATTTACTAAAGAATTAATTCTTGCAACAACTAGTTAAACAAATATATTATATAGATACCTTGATAGCTTATATTTCATGTTTTATGTTTTAAAAAGCCTTATTCAAAAATGCATTTTCCTTGTTAATGGCTATATTATTTCACCATGCAACATTTGCATATCAACATATACTAAAGACAACCTAAAAACTCAACTTATTAGCTTAGATTGATGACAAGGTTGAATAATTGCATAGGACTTACAAGGTCTTTATCATTTTTCACGATAGTCTATATAGGTCCATTTGGTTCCCAACCCAATGACCTATTATAAGTGGTCCCTATAATAAAAATCTCAAGTATGATAATGTCCAATGATAATCATAAGCATTTGATTAATAACTAGGGAATGAGGCATTATATGCATTCAATGTGATATACATTATCTTATTAAGTGTTATGACCTCTACCAATCCCTAAAAGTAGGTACTATAATATTCATGATGAGAACATAATAATAAGCACATTCATCACCTACCAATGGTCTCTCCCTGTACCAAAACAAAGAATTCAAATGTTTATGTCTAGACTACAACTAGATTGAATGTCAACCAATTCATTGGATCTCTCTCCACTGCCCAATATCCACATCTAGTTCTTTCTCTCTAATGATACTCTCCCTCACATCAAGGGTGTTGTACCTATGTCATAATCAAATGAATAAGAAGGTACTTATCTACATCCTGATCTCAAATCCATATTATATAAAATAGTAAAAACAAGACAATATCTAATCACAATTATTTCCCATAATTACATAACATGCATTACACGAAAACACAAAGAATAATAACAATAATTAGTTATTCCATAATACATAAATCATAATTCAATATCCTTAATTGGGAAATAATGAATCAATATTATCATCATTGATCATGGTTAATAACATTAATCACTAGCAAGTGCCTTTGGAATCCAACACTGGGAAAGCAAGATGTGATAGTTTATGAGTGTGCTTGAGAGATAGAGAGGTGTAACACCCTTAGGGCTTAAGTCAATAATTCACTTATCATATTCATTCTTTTTTGCATCACCATGTGTACCTTAACATAGTCACAATATGCCATCTATTTCCCACTAAGTTTCAATAAGATAAGGGCAAAGGGAATTTAAAAGGCATGGAACAATCAAATGAAATAAACCAATGGTGTAAATGAAAATAAGAGCCAAGGGGGAAATAAAAAATGGGGATCCCTAGTAACATACAATTTCCATCATAAATCTTTGTACTTATTAGCATGTTTCGAAAATAATTTTTTTATCATTATGTGGAAGTTAGCATAGGCTTGTGGGATGGGGAACAAAAAATAGGGGCAAGGATGAAAAAAAATGAAAAAAAGAATAGGCAACCAACAAAATATATAATAATGGATGCATATAAAAAATGAGCTAACCATGGAAAAAATGAGAAACAAATCACAAGGTAAAAAAACATGACATTCTGAAGTGAATAAATAATACACAAAAGACACTGGAGAAAGTAAATCAATTGAATATGGAAACAAAAGCAAATGTAAACTCCCAACAAAATTAGAGGCAAAGGTAAACACCATATAAAATTAAAATCATAGGATAAATTGGAATGAAGAGATAAAAGGGGGAAATGGGACCTAATTAGGTAATCAAACATAAAATAATACTAAGGAAGAAACATAGATTCCCAAAATCCATGGGCCAAACTTAAGAATAGGGAAAGCAAACAAATGAAATAAGGAAATAAAAAGACAAAAAGAGAAACAAGAAATGAAAATTAAATTATGTAAAAGAGATACAAAGAGTTCAATAATAAACATAAGCAGTTAATTAAACTAACCAACCATATAATTATACCCACGGGAATCATCATTATAGTTTAGGCACACACATCATTAGGAGTAAAATGATGACGTCGAGGTTCCCATTAGTCCAATAAAACAAACTATCATCATAATTTTAAGCATCATTATTATTATCATTATAATCATCTTCATTATCTATTTTACCTTCTTGTATAATAGTATAGTCCTTTTCCCTAGCATTAGGTAAATAATGAATTATTTTTAGTAACTTTCTCTATGTATAAATAAGAGGTTGTGATACACATACATTTTTAGGTGTGATATTATATTATTTAACTTTACCCCCTATTTCTTGAGGTCTAATCAGTGAATGTTACTTTGGTACTTCTTTAGGTAAGATTTTTTTTAACTTGTTATTTTGGAGAATAGTGAACATCTATGTTAACTGTGATAATTTGATCCTCCTGAATAAACTTTGAAAAATGGTGTAAGGTGGATGGAATTTATCTTATTCAATTTTTACATACCCTTTCAAGTAAAATTTCATAGGATCCATTATCTAGCAACACATGAATCCAAACTAAGATGGTCTTAGGAGTCGTCATGACAAGTAAAAGGATGCAACCAATTTTTTTCTAGTAATTCTACCATAACCCATAAAATTTTTTATGGTACTTTTCAAGTCTCTTGGATAGAGTCTAAGACCATTGATAAAAAAATGGTGCATACAATTATACTTGGACCAATGCCAATCATAACTCAATTCATTTTTCATGGATGCTCCCCTGTGAAATCTCATATGAATATTAGTCCATTATAAGAGCTATAATTTGGCATCTCACTATCATTAAACATAATTAGAGGAGGTTCCCTCCTTATTGTAGTAGCACTAGCCACACCAATAGATACATCAAGTGGATGAGCATTAGGTGTTTGTAGTGGTTCACCTTGATCATTTGTATCTATCATATGAACATTTATTTGATATTTTAATGGAGTATTTTATTTTAAAAGCTTGGGTTAGTGAAGATTTGTAAATGATGTTTTAATAGAACCACCGATTCAATCAAATTATTGTTGGTTCCATCCAACTAGATTTGATTTCCATCAATGAGGTCTTGCATTTTATGATTCAATGTAGTGCATTTACTTAAAGAGTGTATTGTAATTTTATGATAATCGCACAATGAATTTCTAACCTAATATTCTAGAATGGCCTTGAGAGATCAATTTATCCAATAAGAGGCAATTTGATCTTATTACATTCACTCAACCTTTTCAACATTTTTTGCATACTTTCACTTAATCTTGTAAATTATTTAAACTCTATTAATTGAGACAACACTAAGTTTTTAGATGGTTGTTCCACAACATTCATCACATTCTTGGCCTCACTCTTAAATTGAAAGTCATGTTCATTACTTTTGGCATTGAAATTTGTCTTACTTTGGAAATTAGACCCATAAGATGCTAGGTCATTGGACTCATATTTTAACATATTTATTTATAAAAATTGATATTAAAGTTTATAACTATGTGATAAAGCTAATTGAAATATGGGTAAGTGTTTAGAACTACTTTGTCCTTAATACATAGAAACAAATTTTGGGTAAAGAGAATTCAAAGATCACTATCAAGTAATTGATGAGTAGTCTTTGTAACCATAGTCTTGAACCTTAGCACATAATCATTAATAGTCTCGTTGAATCCTAGTAGAATATGATCTATTTATGAAAATGAGCCTTTCATGTTGATATTGATGGAAAAATGAGCTAATAAATCATCCACTAAAGCTGTAAAATTATGCACATATCCAGAGGGTAAGGCATCAAAATAACCAAGTGCATAGTCCTTCAATATCTTTGGAAATAACTTAGTCAATGACTTATCATTGTCGGTAAATTCTAAACAAGAGGCATCAAAATATCTAAATAATGAGATAGATTTCCTTTACCATTCAATAATTCAAACTTTGGAACCCCAAGTCTTATGGGCAAAAGGTATGTAAACACTTTATAAACAAAGAAGTTATGGAAAATATTGTTGTAAATGACCCTATTACCTAGATTTTGAGACCCTTGAGATATAAATTTAATATGGTTTTATAAATCACGTAAAATATGCATCATAGTAGTTATTTTGGGATTTTAAAAAAAATTATTGGTAGAACAAGTTGTAATAAAATTGTTTTACAAAGAAGCAAGTTGAGAAGTGGTGTTAGTAATATATGGCTGAACAAGAATAATTTGAGAAGTATCTTGAGAATTTTGAATAAATTGAGGTGAAGCAAATGGAGGATGTTGAGAAGTATTACAAGAAGCAAGAGAATAACTGACAATAGTAGAAGCAATAGAAGATTGAGGAAAAATGGTTTCATTTTTATTTTTTAAATGATTACATTATCATGTATTAAAAGTGCTCCCTTAAGTGTTTTAGATTCTTTATTAGAATTTAAACATCCATTGTTCACCTTAGAGGGTAAGTTTTGCACAATAATCCCATTTTCAGCATATTGACTTGGGGTTTTGCTTTGAAAATATTTCAATACATACAACTACTCAATTATATCATTAAAGTAAGTAATAATATATTTACTGAAGAGTGCAATGTTTGTTGCTCTTTCTGATTTACCTTAGCAGTCATCATCACGAGCATTATCACCGAGGAATCTATTCACACCATTATATTTTAAAGGCATGTTAGTATCACTTGCAATACAAATTATGGTAGTGGGATTAATAATAACTTCATTTGTAGAGTCCATTTACTTTCTCAAACAATATATATGACTAATCAATGAAATTTCAACAAAATCAACAGGGTTATAATTCATCATAACACTCCTCATGATTGGGGTCTTAAATATAATATATTTGGATGGCACAAGATGGAAACATACAAAACATGCAAAGACCTTAGGGTTTGAACAATATGCAATAAAAATAATTTAGTGTTTTTAATATAACACACAAGAGATATGGCTAACAAGTTTGAAAAAATAAAATTGAACAAGGTCTAGAAAAATTATATATATTATAATTAAATACAAATATAACCCTATAAGGTTACAAAGCATGCGAGATAATGTTGGTTCACCAAAAAAATTTATTAATTAATTGTTCTAAGACAAGTTTTCATCACCCATACATAGTGCAATTATATATAATTGTATCTAAAACAATAAAACAATGCTTAATTGCTAAGTTGATTCCATTGTAATAATTGACAAGAGAGAAGTTCCAAATAATATTTGATTATGTGAAAATATGGAAATAATCACGATTAATAGACAATATAAAATAGGTTTAGAAATCAATATGAAACGAACCCAAAACATTTGAGTTAAAGAAAGAATGCTCTGAAAATCATGGGGTTGTTCTTGAAATAGTGGAATCGTCCCTTGTAGATAGAAAAAAGGTGAAATCTTATTTTAGGACATTATTTTCTAGGGATAGACCTTTTGAAAAGCTCACTTACATTTATGAAATTCACACATATATATGGAAAATCAATCCCCTTCATAAAAACCCTAATAAAGAAGATATACCCACAAATGGACAAGGATATTTTATTTTATTTTAGGAGGGGCTATGGTTAGGATTAGTAAGGTTTTAAGCACCAACTAATCATCAATAATCTCAATAATTCACAACATAAATAACAATCAACCAAGTGGAATGTAATTCAACCAAGCACTCTAGCGTGATTTTATCATGACTTTTAATGCCATAACGAATGTTTGATTCTTTCTAAAATACAATAGTAAATTATTTATATCTCCTTAAACTATTTAATATTTGATCTAAACACTTGAATTAATTTGTTTATTGTTTACCATATGTCCTAAAGGTACCAATGTGGTACCTATGTATTTATTGACTTCTCAAATTAAAATTATAACCATTTTGGTATGCAATCTAACAAATAATAGTTGGGAAAGTTGACAAAGAAAGACCCAAATCCACAGGTGACCCAACGTAAAGGTTAGAAGGGCCCAACCCCATAACTATACATTATACATTTTTTGGGCCCCAAAATTGTACATTGTATGTTCTTGAGAGAAATATAAAGAAACACAAGAGGAGGAGAGAAAATGGAGTATGAGAGAGAAAAATAAGGGGAACATGATCGGAAACAACAAAACAAGGGTAAAATGCACCAATAATAGAATAATATGGATTAATAATTGACAAACAAATAGGTACCTCAGAACAATGTAATTTTATGACTAATAAATACCCTTAGACCAAATTTATATGTTTATAATATTTAAAAGCATGGTTTTACTCTTTATTTTAAGTGGGAGACTAGGCCGATAAAAGTAAAATAATCTTGGAAAGCTATCCTTAAGCATTGTATATCTTTTGGAGATCTTTATGGTAGACATGCTTGGAAAGGACTTGCATTTCATTGCCTTCTCACTATCCTTGTGCCTTTTAGAATTGCGGTAAAATTTATTGTTAAGAATATTTAGAATATTGGAAGAGGATCAAACCTTAGCTTTCGAGGGTAAATAATCAATTTCGAAGTGTCGTTTCCATTTATAACCACTATTTATGGTGTCCTCTTGTCTTCACCCATGATGTTAACTCTTTTGATGAGGCACTGAGAATCAAAGCTCTAAATATTTTTTAGATGAGGAACTTGTACCATATCTAATATATTATGCAAGAAGCATGATTTTTGGCTAACTTGGTTTACATTTAAAGCCAAGTTTAGCCTTAATGATGGGGGCTTTTAAACCTACAATGAAAACATCATGCCAAGCCTTACTCAAGATATTATTTAAACTGGCCTTTCTCTCCCCTATCTTTGGTGGAGAGATTGAAAAATACGTACTAATACTCCTTTTATCTGCTAGATGCTCAAAATGAAACATAATGTTCTCTTACCCCAATAGGTGCCCCTTAAAAGACCCAAGTACCATTAGTGGAATCTCAACTCTTCCCCGTCTATCTAGAACATTAGATTTAACACCATCTTATAGGTCATTTTTAAATGCAAGATAACTTAGTTTACTTGGTGTCTGTTTTATCAAGGCCTTTTGGTTAGGGAAAAACTTAGTTATATGAGGGTTTCGATTCTTGAACACCCCTACATTTAATTGAAGTCTATTAAGAATATATTTTGGTTTTGTTCTTGCATTTAGTCTACCTACAAGTAGATACACTCCTTTTTCAAACCCTTTCGACATGAGATGTTTTCTTGAGACATGACCTTACTCAAAGATTCTACTCATCTTCTTACAGAATTTAGGTGGATTTGGCCTAATTTTCAATTAGATATTGTTTTCAAAATGTAAAAAGAAAATAATGAATCTATTTTTACATAAAATGTTTATATAATTTTTTTTATGTTTTATCTCAAATAAATGTATTGTCTAATGTAATGTCATAGATTTGAGTTTAAGTTAAGAAAATTGATATGTAATTAGAACACCTAAAAAAAAAATTGGTACTAAGGCAACACACCATGTTTTATTAGTAGGGTTCCCCATAGCTCTCTACATCACCTGATTCTCAATGACATGGACATGATTTTGAGTAGTGGAGGTGTTATAATTATTGATGTTGTTCTAAAAGTTTTTATAAGGGTTTTCCTTCTCCACATTGGTATCATTCTTCACAAGGTAGTAGTGACAAAGGTAGAGGTGGTGGTTGGTGGCAACCCCATGATAAGTTTCCATGGTTGGGTTTTGTTATTTTTATGCACCCTATTTAAAGGGATGAAAAATAACAAGGTGTGCAAGATGGAGTAGGCAATCAAAGAGGGCAGGTGCCCTTGTTCGAGGGTGTAGATCTACTAATATGAGGGTAACTTTGGGATGGCTAGTCATATGATCATGTTTCTCATTATGTTATTAGTTTGGTGGACTGTTGGTTAAATGGATGTCTGCATTTTGTGTTATGATTTGTGCATTTATATTTTTTTATTTTTTTTCTTATTGGTTTCCCTTTGACCATGTGGTACCTTTTACCACTTGAGTTAGTCTCAGGGCTAACTCGATGTAACTTTAAGATGTGATTATTTACCCAATTTTCATATTAATTATTTTTTATAAATTAATATGAATAAAGTTCAATTTGAAAAAATAAATTTCATTGAAAGGTCATTGGTCTATTGATGAAGTAGTCTGGCTCACAAAGATCTCATAAAGGATTAACTATTGAAGAGTGTAAAGGCCTAACACCATAAAAGATGAGGCTGAGTGTAAAGACCTAACACCATAAATGATGAATTTGATGGAATAGATACCCCTCAAACCTTATCACTAAGCCAAAGGAGTTTGATTATGCCCTAGTTGCATTATCCATGCACTCAATACCGATGAGATGCCATAAATTTCCATTCAAGAGAAAGAGAGAGCAGGGAGGGGGGAGGATAAAGTTAACAAACTACCTTGCTTAATAAAGATAACCAAACCTTGATAAAGGACCTATCTAGTGGTTATAATTGAGCTCATCCTAACCCATCTAAGGGATGTAAACCTGTAAGATAAGGGTAATTTAAAATTTAGCCATAAAAAAAATTAACACTTTTTAAATTGGCTGACCACAAAAGTATAATTTCTTGTTAAAAATGACAAAAGAAGGACTATATTAAAAATGGTCATCAACATCACTTCACTGTCAAGAGTCTAGAGTTTGATCCATCATCATAATCTGACAATGAGCAGTAACATGTTTTGATTGAGCCTTGAAAGTTGAGGGCATTGTGTAATATGAATCATGATAAGTCCTTATATGTGGCATAACATGGTAGCACAATGGCACTGACACTTATTATTAATTTGGGCAACATTGTTAACTTATGCCAATTCCAAGACTTAGAAGTTTAAAATAAATTAAGTCAAACTTTTAACGTAAACCCACATAAATAATCTTTTTATAAGGTAGTTAATTTAGGTCCCTCTTAGATACTAGCATGATTATCTCTTTTATGCATACATAATACAATGAAATTTGACCTCATAAAAATGTTATAAGTGGTAGTGGGATTCTCGAGTCTTCTCCATAAAATCCTGTATTAAATATTTAAAACTTTTTTTTGTTGTTGATCTCTCTTCTTGTGTGGTCAATGTCACATTGATTCAATCACGATTGACACTTGTTATGTGAGTGTGAATCTCCGGTAACAATTTGAGCATATGATATTATTGTTGGTTATCTCTTTATCAACCTCCACATTTTTACCTCTTCTCATTATCATGAAAGGTAATTTGCTCGATTCTTTTTATCTCTCCATATTCTCCACAATATGTGAATGTATTATTTAGTACAATAATTTCATTAGGTTCATGAAATATGCAATCCTAAATTCCCTTTTTCTTTGTTCGTTAGAGTCTTTTAAGACTAGAAAACCATCTCATTTAGATTTTTTGTGTTGCATACACGTTTTTATTTTGGAACTTGTTTTTATGAAATGACATTTTTTATGTGAAATATTTAAGGCTAATTCTTGTGGATTTTGAGGAGTTACCTAGTACATGATTTTTCCATCTAGTTACATAAAAAATAGATAACACATACTAAAAAAAGTCTTTTCTAATACAAGTGATATGTTTGATATTTTAATTAAGCAATTTTCATTTGTTACAACTCTTGTATTTGGTCTTTTTTTGATATTAGTCAGGGTCTATGAAATACCACAACTTTATCATCTATCATCATTCTTAAAGGTACTTTTTTGTAAATGAGAGAAAGGTGATGCTTGGGGTTTATATGCTTTGAACTTTGCTACAAATCCCTATTTTGTTTAAATCCTTGTTATGGACTTGAATATTTCTTAAGTAAGGAATGTTATCAATTAATTTCTTTTTTTATTTTGTAGATAGGGGTTTCATGTTGAGGTACTGTCTACTAACTAATAATTATCTAAGATACACAATCATGATGGCTTGATTTATTTCTAAGTATGGATAGTTGGAATTATAGTTGTTTTTTGTGGTTATTCTTGTCTTCATGCAAAAACCTTGCATATCTAAATATGCCCTGATTATATGAAATTATTGGACTTTAACACTCGTATAGAGTGTTGAGTATAACTTATAAGAAATGAGGTTGGATTTCATTGTTTGTTTACTTGTTAGATGAATATGATTGAGAGTTATGTATTTGTCTTCGCATCTCTTTCATTTTATTAAAATCATGGTGAAAGTAAATTTATTGTAAAATATGATGGGATTTGTTTTTAACTTGGGTCTTTGTTTTAAGGCTGAAAATAAAGTGATTAAAAGGGGAGTTATACTTTGCAACTCTAATATGTCTTATATTAGCATTGCAAGTTTTTTTTGAGGTTGAGGTACATTGTGTTGAGTTCATAAAGTTGTTTGAAATATTGTTTGTTCTGAATTGACTATCTCAAATGTTTGCATTTGAGGCATTTTGATGATCAAGAATTCTAGTCTTGATTGAAAAACATATAATGAATTTGGTTAAAGGAGAGTTATTCTATTATTGTTTCATTATGAAGAATATTTGTTTGCTCTAGTTTGATAGAGTTGTCATTATTATCTCAAAGATGATAACATTCAAACTTGGATATCTACATGGTTGTTGTATAGTGGAAACTAGGGGATATAATGCATTACTTGATCTACATTGAAATGTTGTTTTGTACGTGTATAGAACTAACATCTAACTCTTGAAACACAAATAATAAACTCTAATTATAATTACAAATGATATTTTTCTACGGAAGACATGAACACTACTTTAAATGTCTTATAGGAAACTTTAATTTTATATTTATTCATAATTTCTTCATTGAATATGTGTAAATTATGAGAAAATGGATTCCACTGGTTACCATAAGAAGGATTAAATATAAATATCACTTGCTAATGCATTTGGTTTCCCTCAAGATTCTAATAAATAATGTCATTCCCAAAATGTTGACTTTGATGTTCATCCACATGAAGAAGAACATGAATCAAAAGGAGAAGAAATTGAAGAAGAGAAACAAGCATCAAAGAAAAAAAAAGAACATTCAAGTCCAAATAGAAAATAAGATTTATATGGGCTTATATTGTAAAAGACTATTATGGCATTAAAAGGAAATATTATTCTTGGTGTGTGAAATATAAGAGAGAAAATCCATTTGATAAAGATGGGAAACCACCTTTCAAGATAGCAGTCTAAAAACCCATGGAGAATCAAAGACTCATAAAGTTGCTTTACAACTTTTAAAGGGAGAAACCAATTGAATTAAAGTTCCAATTATCGAACATGTATAACTAGTGGTAGATGATGAGATGGAGAGAATAATTTTACTGATTGAAAATATGTATTTTGTTTCCAAATATGATTTACCTTTATAAAATTTAAATCCAGTTTGTGACTTAAACATGTATAAAGGCACTCCACACATGCCTCGAATAGATGAATACTTTGCATACACATATACCACACTTAGAAAAGAGTTTCTACAAGTTGTGAAGGAGGTATATTAGAAAAAGTAAAAAAAATGAGGTTTTCCCTAGTCTCTTTTACACAATTTTAGTTGATGGAAGTATTGATGAGACAATGGAACAACATTTGATGGTTTTATATTACATATTTGATAAATGAAGGAAGAGATAAATGTGTAACAAAAGTTATATGCATCTTTCAAATAAAGGATGAAATAGCTCAATCTATGTATGATATTGTAATAACTCTTTTAACAAAGATGGATTTATTCTTGATGAAGTTAGTTATGATTTGGATCTGAAGGGGGATTTTCCATGAGGGGTATTCATGAAGGTTTATCTACTAAGCTTCATCAAGATGTTCTTTAATGATTAGATATTCATTGCATAGCTCATAGACAAGCATTGACAACAAATGATGTTTCATCTTATTTTCTAAAGCTATAATTTATGGTAAATTTGCAAACAAAGTTTATTCGTGTCTTAGAAAATCTAGTAGAGGACACAAAGCATGAAGTGAACTGATGGAGTCATTTCAAAAATTTATGATGGTTCTCCATTCAACATTACTATGTGAATGGAATCTAGATGAAAATTTAGCTAAAAAATCAACTAACAAACTGAAATCTAATCTAAACTAACACAACCTAGGATAGAGCTACAAATGAAATAAATAATAACATAAACTCACACCTTAGTACCATGAGCTTCCTGCATTATTATTTGAATTGATTTGTTGTCTAAAATATGATTGCTCACTCTTCTCTAGAGCAAAGGAAAATGGGCCATGTTTTGGTATGCAAATGGTCTTTAAATGACTTTAATTTGCTTGATATTCACTCTTGAATTCAATAGCACTTGATTGACATAAATCAAGATAATGAAAGTGATGGCTTGCATGTATATTTATAGATTTATGGGAGGTCGATTGATAGTGGATAATTAGTCCTCATCCATGAGAATGATGAATGATTCCACAGTCTAAGAGAAAAGGGGAGTTGGTTGAGTGAGTCATCAAGAAAGGGTCAAATTGTTTGAAAGGTTCCAAGGTGACTCACTAAGTGGTTGAAGAAGTTAAGGGATTAGTTGTATGAGTCAACATATGAGGGTGATAAATGTGGAGGATGTCTACGCAATGTGGGAAATCTAAATTATTTAAATAAATCTGGATAAAAGGTGTGCATAATTGATTAATTATAAATTATTCAATTATTTGAGTTTGAGGGGAAATGTTGTTAATTCGAATTTGAACTTGGAAGAAAGAAGAGTTAGTGTTAAAGTGCATTTCGATACTAAATGAAATTTAGGTGATTATATTTTCACTTCTTTGAAATGGTGTTGTGAAGCAAGATTATTTTGAAAAAATAGTATAAGTAGTAGTGTTTTAATGATTGAGAAGAAAAAATTACCCCAAATGAATGAAAATAATAGGGATGACGCCCCCTTGAGTGTTTGTGCAAAAAAGCATAGGAATTGTTGCATCTCGATTCCTCGCTAGGCAAACCATTTGACTATTCATAGATAATTATATGGACACATATGATATTGGTTATATTTTTTACTACGATAGAGATTTATACTATTATGGGATAGTAGAATGTTGCTTGGTTAGATGATGCATGATTTCTTACTATGACTTAAATTTATATATGCAGTTATATTTAAAGCATATTAATGTATTATTTCAGTTATATTATTACTTTATGTTTATCATGTGATAAGATCTAATTATTTGCGTGTCATGAAGTGGACTCAAGAGAATTCATTACTCAAACATGCCAAAGGAAAAATATCATTGGAGAGGATGATATAGATGGAGACATTGAAGGCTGACAGAGAGTTGGTGAAATGTTGTACACACCATAGTAGTTAGTCACGATATAAATACATTTAATTGCTTATGGTATGTTTGGTACTTTCTTGGAGTGTTGTTTTATGTGATTTGCCTGAGTAGTTAACATTAAATAAGTGAACTCCTTTATGTGTTTATCATGTTGTGCCATTAATACATGTAGTAGCAATTTTAGTAAAGGTAAAATTAAAATACAGATTATTTGTGAATTTATGAATTTGTCATTTAAATGCTTAGATATGTTAAATGTTAATTTGATCTAATAAAAAATATGAAATTGGGCATTTAATATTAAAAAAAATCGGGGGGAGGGGGGGTTATCTTTAAAAAAAGGAAAAAACAATAAAATTTAAAATAAATTTAATTGAAATTTAAAAAAAAACAAAAAAAATTTAAAGGTTTTAAATTTAGTAAAAAAGAAATCTTGGAAAAAGAAAGCTAGCACCTACCTTTACATAAAGAGAGAGTTGAAGGAGAATTTTGATGATATGCATTGGAGAAGAAAAGAAAAGGAGCATAGCTTTGGAGAGGAGACCAGAAAGGAAGCAAAGGACATGATTTCAAAAAAGAAGATAAAGAATAATTTGATTATCAAATAATTACTCAATCCATTGATTGTGTGTTTGGGAACGATTAAATGTTTATTTTTTGCATATATGAGCCATGATTAAATTATGTAGAAAATGAAAATATATACACAAACTCCATTAAAACATGCGACCTACTATAGTGGCAATACTTCGAATAAGTTTAGTCTTAACCATAATACTTTCAGGATACCTTATTTTTCCTAGGGATCACACTTGGGTAGGTTGTGGATTTGTAAATTTGTATATCTCATGTATATAAATGAACCCTGAAATCATAGTTTTGATTCCATAAGATATTAATAGTATTTATTTAACTAGGCATTAAACTAAGATCCATGTAGGTTAAACTGTTTGGTAATAAGGTAGACTATAGATAGTCAGGGGCTGTTATGTGAGAGATAGTTGAATGATTTGGATTCGCATTGTAAATTATATGTCAATTTTTTTTTTAATGCCATACATATTATAATCTAAATATTAAGCTAAGATAATGGATAACACACTCTAGTAATTGCTTACTTATCAACATAATAGGATATTAATATCATAATAGTTTATCCCAAATAAAGCTAAGTGATAACACACATAGTGAAAACCAAGGGTTGTTATAAATCATTTTAATACAAATTGAAAATCATCCTATTTTGTCTTGATCCTCCACTAGCCAAATGAGGCAAAGGTATTTGGGTTTAGGATCAAATTTGTTGAGCAAAGTCATGGGCATGCTGGTATGGCATCGCCCCATATACCTTACCGACCAATTGAACCTTTAGAATATATGTTTATTTTTCAACAGTGTGTTAGTAGAAAAGTAAAATATGTCGTACGAAGATAATAGTGTTCTCATGCATTAAAATAAAGCCCTGATATTATATTAGTATATCAGTTTTATAATATTCAACATGTGTAAATAATATAAGCTGAAAGTTAATGCTAAATTGTGCCTTGGGCTATTATGCTAGATAGGCAATTGGGCAGAGTGGTTTGCTTTTGCGTTATATAAATTTAAGACTATACATTGTATATCCAAGAGAATTCAATTGATGAAGTAAATAGGATACATAAACCTGTATGCTAAATCTTTACCTTAGCTTATATACACTTTATAACAATCATTAGTGAATATATATATATATATATATATATAATAAAGTCATGGAGATTTATTTATATGTCACTTTATTGAGCTAAGGTTTAAAAAGAAAAAGTGAAGATGTCTGAAATAGGTATGGAAACTATAAACTATTATAATGGTAAGCGAACGTACAACATTTTTATTTATCAACTTATGGGGTATAGACCTTGAACATAGAAAACATGTCTCTTATATATGCATCGGTCAATGCCAAGAGAAGCTTTATAGAGAAAAATTATAATTATCCATCTTTTGTAGTAGGACTCAGATGGATTCTCTTAGTTTGATTTATGTGGGGTACAAAAATAAAATCTAGGTTTTAAACATAAACTTCTATAATCTTATAAAATATTTCCACAATAGCTATAGTGAAATTAGTTTTAAAATTGCTTAGTTATGCATAAGTTATGTAGTTTATGATTGTTGTTTCAGGAGTGGTAATTCAGGACCATCCAAGATCTTTGCTCTTTGTGTGTAATTAACAGTAAAGGTTGTATTGCACATTATAACAATGTATTAATCATAAGAGTTAAACGGTTAAACATAGCTACCTCTTATTAGTTGTTAAATATCGTGGATCTTTTAGATATTTTATTATGAGGAAACCATCACATGGAGTTTGACATTGCATTAAGTTATGTGTTCATGACATTTAACATATTTATAAACCTAGGGTAGATTCTTTTAGTTATTATTCTTGAGTGAAATATTAACTAAATTTTAAAGAATTGATTAAAGTTAGCTTAGCAAATGATTGCTTATAAACCTCTAAATATAAACCATAAGTTAAATTGGATTTCTTGTGTTTCAAGAAAACAAAGTTTTAGATTTTCTAGTTGTTGTATGCAATGTGTGTTTCCATGTGTTTATAAATACTTCATTAGTTTGATTTCTATGCATAGTAGTTACGATTAAACACCAAACTATGGTAATATTGGTTACCATTAACTGGAAATAAATTGTATTGTTTGAATTATGTAGTTAATTGTGTGTTTACCTAGGTGGTATAACTGTAGTCATTATTTTTAGTATGGAATAGAATATAATGTAAGATTCAAGCATATGTTTGATGGATTAAATGTATGTTATTGTGACTCCTATGTTTAGCATGCCATGTGATGTATCTGCTAGTAGGATGTAAGTTGTGTGAATCTTGTGGTTGAATTCTATTTAACCAATCTACATTGCTAATGTGGATTAATAAGTGAGATGGACTTCACTTGCTTACCAATATTGCAATGTCAGATGAAGGCAGTCTGATAAAGTGGTATGTATGAATTTGATTGATCTATATAAAGCTTTAATATTAATATTCATAAAGCTTTGGCCAAAGTATGTTTAGTGAAACATTATCATTTCATGACTATGGTTTATATGTTTGTGTGATATATTGCAATAGATTGAGTTTTCTATAATATACTGCATATTTAGTTAGTTAAAAATCATACAATACATGGGTACTTACTTGTATCTCTAGATTCCCATGTCATCACTATCCACTCATCTGTGAAGGGAGGGCCGTTTCCTGATGGGATTAGTGCGGGGATCATTGGTCCATGATTGATGTGGAAAAGCATTCGGATAATGCTCTCCTTGCACATAACAATACTACTTATCAAGATGATACGTGAGATTACCACAGATACTTGAAGTTCAGGTACTATACTCCAGGAAAGCCATGTATCTCATTTGTACATTGTATTATATTATACTTATTATTGAGAATTATCATGAAGAGTTGTAATTATTCAGTATTAAACATTGATAGTGGTGACTATATATTTGTATCAGTTGTGGTTGAGTTATTTTAATTACTTTTTCCTTTTGTGTTTGACATACTCTCATGATGTTAGAGATCCATGATTTGTATTATTACTATTATCACACATGTGTACTTTAAATGATCTCATATAAATTCTTGGATATGTAATCTATTTTGGCATATGTGTTTAATTAAAAAAAAACATGCATTTATAGGTAGATCCCAGTGAGGTTGTTATAAGAACACTCGAAATGATTGAAGTAAGATGTTGAATTGGTTATAAGGAAAGGCCATAAATAGATCGAAGTACTAAAAACTAATACAATACTTGCAAGGTTTAAATTTATGTAAATGATTTGCCCTGAGCGGATAATTACTAGAGAATAGATTGGGAAAAGGAATATCTGTTATTTATAAATTACATGCTTAGATGATGCTCAAACTCAAGGGTCACATGAGTATATTGGGAACGATATATCCTGATGATGGTAAGCTATAAAATCTAAAAATGAGAAATATAAATTTCCAATGTGAGATATAGATTTACAAAATTAATAGTTATAAATAGTTGATAAATATTTATGGTATGTTGATTAATTATGGCATGAAATTTGAAATTGATGGGTTTGGAGGGAAAAATATTTGAATGGAGTCTAGACTATAAATAGAGGGAGGATGAATTAGAAATTCTTTTGTGTAATTTTGATTTTCAGAATGATTTGTTAGTAGATTATAATTAAGTGGATTTACTTTGGGTTCATGGAGAAAAATAGACCGTATACATGTTCACTAACACCACAACAATCGTATGAAGATATATTAGAGATCGAAGAGGAACATTCCTCTTGTGAGTACAATTTTGAATTTTGGTTTTTTCACTTCTAGTTGTTTACTATACTTTAAAGTTGAGTTGAATGGTTTCACAAATGCCCCATTCACTATTTTGGCATCGAAAGTTACAAAATCTCAAGGTTATCTATGAAATCATTGCTCATGTAGTGAAATTATAACTTTGTGAAGTGAAATCATTGGGGAGAAATTTGTTAGGTGATTTGGAAAATCACACTTAGGAGGTTTGAAATCGCTAGAATGAGTAACAAAATTGCTTAAATGAGTAACAAAATCATCTTGGGGGAAAATCATAAAGGAATTACAAAATTGAGGACGTGCATAGCAAAATCATCAATATGGGTAGCAAAGTTGCCAAAAGTAATAGATTAATTATTGAAATTACAAAATTGGGGAGTTCAATTGTGAAATCATGGATCGGAGTAGAGAAATTGATGAAGGGTGTAGTAAAATCATCAACGATTGGTAAAGAGTGAGGCTAGAAATAAACATGCATCTTGGATAGATGGATGTTTGACGAGGAAATTAACACGTGTTTGATGATATTCATGAATTATTTAGATTATTATAATATTAATAATGTACTATTAGGCATTTTTTTTACAAGAGGTATTACCAGTGTTAACGACATAAAAGTAGAGGGCTAGAGCACTGTCACAAATTATGAAGTTCACCAAGTATGAGTTTAGGGTGTTGAAAGTGACGAGACTATTCTAAATTACCCAAATGTCAAAGATCCAAGCTGATAGGACACTATAGACTACATTATCCAAGAGATGGCATAATGAGATGAGTAAATTTCACCTACTGATAAGTGAGATGACTAGCACACTTGAGGATGTATGGTGAATCTTAAAGATCCTGATACGACAAATACAAGGGTATTGGGGATAGGATCACATGTGACTATACTCTATAGGATCTTTGGTGAGGAGTTGATTCTAGTTGTGAGAGGTGGTGTGGATATTGATACATACATGGCTTTAAGGACAGATTCATTAATGGTTGTGCTCATGGTTGTTATTAGTGGCATCATGCTACCTGACAAGAGCAACAAATTATGTCTTATTAATTTATTATATGTTATTAGTGACATGATGGATATAGGGGAGTGGTTTATGTGGGGTCTTTGTGTATTGGCTCATTTGTACAAAGATTTGCATCACATAGTTTATTCAGACTAGAAGGAGATAGGTCATGTGATTCTACTATAGGTAAGTGTTGGGAGCACATTGTTATGGAGCAATCCATTGGACATATGAGTGCTAGAGTAGAGGAGGATCCAATTGCATATGGGTAACATGTGATTATAGGGACACAAAGACCAGATTTAGGAGACTTGAAGTTTTACAAGAGAGTACTAAATTAGATTATGGAGAACCAAATTACATGGAAGCCATATAGGGAGATAGACTTCCAGCGGGCATAAGATGTACTATATATGGATGATATAATGATGTAATGTTATTTTATGGGTGTGAATGATTATCTTATTGAGAGATACTGAGTAGATAGAGTTTTTTGATAGTTTGGCTTGAGACAACACTTCCAGTGAGGCCACACATGTTTACACGATTGGTCAGGGAGAGATCACAATGGGGACATGTCATTAATCCTAGGATTATAAAGCACGGTGGGATGCATGTGAAGACAATGACTTGGGTTGATAGGAGGGATGTTATTGATGCAGGTATAGTAGATGGATATGTAGAGTGGTGAGCCAAACAACAGTCTATGAGACTTATAGTTCTATGTGCACCTCCTCATACAGAGAGACATAGATTGGTTTCTATTTTGGGTGGACACACACGAGGTATAGGTATTTGGGTGAGGATCAAGAGATTTTTTATTTGTTAGAGGGAAGGGTGACATGGATGAGGGATTTATTAGAGGGTATTGAGGATGGATGAGACATAGTTAGAGGATATGGAGGTGAGAGAGGAGACATAGGTGGATATGGGCAAGGACACAGAGATGAGAGATATTACAGAGGAGCCTGTGGGAGGAGGATGAAATCCTTTAGTTACTATTAATAATGATACAAATATGAGACCCATGACAGACACTTAGGTAGGGGGTGGATTAGAGTAGGGGGATCAGGGCCTTTTATATCTATAGGGTATTAGAGACGGATAGATAGGCTATATGTGAAAATCAGGGATTGAGATGTAGATATTGTTGGTTTACAAGAATGGGTTACTAGACTATAGGGGTATGTGGATGGTAGGGATGCTTAGGTAGGCTTGACAGCCATAGATATTAGACATTTACATGGTGAGGTAGATAAACATCAAGGTGAGGTGGAGAGATTAGAGGGTGAGGGATTTGATTTATCAGTTGGATTATTGACACAATATGTAGATACACAGACATAAGATGACACATGATTCATATAGAGGTATTAGAGAGAGACACACACAATGTGGGTTGAGTTAGTAGAGACCAGGGTATTATTGGCAAGATAGGGACATGTAAATACCTTGGATAAGGTCATGCAGGCTATAGAACAGGATACTTATTATAGGAATTTAAATAATGAGGTCATTCCATGATTAGAATGAGCATCTTCATACATAGATTACTCGACCATGAGGTCTTCATTAGGGAGGTCAATACAACATGTGGAGTAAAGATATTTGTAGAACAGGCTTCACATCTAGTCATGGGTGTTTTGAGGAGTACACCATGACATCGAGATCCGAACCCATCTACAAATGCCCTATCTGAGGGTGAGAGATAGGGAGAGACCTAAGATGAATGACTATTATGTATTGATGTACATGTATTTTTGATATGTAACATTGTATAGACACACTTTTTTATATAGATATACATTATTCATTTTGGATGTGAGACTTGTGTTATGATTATTGAAAAAACATTATGGATTGTTATTATTATTATTTTATGTATTGAGTATGCTTTAAATGGATATATATGACGTATATGGTAATTTTTTTCCTGCTTTTTGATTTATAATGTCACATGTTAATTCTTTTCAGTATTTATTGTGGTATAAAAATGCATGGATGGTTAGTAGTTACCCTGTGTTTCATTTTTCACCTTGCATTAGAAATCCAACATGAATAGGTGAGTAAGATTTGAGCAACCTGAACTTTAATTTAACATAAAACAATAATCATCAATGATATGCAATTGTTAGGAATGGTAAAGGCATTCCAACCCAAGAATCAAAAGTTGTAGCAACAAAACATCACACAAGGAAGTTGTAAATATGATATGCAAAAACAAGGTAAATCATATATTATTCAAAATGAGGCATGATAGTAATATAATAGGAAATCTCTTGCATAAATAGGCAAGGTGAAACACATATCTAGCCTAACTGACATAGGAAAAACTCGCTAAAAGATGAAATAACTAGTTAATACTCTAGCAAACATGGAAAAAGGCATGAAATACATACTCTAACACCCCCCTCAAGTGAAGCTAGGGGATAAAAAAAGACAAAACAATAAATAATGGCATATCCACAGTATGAGTCCTAACAACTAGGTCTGATAAGGTACTCATGTACAATATGTATCCATGAAAAGAAAAAGGAATATGTCCTATGAAACCCCCCCAAGGATAACTTTTGAAACCCCAAGCATGTCATACAAGTCAAGGAAACAAGGTGATGTAAAAGGCTTCGTGAAGATGTTTACAACCTAATGCTGAGTTGGAATGTACTTCAAGCAAAGAATGCCATCCTAAATGTGATGAGGAATGAAGTGCATATGTAACTCAATGTGCTTGGTCTATTGATGCTCAACTAGGCTGCAAGATATGTGGATTGCACTTTGGATGTCACACCAAAGTACAATGGGTGAATCTTATGTGAATCCAAACTCTGTCAACAACTGATGAAGCCAAAGAATATGTTGACTCATTGTAATTATTGCCCTATATTCAGCCTATGTATATGAAAGTGCAATAGCCTGTTGTTTTTTACATAACCAAACAATAAGTGAAGAACCAAAATAAAAGATGTAGCCAAAAGTGAAAGTGTATGTCCAACTGTGTTTAAAGTGCATGCTAGATAGTCTAAATCCAATATGAGATGCTACTTGTGAGAAGCAGATCATAAACATACAAGACCAAAATAAAATTGTCCTCCCCGATACACTGAATATACACTATGGGATCAAAGAGGTAGTGAACAAAGATAGTGGAGAGAATAAATGAATACATATTCTCATACCAAGCCTGAAGGGTCTATTTGAGACTGGAAAGAGACCTCCTGAGTTGATAAACAAGAGAAGAACTGTGAATAAACCCAACATGATGCTCTATATAGATTTCCTCGTGCAAGTCTCCATGTAAGAAAGCACTTTTAACATCTATCTAATATATTGGCCAACCCTATGATACAACAAGAGAAAGTACAAGGTGAATAGAATCCATCTTTGTTATAGATGTAAAAGTCTTAGAGTAGTCAATACCTTCGACCTACAAGAACCCCTTTGCAAAAAGATGTGCCTTATACTTGTCAATGGACCCATCAATTGCATAATTCGTGCAATAAATCCATTTACATCTAACCAACTTGCTTCCCTTAGGAAGAGTGACCAAATCCCAAGTGTGATTCTTCATCAATTAAGAATATTAATATGTCATCGCATCATCCCAATCATGTATCCCATGAGCCTATGAAAAAGAGTGTGGATCCCTAGAGAATGCCTAACATAAAAGTCCATTACCCATAAAATGTGCATGACAATGTCGAATAGATGGAAGATATTGAATGAAAGGTGTTACCTCAAAAATTATAGTATAATCCCACCTAGGCATAGTGGCAACATCAGTTTGAACATGATCCTTATCCTTTAAAACCTCCTCAAGAATCTTCTAAAATATCTCCTCGAAGAATGAATCCTCGAGAGGAGGTGGATCATCAAAATAAGAAGGCATGGAAGAAGATGAAGAGTCATGAGATGTGAAATGTTCATCAAACTATATATGAGCTTGAAAATGAACATCATGAGTATCAGGGTTTAAAAGACAATAAACTTTTATATCCTCAAAATACCCCACAAAAATCAAAGGTTTGTTATTCTTATCCAATGATTTCATTTTATTATTTGGTACAAATGCCCAAAAAGGTTCTCAAAGACTCAAAAAAATGAGACATTAGGCTTGGATCCAGACCAAGCCTCCTCTAGAGTCATATTTGTAGACACTCAAAAACTACCCTATTTTTGATGTCGAAACACCCTTGGACCCTTACTTAACACTAGATCTAGTTAACCACCTAGTTAATCTATCCCACCTTTAACTTGCTAACTTAACCATTTTAACCTACTTCCTTTTAACCATTTTTCACCCATTTTCACCTAAACACTCAATCACTGATGGTCAGCCTAACCGTCGATGGTTGGCCTAACCATCAACAATTAAGACTAACTACCAATGGTTATATCTCCCAGCCTATATCAAAGCATTTTTTAGATTGAGTACAAGATTAAATTCACACTCAATTTAACAACTTCTAATTTGGTGATACAAATCAGCTTTATGGCACCTAAATTAACATCTTTATCCCTTGCCTATTTAGCAACATTTTCCACTTACAATTGACAACTTATTCCTATAAAAGGAGAGTTGTATGAAGGAGATGAGATCCAAAAAATCTGTAACTACATGATGCCAAAATCTTCTTGTAGGTACCTAACAACTTGAAATGTTGCCCAAAGCATTCTCAAAGGCTAGAGTATTCTCATGTTAATGAATCTTCTCCAAGTCTTCTCTACCCTTTCTCCATTACAATTGGATAATAGGTATCCTTTTCTTTTGTTTTCAGTTCTGTTATTCCTTTTCTAAGTTTAAATACCTTGATCAGATTATATTTGCATTATGTTCTTACTACCCCATACCCATCCTTTTTCCCACTTATCGTTTTACCCCCAACTCTATTTCACTACTCTACAAACTTCCACAGGCAATCATCATCAGTTACTGTAACTATCACTAGTCACATCAACCGTCACTGGTTACATAACCGTTGCTGGTCAGGACAACCATTGTTGGTTAGCCTAACCACCAATGATCACTGTGAGGGAAAATAATAGATCTTTATTTCTTCCCCCTTTGACCAAATCTTTGACCAAACTCTATTTGCTGCCTTCCATCATAGACCAGACCAGACCTAAATATTTATTTTTAATAACAAGCAATTTACTGTCTTGTATCATATAGCATTTATCTTTATCTTATTTACTACAAGTTTCATTTCTTTTATTTTATCCAACCTTTTATAAAAAAAGGGATTGACATCCATCCTAGCAAGTTGTTGCTTTCTCAGATCTACCATGTGTTAGGCAATCCCCCCATATTATTGTCTGATCAACAAGTTTCTTTTTGTGCTTTCTTATCTATAGGTTTTCCTCTCGAGCCAAATAAGAGCTCTCACCTCATTTGGATATCAATGTGCGTGCACTTTCAACCAGGTACCCTTACACACCCCTTTCTTTCAATTTTTTTTCTACTTTCATAAACTAAAAAATGAGGAGAAAATTTGAGTAAAATATTTTTAGCACACCCGATGGGACCCCACCTTTATTTTCTTAGTTAGCATTGTATGCTTTCTCTCTATCTCTATTATTTAATCATCTAAGGAAATCTAAAATTTTCTTTTGGGCTTAAAACAAACCTTGCATCCATTGTTTGGTTGTTATTTTAGTTCACCTAGTAACTTAAATAAGCAAGTAATATATTGTAGCTTCATTTTTTCATCACACACAAAACCTAAACCACATAATCAATCAACACACCATACATACTTGAGAGAAGCCCTTACTGGCATTTCACCACCCAGTAAATAACCTTACCCTACCTAGTAATCCCACTTGGATTTTATCACCAAGGGGAGAAACCACTCTGTTCTCTAATAGAGTATAAGCCCTAGACAGATGATATATATCTTGGCTAAGTGACCCAGTTTGGCGTTAGGATCATGAAGTGCGAGGAACAAGCCCCCAAGACCAGTCCACGTACCTAATCTAGTATAGATTCTCTTGAGCTCCTAAACATTACTCAAAACCATCCTTAGCTTGCCTATCTATTACCCAGTTTGCAAGCCAAACTACCCTCACACATTTTTAACTAAGGCATTAGCCAACATGAAATAAAAGTTATCCTAGGAGCTAACACACTTAGTGTATACATTACTTTCTAAACTTTTTTCTTGTTTGCTCCATATTCAATTTATGAGGAATTGACCTTCTACCATCAACCTTCTATCATTTTGACCTCATTTATCCTCATCTCCATTGCCTTGTTTTGAATGGAGAGCCCTTTACAACCTTTTCTATAGATCCTAGCTTTGTTAAAATCTCATACCACAACCCTCTTGAAACTGAACATTACCTAGCATCTCGAGCTAGTTATGCTCCTTACCTTACCTAACATCAACCTAAATCTACCCATTGTCCATCAAACTTCAACCATAATCAATCCCCAAACTATAAACTACCACTTGAACTGGTTACCATGTTAATGGACCGGATAAGCAAAGTAGAGTTATCTATTTCTGATACCTATGACCAATCAACCCTTAACTGTAACTAATCAAATTTCAACTTTAACCAACCAAAAACCTATCAACAAACCCTTAACCATTATCTTACCCAACCAATAACCTATCAACATATACCACATCCATCACCCCAACCTTGTAAAAACTTGGGCCATCTATCGGATCCCTCATATCAATTACCTCAACCCACCTTATTAACCAACACACCAACCTATCAACCTGTCAACCCAACCTATCAACCTATTAATCTAACAAACAACTAACGTACCAACATATTGATCCAACCAACTAATCGAGCCAACCCACGTCATCAACCTTAATCAACTTATCAGATCAACCCAAAAACTATCAACCTAATTCTTATCAACCAATCTTACCCAACTATCAACAATACTTACTTGATCAATCTACCCTATTCAACTTACCCACCTTACCAAATTTACCCACCTTATCACCCTTATCAAAACCAACCAATAACTACCAATCAAACCTACCTAACCTATCAAACCTACCTAACTTATCAAACCTATCGAACCCACCAAACCAACCCATCTCATCAAACCTATTAAATCAACAAACCTCATCAAACCCACTGCCTAGCTCACCAACTCAAGAGCCATTGGTGCACCCTCTTCCTAGGTAATATACCTAGTTGGGGGAATCGTATGCCTTAATCCTTGATAAATTTTTGGAGGCTTCTATCATTAACCTTTATCCAATCAAACCCATCAATAATTCTCTTCCAAAATTCATTTGGTTTGTAGAGACTAATTTTTGTGCCTATCATCGCACTAATGGACATGATATAGATAGATGTGGCTATTTTAAGAGCCTCATCCAAAACCTTATTGATCACAAGGAGGTTTCCAAAGAAACTCTCTATGTTCCTTCCAACCTAGCATTAAATATCATCAAACAATCAAACATCGAACCTCTTCCTTCACCTATATTTAAGGAAACCTTAGTCCAACCCCCAACCAAACCACTTGTCAACCAAGTGAGACCTTTTCAACTTTCTTTCAAAGCCACATTCAAGGAATCAACCAATCTACCTTTTCCACTTAAGCATGTGGAACCAACCAACAAACCTATTCCACTCACCCTTATGGAATCAACTAACCTACCTTTTCCACATACCACCTCTATGGAACCTACCAATCCAACCTTAATGCATATCGACCAAACCAATCCTACCATCAACTTAACCAAACCTACTATGAACTTAACCTTACCTATAACCATCCACCCAACCTTGCCTACCCAACCAAACCAAACACTTAAACCAATTAAACCAACAAACCAACTCAACCATTTATCTTACCTCTCTCAACTAGTCAAACCAACCTCTACCCCAATTCAATCAACCATAACCAACATACCTTTTCTCTCAATCATAACCAACCTACCTTACCACTCAAACCAAAATAAACCCATAAAACTTACTCTACCCTACTTAAGTCCAACCTAGCTGCTTTTCCATAGCCTTGGTGCAATAGAGAAAATCCCACCAGAACCACCACCTGTGAACTTGACCTACTAACCACTAACCAATAATAACTAACGACCTTTTGGGAGGAGGATGAATTAATCTTCCCCCTTTAAACCATCTTACTAATCATCACCTCACCTCGGGACCATTTTACCCTCTTCTGACCATTCATGGAAAAAGCAAACTGGGGGAACTTCCCCTCCGTAAGGCTTTGAACATTTATCAACCCCCAATCATATCTTAACCCAATTAAGCCTTCACACTTTCACTTCAAACACATCTATCCAATCTACCCAACCTATCAAGTTTACCTTTACCTATCAAAACCATCAAACCAACCTTTTAAACCCTATCCAACCTCTCCAGATTATTTTTATCAACCCAACCCACCTTATCAACTCTACTAAAGCAATCAAACCCACTTAACCCAAATCAACCAAATAAACCTATCAATCAACAAACTTTGAACTCTTGGGGATTACCTTTCTCCTTCACCCAAACAAAATTATTGGAGAATCGCCTTCTCCCCACAACCCAAACTATTCAGAGATCACTCATCTCTGCCAACCTATCCATTGGAGATTACCCTTCTCCACCAACCAACCAACCAAATAACTTTAACCTTAGCCATTTTTGACTACCCTTTACACATTACTTTTTTTAACTATCTTCCTCCATTAAACTGTAACCCAACCAACCTCGCCTTTTCTTCATCAGTCCATATCTTTTCCACATGTCAGAAAGTAACGGGGGGATGTCTATTCTCCTAATTGACATTACCCATCCACATAAGCATGGATTTAGTGCATATCAAGCCTAGACCTCTAAAATGCTTGACACTCATGTATTTTCCTTGGGTAAACTAAGTTCATTGTCATTTAATGTCTAACTTAAGCTCATCCCTTATTTTCACTCACCTTTGTCTCCTTATCTTTACAGACAACCGATTAAAAATAGGATCATACAATTATTCATCACCAACTTTTTCTAATTGTAAGCATGGATACCATGGCTCTACATATGGCATGATCCTCATGGATACTTTTCATCTCTAATTAGATGGAATCACATGGTTGTTGTAACTTGAAGCCACCTCTTCCACCCATCATCAACCTTCTTGTGCCATGGTTTTGCCTCCATAAATGAAAACCTTAGGCCTATATAGATGGTCCATTTCTAAACAAGCATAAAAACATTTGGGATACCACGTATCACTTGGGTCAACATCTTTAGTATGCAGACTGTTCCCTTGAAGGACAGTTGTTTGAAACAATCAAAAGTGCTTGAACTTAAAATAGACTACTCTCTTCAAGGACAACTATCAAATATGAACAAACCCAAACTTAGACCAATCCATCAAAGGATGGCTAAGTAATCATTCGAATTTTCCCACATCGATAAGCTTCACCAGCATCCCAAAACAAGCAATATAAGACCCTATGTAAAAAGAAAAAGAAACGCTATCCCAATAAAATCATAATCAATTTTCATCAGTAGACTTCTCGCATCGATCAGTCTACACCTATCATATGACTTGGACATGTCTATAATGGTTCCTAAGTCACCTACAGAAGGGGCAATTCATCCCCACAATAAGGTTACCATACCTATCACCCACTACCTACCATCCATTTCCCCTTTTGTCCTTTATAAATTAAGGAATTTGAGCTTACTTGACACCATGTGATCAAATTACCTTTTTTAACCATCGAACTAACAACAAAGAAAAAGCATGACAAGGGTTTTATGTTCATAAACCCACACATCTTACCATTATGGTCTTTATCAATCAAAGATTTTAGCCTCCCCTTTATAATTTCATGATCACTTAGAAAGACATGTCTTCTCCCTTTTAAGTCATTGAAACCGAATCATCACCTAATCAACCAAGCAACCCAAACCAAATTCAACCCATCAAAACTATAAAAACAACCTTATTTACTTTATCCAAGCAAGCTAATGACTACCACCTGAACTAACAACTACCAATCACATTCACCCAACCCATCCAATCAAGTTAACATATCCAACCAACCAACCAATGAAGCAGTTTGACCTTTTTACCTTTGGGAGTTACTTTCTCCCTAAACCTCAGAGGTTACCTTTCTCCATAATCCTAGCCAAAAAAAACCAAACCAAACATAAAACCCATCAAACAATGAATTGAAAGAACTACATCTGGCCTGAAGTCCATGATTGGATATTATGTCCATGGGACTATGTAGGTAGCATCCTCTTATCTAGTGCATCAAGAATCAGCTCGACCATCCCTCACCTAATTTACTTAACCTAAGGAAACGTGTCTTCCTCATTTTGAGCCATTAACACCACCCACTTACCTTAACCATCAAACAGTTGGGGACTACCTTTCCCCACAAACCTTCAACCTGACCAAACCAACCCTACCCTTTTAGAGATTGCCCTTCTCCTACCTTTGCCACCCCTTTGACCATCATCGTACATAACCAATATCCCCTCAACACCAACTTCATAATTATTTTTACCAATCTTAACTTTAACCTATCCAACCTCATCAACCATTGAGTTATCCACCCCCAACCACCATCTTAACCTACCTTGTCTGCTTTACCCAACTAACCTAATCAATCAACCCAACTAACCTTATCAACCTCATCAACCTTATCAAACCAATAGCTATCACCCAACCTATCAATATACCAACTCCAACCTATCAAACCCATCAAACCTATCAACCAACAACAACTAACCAACTTTACCTACCTTACCCAACCTATATAATCAATCCATTTTATCACCCACCAACCCTAACCCGTCAAATCAACCTATTCAACCATTCTTACTAAATCAAACACTTACCTACTAATCAAACTTTTTAAACCATAGCTACCATGATTAAAATGCCTATCTATTCAACCACCTATGAATAAACCTTATCCACTCAACCTAACCTATCAAAGCCAACTTTACATATCTTATCAACTTTATTAACCCTATCAACCCAAACCAAACCAAATAATACACCCAAGTGGGGAAACCCATTTGGATGTCCACCAACATATTTGGGAGTTACCCTCTCCCTTAAACTGTGGAGCTTACCCTTCTTCACTAACCTATTTGGGAGTCACCTTCTCCCTTAAATTTTGGAGATTACCCTTCTCTGCCAAACCACCCAACTATTTAACCACATCTACCTTGATGTTGGCCCCTTTTGACCTAACCTATCACATGTTTTGTGATGACCTTGTCGTGGCCCCTTTTGACCCAACCTATCGCATGTTTTGTGATGACCTTGCCTTGGCCCTATTAACCATATAGACCAATTTTGCCATGTTAAACATTTGAATTTGCACCACCTCATGCACAACCAAACTTTGTATGTTTTTCTTGAGAGAACTTCCTACCCTAGATACCTAAGTAAACACTAACCCTATCTTGGAGACTTGATAAGACTAACTCGATCAGTTATGACCAATGTTAGAGACCAGTTACCTTATCATTTATCCTATAACTCGACCTTATTATTACCAACATGGTAATCTTAGTCTTTATGTGATCTTGGCTATCACATTTAGCTGTATTTTGTGCACATTTTTGTGTCTCATGTACCCAACCTCACCTTTTTATCACCCACCTCATGACTTATCATCCACCATTTATCAAACCCTGACCCAATTTGACCTTACCTCATTGACTCTTGGTTTGAGGGGGAATACCTTTTCCCATACTTAAGGCAATATAAACTTTTAGAGATGACCCTTCTCCATAAACCATTACCCAAATCAAACTATGTGATTCTTCAATTTGGGGCAACCCAATTGAGTATCACTACCTTACCCTCAAAGCATGCCTATTCTCTGTAACCTACCCATAAACCCTTCAAGAACTACATTTAGCTTGAAGTTCTTTTTGGATATTATTTCCATGGAACTATGTAGACAACATTCACTTGTCTAGTGTATTTGGAGTCAGCTCGGCCATCACCCATCACCCTTGAATAGTAACTTGCACTATTTTTATTTTGTAGCTTATCAACCCATAGTCACATAACAAAAAGGGGAAACATGTAGACACTCAAAAACTACCTTGTTTTTTATGTCAAAACACCCTTGGACCTTTACCTAACACTAGAGCTAGTTAACCACCTAGTTAACCTAGCCCAAATTTAACTTGCTAACTTGACCATTTTAACCTACTTCTTTCTAACCTTTATCACCCATTTTTACCTAAACTCTCGACCATCGATTGTTGCCTTGACCATCAGTGTTTAAGCCTAACTACTGACGGTTAGGTCTCCCAGCCTATATTAAATCAATTTTTAGACTGAGCATGAGATTAAATTCACACTCAATTTAGCAAATTTTCATTTGGCAATATAATTTAGCTTTATGGTACCTAAATTAGCATCTTTATCCCTTGCCTATTTAGCAATTTTTTTTACTTACAATTGGCAAATTATTCCTATAAAAGGAGAGCTATAAGAAGGAGATGAGATCCATAAAATCTATAAGTACATACTACCAAAATCTTCTTAAAGGTACCTAACAACCTGAAACACTACTCAAATCATTCTCAGATGTTGGAGTACTCTCATGCTAATAAATCTTCTCCAGGTCTTCTCTACCCTTTCTCCATTATAATTGGATAATAGGTATCATTTTCTTTTATTTTCAGCTATATTATTCCTTTTCTAAGTTTAAATACCTTGATCATATTCTATTTACATTCTGTTCTTACTACCCCATACCCATCTTTTTTCCCACTTACCATTCTACCCCACACTCTATTTCACTACTCTACAAACTTCCATATGCAACCGTCATCAATTGTTGTAATCATTGCCAATCATAAGAACCATCATTGGTTACATAACCATTGCCGATCAGGACAACCATTTTTAGTTAGCCTGACTGTCGATGGTCACTTTGAGGGGAAATAATAGATTGTTATTTCCTCCCCCATTGACCAAACCTTTGACCAAAATCTATTTTATGCCTTTCATCACAAACTATACCAGACCAGACTCGACCTAGCCTAAATATTTATTTTTAATGGCAAGCAATTTATTGTCTTGTATTATATAACATTTATCATTATGTTATTTACTACAAGTTTCATTTCTTTTATTTTATCCAACCTTTTATCAGAAATGGGATTGACAACCATCCTAGTAAGCTATTGCTTTCTTGAATCTAGCATGTGTTAGGCAACCCCCCCATATTATTTTCTAATCAACAAGTTTCTTTTAGTATTTTCTTAGCTACAGGTTTTCTTCCTTAGCCAAAGAGGATCTCTCACTTCGTTTGGATATCAACGTGCGTGAACTTTCAACCAAGTACCCTTACACACCCCTTTCTTTTAGTTTTTCTTCTATTCTCATAAACTAAGAAATAAAGAAAAATTTTGAGTATAATAATATGCTCAAGTGTTTGATGTGGTGTATGGTTTTAAATGTAGTTTTACACAATTGACTGCATCTACCTAATAAATAGGAAGTAAATCTCATGAATGTATCATGTAGTTAACCATCTCCTTTAGAGTTTGGTTCTTTTGTTCTGTTAAGCCATTATACTATGGAGTCTATGCAATAGAATGTTGGTGAATAATACTATTAACTACCAAAAAATTAGAGAACTCTCGACAAAAGTACTCCCCCCATTATTTGTATGAAACTTCTTGATACAACTTAAAGACTATTTCTCGACCAAAACCTTGAAGACTTTGAAGCGAGTAAAGACATCACTCTTGTGCTTGAGTAATTAAAAATTATGCCTCAATAAATTATTGATGAAATTAAGTGCATACTTAGTTCCATTAAAAGGAGCATAAAATACCATCAAATCACTATGCACAAGCTCAAGTGGTGAAGAAGTTCTCATGGACATATCCTTAGGAAATGAATCTTGGTGTTGTTTCCCCAATGCGCAACCAATGAAATCTCCATAAAGACATGAAACTCTAGGAAGAATCTCTACCATACTATGAGTGCTCAACTCCTTCAAATATATGTAGTTTAGGTGTCCAAATCTCTCATTCCAAAGCCAACTCTCATAGTATACATGAGAAACTAAACACATCCCTATAGGAGTATTATAAAAACATTCAAAATAGTAAAGTCAAGAATTGTGATCAATAACACATAGTGCAATAAGTGTATATATATCTAACAAAGCTCAAACTTTAGTACCTTGTGGTGTGAAAGTCATTGTATTGCCCTGACTAAAATGACAAATTTGATAAATTGAAAGTAGATTAATGGTGATGTCTAGAAAATATAATGCATCATTGATGCAACCACCATCCAACTGTATATCACCCTTACCATTAACATAAATAAATGAAGAATCTCCAACCTCGATGTTGGAGTAGAACTGAGAGCAAAAGATACAAAAGTCTCTTTGGTAAAAGTCATATGGTGTGAAGCACCAGATTCTAGAACCCAACTGTTTGAAATAGGTAATTGTGATTTGCTGACAACATTAATTGTTTTCCCATCCTCATCAGATGGAAAAGGAGTGGAGATATAAATATTGTGTTTCCCAACAACATCCTCTAAGGCTTGCATTCTCTTGAAACACCTAGACTCTTTATGACTAGTCCCCCCATAATAGGAGTAAGATAGGTTAGACTTATTCTAGTATTTAAAAGATGGTTTGGGTATAGATGTGTTAGTTTTGGGCTTAGGTGCATTTTGAGATGGAAGAGGAGTGTTATTTTTCTTACCCTTAGTTTTTCCCTTAGTCTTGGGATGTGAGGCCGCTAATGTTTTTTGAGAGGTGGAAGACTCAAGGTGAGATAATTTGGATTCCTCCCTAGTAAGTCTAAGACAAAATAACTCTATATTTGAAATTTTGAATATGGTACCTAGGGCATCTATACTAGAGAAAAAAATAAAAGCAAAGATTTGGAATGAGCCACTCAACTTAGATAAGATCAAGTACACACTCTTCATCATTTTTTATCTGGTCCACTCCCTTCAAATTTGTCAACAAATGTTTTAACTTAGTGAGGTAGTCTACAATGGAGTCAAGTTCATCCATATTTAGTGAAATAAGCTCCACTTCAAGCTGCATGGCTCTCAGGTGATCTACTTTCTCAAACAAACCCTTTAACTTACTCCACATTTTGAATGGAGAATCATACCCATCAAAATAAAATAGAATATTGTCAATCACATATCCCCCAATCAAGCCCATAAATTATTCAAACTTACATTGGTGCTATTTTTTTTCAAATTCACGTGTAAACTATGGTTGCGTTTCATTCATTAGGGACCATAATCCTTTGCACTTTATGATTGTTTCCATTCGAGATCTTCATGTGTGGTAATTATGTGTTTTAAAAGGCTTAAAATGGTAAACACTAAAATTAGAAGTCATGTTAACTTATCACCAAAGAGTAGAAAGAATGCAAATAGTACACAAAATTGACACCAAGACAACCCACCAAAAAGATTGTATTACAAGAACTCCGACCCCCCCCCCCCCAATTTGACACTTTATAAAAGTAGTGTGTTTTTAAAAAATTAATGAGATTAATGGATAGAGAATAGAAAAACATGCACTTTTGAAAAAATAAGAACTCAAATATTAGTTACAATTCAAAAGTTACAAGCATTACAATTTCTCGTAAAATGGATCAAACATTAAAAAAATCACTAAAAACTAATTTTTGTGACCAAATCAGAAAGGAACATAGTAATCCAACCACTCATTAGAATTTTAATTAAACCACAAACTCAGAAATGCCAACCAATGTGAAAAGAGATCCTCCTAGTTAACGTTATGATTGTGCAAGCGAACTATGCTTCTACTTGAGGCAAAAAAATTAGTCTTGTAAAAGCAAAAATGAATGGATAGTTGGTTTTTTAAGAGAAAAACAAAATTATAGGTTATCTTTGGCTCCAAATCCTTTTAGGAAGATTAAAACACATATCCTTTTGGAAATATAAGCACCAAAGCTGGAAAAAAATAATTTCTCTCTACTCAACACCACATTCAAGCCTTCCAACACCCCAGTCTTGGACAATGATACCACAAACCAGAATTGAATGTTCCACCTTAGCAAATGCTTGGACATAGAAAATTAAGATGCCAAATTGAAAAGCTCAATTTTTAAATGCAGACGCCAAGAAGGATGATGTCATTTTGTAGCAGATCTTTAAAAAAGATAACACTAAAGCTAAAAAAGGATGCTTTTAAAGTAGTAGGTTTAAATGCAGCACTCATATCTGGTTTAAAACTTCTGATAAAACTCTAACACCTAGCTTAGATTTCTATAGTAAGATAGGTCCAAGTATTTCAATGTATATGAAAAAATTGATTAAGATGCCTTACTTTATCTATATCCAATGCAGGTAAAACAATGCCAAAGTAGACAAGAAATGTTGATTTGTAAAAAACACCTTAGATTAAAGGAAATGCACCAAGCTAACAAATGAAAAGAGAAGTGCTAAGCTGAGAGGACAATGCCATAGATCATAAAAAAATTCCAAAGTAAGTAGATCTACTGTAGGTTTCGTCCAACGCCTTTCTCTCAAGGTTTCTTCAATGTTGAAAAGAGTGACTTCAGATCTCTCCAACACAGAAGCATTCCAACACCTCCTTTATCCATCTTCTCTAATGCCTTTTCTTTACAATGTTAGCAGATTTGTAAAACACCTTAAATCAAAAGCAAATCTGGCCTCTTCCAACACATAGCTTATTGGAGATGCTAAGATCTCTACCACTTTCATTGCCTTGGAAGCAAAAAAATCTTCAAAAATAATAAAATCTTCAAAAATTCATAGAAAGGGCAGCAAGATCTCCTCACACGTCTCTATTATACACTTCCTCTTCATGACAAGGGAAGAAGTAGCAAAAAGGGAAGTAGAATAAAATTATCTAAAAATTTCAAGCTAATAGATGGTTACAACTTATTCATGGATCTTGTACCATGTTAGGAATGGTAAAGGCATTCCAACCCAAGAATTTGAAGTGTTGGTAACAAAACGTCACACAAAGAAGCTAGAAATATAATATACAAAACAAGGCAAATCGTATATTATTCAAAATGAAGCATGCTAATATAATAAGAAAGCTCTTGAATAAATAAGCAAGGCAAAACACAAAACTAGCCTAATCGACTAATGTGGAATAAATCCTCACATAGGACAAACTCACTAAAAGATGAAATAACTAGCTAATACACTAGCAAACATGAAAAAATGCATGAAAAACATACTCTAACAGAAATAACTATGGTGAAAATTTATATTTTATTTATAAGGGCTTAAAAGAAATAATTTGTGCAAAATAAAGTGCATCATGATATGGAAAAATCATAACCACAATATAATGTAATACACATAATAATCTTAATGCTCAAATAATTAAAAATAAGACAAAATTGTAAATTGTGCAGTATGGAGTACATCATGATATGTGAAATCATAATAACACTATATTGTAATAAACAAAATGATTTTGGTAAAAATAAAGAAAAACAAATAATTGGAAACAAGACAAATGTAAACTAAAAGAAAAAGTTAACATTAAAAAAGACACGATAAGTAAATAAGAAGACTAACAAGATACACAATAAGACAATCAAGAGTAAGCAAACTGACCAAAAAATGAGGACAACAAAATTGAAATAAACTAACCAAAACTAAAAAAAAATGACTATGTAAATGACAACATACTAAAAGATTGAAAAGATAAGTTTAAACACAATGAAGACAAATCATAGGTGAAAACAAAACAAAACAAATTAACACCTAAAAAGGAAGCAAAAATATTTGACTTAGCATCCTAAGCTAGGGTTGAGACTTTTGGTAGCCAATGTCCATGATTATGTGGAACGATCAACAAGGAAGTTCTTAAAAGGACTATATGGATTCAGATATAAACATGAAAAGGTGAAATCACATGTTGGATGAATGGAGATGATGGAGATAGCGGCTGAGCTGACCCTAGATACCTAATATCTCTAAGCATTGCCTACATAATTTGCCATGGACAAAGTCTGTGTGGGGATATCAGGCCAGATGTAGTTCTCCCAATATGAGAAGTGATGAAAAAATGGGTTGAGTGATGAAGTGTTTTGTGTGTGATGAATAGATGCATGATTTTCCCTCCTAATAAATGTGAGTGAATGATGCCAATAGTGGATAGTTGAAGTGGTTTATGGTGTTACAATGTTGGGTTGAATGTGTGTGGAAATGAGTCTGATAAGATAGGTTATATATAAGATGTTCCTCTAATATGAGCAAGGATTCAGTTATACAAATACAAGTATCAAACCCCAAGCTAAGATGCTTTGAAATGGATGATGAAACAAGTGATAATGTGGGAATATATAAGTGACAACTGCAATGAGATGCCCCCAAGTAGCTAGGATAAATATAGACAATGGATTATGCACAATGCCAAAAATTTGGTTTTCACCATGGTACTTACCCAAAGCGCCCGTAAACTAGTTTTCACTTGTGGATGAACTATTTTTCTCTTTTTCTCTCTTTTTTTTTAACACCTAAGACATAAATAATAGCATTTAGAATAAGTTAGACATAAAATATCTTAATGTGCATGATGTTCATAGGTTCATCAAGCTCCTCTCCATTTTTTGTGACCAACTTGTAAGCTTCTAATCCTATTTTATTATTTTTAGAATAATGGGGTTTTATTCCTAGTTAAATAAATAGGTTCGAGCAAAGTAAATTAGTAAATAATATGCACGAATTAAGCTACTAATTTGTGTAAATAGATTTGTATTTTTGCCTTTTCTAAATATAGTAATAAATAAGAGAAATCTAACTTAGCTTATTCTGAATGATTTGGATCAAGATAGAGTCTGATACTAGAGGAGTAGGACTAGAAAACTATCAAAAATTGGATCCTAAGATTCATTCCTAGATTGGACAGGAGTGTCGAAAGTGGGACACCTTACTGTCTGGTGTTGTAGTATTTTTTTGGCACTTTTGTCTAGGTGGTCTGAGCTTTTTGGGTTCTGTTCGACATGCCCATATTACACAGTCAGTGAATTATCGAACCCTGGAAGCTTGTAGAACTCATTGTGCATCTATTTTTAATCTTCAAAAGCCTTAATAGCCCTTTATGCTTGAACTTGAATAGAAACTTGGAAAAGATAGAGAATGGGTTAGTGTGTAAGGGATACACTAGATGTACTTCACATCCAATATGTGGGGGCGTTGCCTACATACCAATACTCCAAAGATGGATCAAGCTAATGTAGATCTCCTATTGAAGTGCTTGGTGTAATTGTGTATGGTCAGTACAACTACATTCAAAATTAGATGTACTTCAGATGGCTAGGTATTGATACAAAGGTTTGAATAAGCTTGAAATGATTTTAGAAGGCTGTATGCAGAGAATAGGGAAGAGTGCTTAAGTGTACTTGCTTGTATTCTTGATTTACCCTTATAAATGAGTATTAACCCTTCTAAATGGACTTTGAATGGCCTTTTATAAGGAAATTAATGATCATGGATTAAACAAATTCATGTTCGACCGATAATAAAAATGATAAGGATTCAAAAGAATCTGATCGTTAAGACCAATTTTGCACTTGGACAGTAGTGCCAAATCTAGGATACCCTGGGTTTCAACACTCCTGTCCAACTTAGGTACTATTGTCCAAAGGGAATAAGACTTAGGGGGATAGATCTGGGCCTGAAAGAGTTGCCTGGGTCTATAAGGGTTAGGTCTAAAAGGCTGTGGATGACTAGGAATCAATGAAAGAATAACCCAGAAGGGTTATGTAAGCAAGTAGGAAAACCTATGGATTGGGTGTCACTAGCCATGCTTAATTCATTCAATTTCGCATTTTATATGACTACATCTGCCCCACTTTATTTTAATGATGCAACAAAGGGAAATACTAGGATAAAGGAAAGTAAAAAGCATGCCATAACTTACCTGTAAGGGAGAAGCTCATGAAGCTATGTGATGTTGGATGTGCATAAAGAGCATGTTATGAAGTGTGAATCTCCAATGAAAACATAAATGTAGATCAATTCTTACTAGATAAGTTATATCTAAAATAAGAACATACAAAAGCTAAGTAAGAGGAAGAGAAAGGAACCAATACACCTCACGGGGTATGTGAACCAATACAAAACTTGTTGTGATGTAGGATTATGTCGGATGATACTGGGTATGTGTTGAATCAAGAGTAATATCGTGAATGAAGCTAAGTGTTAAATTCCCTATAAGGTGTCTAAAGAATGCAAAGGATGGCCCTTTGGCTCTATTGTCACCTACTAAGTGAAGCTAATAAATCATACATATGTCAATCGATGTTTGGACTATGTGTCCAATCCCTGCGAATATGTGGCTCATGAGTACAAAGGTTGGCCATTTGGATCCATCTTTGCCCCATGAAGTGAATCTATGAAGTGATACTGAAATAGAATAAATGTCATATGAGATGACTCATTGAGCTCGTGGATGTTCTAAACATCTAATAATGTGGCATGGATAGCCTGAATGTATACTAGAAACTAGGCCACTCTTGGCCATTTTAAAAGATGGAGGTTGGGCTTGTAAGAAAGCCAATCTAAAACTGATGTAATAGGCTTATATGAAAGCCAACATGAGAACTCAACTACTCAAAAAGTTAAACTTGTATGAAAGTTAAACTTGAAAGTGATGTCGACCACCTATAGATGGAGTAAGGCACGTAACTGCTGAGAATGCCTGGATAATAAACTGAACTCAAAAATAAAACAAGACCAATGTGTCACGTACATTACCCCCAATCATTGGTGTCTGGAACATGGATTATGATCTAGAAGTTATGTCAACTACCTAATCTAAAACTGAGAGTGAGAACCATCATGTCATGCATGATAACCACCTATATTTGGTTTCTATGAGAAAACTATACTGAATTGGTGATTTTCTCTAATATAGATGTGCAAAACTGTATCTAAACTAAAATTTTTGCCTATTTCTAGAAAACTCGAGTGTTTTTCTTCCTGAACAGGAACACCAAAATGAGGACACCCCTATGTTTGGTGCTATTATCTATTTCTGGCATTGTTGTCCTATGTTGAAACTAGTTGTTGATATGGAACTGCCACTATTTTTTTGCTCTATTCTGACTGGTTTCACCTCTAGATTTTGAACTGGGTAATCTGAATCCTATTATTTTGATTGTTAGGAGCTTTTATCTCTGTGACAAAACCCCTATTTTTTACCCCTTCTTCTAAAGGTAAGAATGATGAGCCTGTAATTATTGCCCTCAGAAGAAAGAGTCTTGCAAGTGTGTTAAGATGTATAGATATATGATATAGCAGTGAAATTTGACAAGATATTTGTAGATATAACAATGTTTGTATTTGATAGATTGTTAGATCAACAATGGTATGCTTAGAAAGATATAATAATGTAAAATCATATGTAAAGTACTAAACTAGAACTGGAAATGTTAGATGTTAGTTGTTACTTTTTAGTTGTTAGTTGGAGGGATGAAGCATGATGTCCATCATGGCATCCAAGAAAACAATGGAAATGCATGATGTGGATCATGGCATTGCACACATTGAGAATCAAACAAGCAATCAAGAAAGAAGCATTCAGGGATGGCCAAGGGGCCATACAAACAAGGGACATGGGCAAATACCACTCAAACTAGAAAGCAAGCATAAAAGGCATGTTCAAATGCCACATACACATACAAGTGAAATGAGCAAAGTTGGCACATGGGCCATAGGCACATGGAAGAGTACAAGGAAAGGACATTGGCAAATGTCCTAAAGCACACACATGAATATAAGCAAAAGATGTAAGCAAATGTCCTAAGGCACAAATAGGAGACAATTAGGAACTGGAAATGCAAACACATAAGCTATGCTAAGCAAGAGGAGAAAGGGTGTAATAATTGCAAAGGTAGAATGTAATGAGCACCCTAGTTGCACCCAAAACTAACCCAACAGGGACTCTTAATGGCTCTGGTAGATTTGCTATAATTTATTTTGTGCTTTACAAGACCAATGCATGTAACAAAAATATAGAATTGCAAGCATAGATACACACGGCTAAAATAACCAATACAATGTATTTGTATTAATTGCAAAATGAGTAAACTAGTACAATGCCAGTCACGTGGTCACTCACTAAATCCTCTCTCAAAATCGTATGAACATTATTTCAAGTGAATTTCCCAGCATGTGCCAAAGGTATTGCATTTGTTCTCTGACCCCTGGAACTACGAACTCTGTAGGCTGAGTTTTCTACAGACTCTGCATACTGGATCTACGATCTCTGTAAGCCACTTTTATGGACTCTATATCCAAATCTAGGAACTCTACAGAAGCTTTTACGGACTCGACAGCCAAAACTATAGACTCTACAGGCTTAGATCTATGGACTCCATAGGCTTGAAATCTACAGACTCTGCAAGCTAAAATCTATGAACTCTACAGGCAAAAATCTATGGACTATGCAGACAGAAAACTATAGACTCTGCAGGCAGAAATATACGAACTTTGCAAGCAAGAACTACGGACTCCGTAGGCAAAAACTACAAACTATGCAAAAAACTACAGACTCTGCAGGCATAAATCTACGAACTCTGCAGGCAAGAAACTACATACTCTATAGAAACTACGGACTCTACAGGCAGAAATCTATGGACTCTGCAGGCAAGAAACTACGGACTCTGTAGGCATAAACTATGGACTCTGCAAAAACTACAGACTCACCTAGCTGTATATAGATCCTACAGTGATCTTGATGCTATAGTGATGTGATGCTATAGTGGTGTGGCTGCTACAGTGGTATGGCTGCTACAGTGCATAGCTGCTACAGTGACGTGGCTGCTACAGTGGATGAGAGCACAAACTCTAAAGACCAACCCTGAAGGATTGATGTCTAGAGTGCTACAAATGATAAGGATGTTCTCAAATGCCCAAATAACCTACAAGTGCAACAATTCTTTTCTTCTTATCCAACCCCCCAAAGAAGCCACAAGCACTCCCCTTTATCCTTTCTCCAAGGGGCAACTCAACTCACTTGAGCAATGTGGGATAAATGATGTGCAACAGTTCCTCATAAAGTAAATGTTTAAAGTGATACTCAATGTCTTTCAGCTGGGTTAAAAGTTACCCTTTTTGTAGCACTTTCGGCCCCCCAAATACTAGCAACCAGACTCCAAATGGTGCGAGTGATAGCTTGCCAAAAAGCTCTCAACAAGGAGCATCAAATCCAATCATCAAAAACTGCCCTCTATTGCATCCTATTAGCTTACTACAAATAGTAAGTGTGCTGGAAACTGAGTAAGCCCAGCTGCTAAAATGGGGACATTACAGTCTGCCCCCCTTGAATTTTCTTGTCCTTAAGCAATCTCAGCCCAACCTATTGAATAACTTGCTCACTTTCCCATGTAGCATCCTCCTCCAATAGGTCTTTCCATCTGACCAAATACTCCTTCACTATCTTGTTTCTGAGTTTCCTCTCTCTAGTGTCAGAATAGCCTTAGGTTCTAACACGAGCCTCCCTTCCTCACCTAAAGGGGGTAAATCTGCAGTAGGCACTACACCCTGACCAATGGCCCTCTTAAGCCTAGACACATGGAATATGCTACGCCCCTAACCTATCACATGTATGAGGATAGTATTAGCCGACTTGTGGCTTACTTATTCCTCTTTGACATTATATTACATTTATCTATGCTTTCTTTATATTAGTAGGTCGGCTTTCTTTAGATTAGTAGGTCGGCCTATGGAGTAACCATGGCCTAGTTAGACTATATATAGAAGGTAGTGGGTAATCATTTATGATCATATTGTAAATTCTGCTCTTATTGAAGCTTGTGGAGGTTGCCCCCTCGAAGTGGCTTATCTATTATCATATACTTGGATATATTTCAGTCATATTTGGATATAATTCTGTTGTTATACTTAATTCTTGAAGTAATTTCATTACAAGTGGTATCAGAGCTGCGATTTGGGCAATCTTGTGGGCGAAACACTAAATTTTTAAATTTTGCGATATATAAAAAAGGTTGCGAATTTCTATGAAATGTTTTTACTGGAGGTGAGAAATCATCACATTAAGCTTCCATTAAAATTTCAGCTCACTTAGATCTATTTTTAAAAAGTTATCGCTATTTTATGGTTTTTCATAAAATTGCTCTATCATGTGCAATTCAAAGAATTTTTCTGAGTTGTTTACATTTTTGGAAATCTTAGAAAAATTTGGCTATGGTTTGTCCTTTGTATATTTTGAATTGAGGCCGAAATAATTCCAAATTCACTTGGTCAAATTTGGGTCAAAAGTGTCAATAAGGGTAGACATTGTAAAACCCTTTTATGGCAGGTCCACAAACTCGGGGCCGAGGAAAGGGTGCTGAAACTCTAGGAAAACTTCCTAACAAGGATGAGATGGAGTCAGAAGGGGGTGTAATAGACCCTTTGTACCAGGGTTTTTTGACATAGATCACAAAGTGAGCCAGCTTGACTATAGTGTGCAAGGCATTCAGAGTGAGGTGCAAGACATACAATCTAATATGCAATCCATACAAGATAGTTTGGGATATATCATGACGGCTTTGAACATTAATCAATAAAATCATCAAGCTAACTCTATTTCACAAACCCACCAGGGTGGTTCTCCTAACCAGTCTACTTCAAATCCAACTCCATGGCCACATAAGAACCTATTACCAAAAGTGGATATGCACAAATTCGATGGAAAAGATCCACTCAATTGGCTCAACCAAATGGAGAGTTTTTTTGACCTACATCAAATTCCAAGTGGACATAAGGTTGCCATGGCATCCTTGTATCTTGAACCTGATCAATTCATTTGGTATCGATGGTTGTGTGCTCAAAAGAAAAAGATGAGTCTCAATGTCACCTAGTCAATTTTTACAAAGCAGCTACAATTACACTATGGCAATAGTGTGACAGATAATTACTTTAGCCAACTGGCAAAATTGTGACAAACTAGCTCTGTCAAGGATTATATTCGTCATTTTTAGAACCTCTCCTTACGTATGGAGATAATTTCTAATGCAAACTTGAATGACCTATTTTTGGGTGGACTCAAGGACCACATTCAACATGAGGTACACATGTTTAATCCACTTAATATTTTTGAATCTATTATCCTAGCACGTAGAGCTGAGGAAAAATTCATAGCCAACAAGAAGTAGCCATTCACTCACTTCAAATATCGTAGCATATCATCATCAACATTTCCTCCACCTACTAGATTGACCCCTCAGCAAATTGAAGAAAGGTGTGCAAAAGGATTATGTTGTGGTTGTGATAGCAAGTGGAGTAAAGAACATAATGTGCTGAGAAGAAGTTATTCTACATTGAGGGACCAAATGAAGATGAAGAAGCAGATGATGCCTCCAATGATGATGAGGAAGATATAGAGGAGGTACCTAAATATTCCCAACCTACAATCTCTTGTCATGCACTTGCAGGTATTAGCACTCCACAAACTCTTAAGGTGGTGGGTTTCCTCAAGAAACAAAAGGTGACAGTGTTGATTCATTCAGGGAGCACACATAACTTTATAAACCATAAGTTGGCCACTCAATTGAACTGTTTCATCTACCCAGCACCAGAATTTCAGGTCATGATTGCAGATGGTGGCACACTTAATTGTTCAGGCAAATGCCATAGTATTAAGCTTACTATGGGTGGGTACAATCTTGATTCTCCTATGTTTGATATTCCCATGGGTAACACAGACATTGTTTTGCGAGTCTAATGGCTCACAACCTTAGGTACCATTGAGATGAACTTCCAATAACTATTCAAGCACTTTCATTCTGAAGGTAAGAAAATTGAACTACATGGATTACATGCAAAATCTCCACAATTGGTTAGTTCACATCATATGACCAAGATGCTAAAAAAGGGCGCAGATGGAATTATTGAATGATTATGCTCCATAGAAGTTCAACCCCCAAAAGTATCTACACATCCTGATCTACAAATAATTCTTGAAGACCACTCATCTATTTTTGGGGCCATGCCAAAAGGACTACACCAAAAAGAGAACATGATCATGCCATTCAACTAATTCCAGGTAGTCAACCACCAAATATCAGACCATATAGATATCCATATGCACAAAAGAGTTAAATTGAAAAGATGGTCCATGAGATGTTGGAGGCAGGGATCATCAAGCATAGCCAAAGTGCATATTCATCACCAGTGGTCATGGTGCGGAAGAAGGATGACACATGGAGGATGTGCCCAAATTATAGGGAACTCAACAAGTACACCATCAAAGATAAGTTTCCTATTCTAGTAATTGATGATCTACTTGATGAATTGCATGGTGCTAATTATTTCACAAAATTGGATCTTCACTCAGGGTACCATCAAATTAGAATCAAAGATGAAGATGTTCATAAAATTGCTTTTAGAACACATGAGGACCATTATGAGTTTTTGGTAATGCCCTTTGGTCTTATAAATGCACCATCTACTTTTCAGAGCTTGATGAACACTATTTTTAGGCCTTTTTTAAGGAAGTTTGTGCTAGTTTTCTTTGATGACATATTGATTTATAGTCAGACATGGGAAGCACATCTGCAACATGTGAAACAGGTGTTGATAGTTCTGGAGAAGCACCAACTTTATGCGAAGCCATCTAAATGTGCTTTTGGAGTACAGGAGGTAGAGTACCTTGGTCACATTGTTTCCCATGAAGGGGTCAAAGTTGATCCTATGAAGATCAAAGCGATAATGGAATGGCCTATGCCAAAAACTCTCAAAAACCTTTGAGGTTTTCTTGGACTAATAGGTTACTATAGAAGATTTGTGAAAGGTTATGGCAACATACTAGCTCCACTCACTGCATTGCTAAAGAAGGATGCCTTCCATTGGAATGATGATGCCACCAAAGCATTTGAGAAACTAAAAGTAGCTATGTGCACCACTCCAGTTTTGGCTACTCCAGACTTCTCACAAACATTCACTGTGGAATGTGATGCTTCGGGGTCTGGATTGGGGGCAGTACTAATGCAGGAAGGAAGACCCATTGCATTTGAAAGTCGTCAATTCAAAGGTAAGAATCTATAAAAACCTATCTATGAGAAAGAAATGATGGCTATTCTTCATGCAATTAAACAATGGAGGCCTTATCTGATGGGTAGACACTTTAAGGTGAAAATAGATCATGATAGTCTCAAATACTTTTTGGAGCAAAGATTATCATCTGAGGAACAACAAAAATGGGTAACCAAAATGTTGGGTTATGATTTTGAAATCATCTACAAGAAGGGTAAAGATAATGTAGTAGCAGATGCACTATCTAGACAGGATGCATCCACAGAAGCATTACTTTGTGCAATGTCCATATTGCAAGCAGATTGGGTGGATGAAGCTAGGTTAGAATGAGAGCAAGACAAGGATACACAAATTTTTTGATTCAGAATCTCCAGCAAGGTAATTTATCCTCTGACAAATTTGAATGGAAAGTTAATGTCCTATGGTATAAGGGTAGGTTATACTTGTGCAAAACTTCAGAGCTTAAGTATAAGATTCTTGCAGAATTGCATGCATCTCCACTTGGGGGACACTCAGCGTTCTTGAAAACTTATCATAGAATTAAGAAATAATTATTTTGGGAAGGACTCAAGGGAGATGTACAAAAGTTTGTGGACGAATGCATGATATGCCAACAGAATAAAGGTGAAACAGTTAAGACCCCTGGTTTGTTACAACCATTAGCAATTCCTAGTCAAAGGTGGGAGGAGGTTTCCATGGATTTCATCACTGGGTTGCCTTGTTCTGAATGTAATAATGTTATATTGGTCATTGTGGATAGGCTTACAAAATATGCCCATTTTTGTGCTCTCTCACACCCATTTTTAGCAAGTACAATCACGGCTATTTTTATGGAAGCAGTTCTCAAATTACATGGAACCCCAAAAATAATTGTAAGTGATCGTGATCCTATTTTCACTAGTAATTTTTGGACTGAATTATTCTCTTGTTTGGGTACTCAGCTAGCTCATAGCTCATCTTACCATCCCCAATCTAATGGACAAACTGAAGTGGTTAACAAATGTTTAGAGGGGTATCTCTGTTGTTTTGTATTAGATAAACAAGAACATTGGGTTAAATGGCTACCACTTGCAGAATGATGGTATAACACATCTTTCCATACCTCTTCTAAAATGTCTCCATTTCTAGCACTATATGGTTACCATCCACCTTCCATCACTTCTTCGTTAAAGGTGCACACCAAGGTTCGAGATGTGGAAGAGCACATTCAACATCAACAAGAGGTTTTGGCTAGTTTGAGAGAGAATTTGGCCTTAGCACAAAAATAGGATGAAGCAACAAGCAGATCAACATTGGAGTGAGCAAAATTTTGAGGTGGGTGACTGGGTATTTGTTCGTTTGCAACCTTACAAGCAGATGTCCTTGAAGCAATAGAAAAAGGACAACAAACTTGCTCCAAAGTATTATGGCCCTTATTAGGTTCTACAAAAAATTGGAAGTGTGGCTTACAAGCTCGAGTTACCTCATTCATCTCACATACACCCAGTATTTCATGTTTCTTGTTTGAAGAAGGTCATTGGACAGAAAGTCTCTGCCCAGACAGAGCTCCCAAAACTAGACGAAGAGGTTGAGAACCAGAGAGATTAAGGAATATTTGATAAAGTGGAAAAACCAAAGCAGTGAAGATGCAACTTGGGAAGGTGAAGAATTTCTGCAACAACATCCACAGTTGTTCAACGTTGGTTTGAAGGGGAAGGGCATGCTACGCCCCTAACCTATCACATGTATGAGGATAGTATTAGCCGACTTGTGGCTTTCTTATTCCTCTTTGAAATTATATTACATTTATCTATGCTTTCTTCAGATTAGTAGGTCGGCTTTCTTTAGATTAGTAGGTCGGCCTATGGCGTAACCATGGCCTAGTTAGAGTATATATAGAACGTAGTGGGTAATCATTTATGATCATATTGTGAATTATGCTCTTATTGAAGCTTGTGGAGGTTGCCCCCTCGAAGTGGCTTATCTATTATCATATACTTGGATATATTTCAGTCATATTTGGATATAATTCTGTTGTTATACTTAATTCTTGAAGTAATTTCATTATAGAATACATTGTGCACTCGACTGCCCTCTGAAAGCTCAAGTTCATAGGAAACTTCACCCACTCTTCAAATCACCCTGTAGGGGCCATGAAATCTAGGCTTAAGCTTCTCTGCTTCGCTCTTCTTGAGCGATGACTGCCTATATGGTTGTAGCCTCAAATACACCACGTCCCCTACCTCTAAACTATGCTCTACCCTATGTTGATTAGCATACAACTTCTGCTGATTTTGGGCCTATTGTATATTCTCTTTGAGCGCTCTCAAGATATCTTGGCTATCCTTCAATAGGTCTTTAGCTTTGGGCACTCTGTTGTCCCCCAAAGCCATATCCATGAAGCTAGGAGCTTCATACCCGTACAATGCCATAAATGGAGTCATCTTGATGGTCATGTGATGCATGGTATTGTAACAATACTCCCCCATGTGTAACCATTTAACCTAGGCTCTCTATTGTGTGGTCACATAGTTTCGCAAATAACCCTCCACCCACTTATTTACTATCTCTGTCTTCCCATCAGTCTGGAGATGGTAGCTCATACTAGTTGTAAGGTCTATACCGCACAGCCTGAACAACTCTCGCCAAAAAGCGCTCGTGAACTTGCTATCCCTGTCACTAACAATAAATCTCGGTAACCCATGCAGCCTGAAAACCTCTTTGAAGAACACATCTGCCACTTGAGCTGCTGTATAAGTAGAGGAAATAGCAAAGAAGTGAGCAAACTTCATCAATCTGTCTACCACCACATAAATGCAACCTCTTCCCTGCACTCGAGGTAGGCTAGTGACGAAGTCCATGGAAATGCTTTCTCACTTTTGGTCTGGAATGGGTAAGGGCTATAGAAAACCAACATGAAACGTGTGCTCTTCCTTATTTTATTGACAAATTGCACACTCCCTGACATGCCTCTGAACATCATCCTTGATCCCTTTCCATGAGAACCACTCTCAGATCTACCTATAGGTCTTGAAGACCCCCGGATGCCCAGACGTAAGTGCATCATGAAATGCCCTCAGTATCATCTCTCTTAAGGGTGATGACAGAATTAAATAAATTATGTCCTAAAACCTGATCAACCCATCGATCACCTCATAGCGACCATCCTGTATAGTGCCTGAAACCAGTCCCGATGCCCAAGCATCTCCAACATATTTTGCTATAAACTTAGCCCGCCAGTCTCCTGAAATCTTTGCAAGAGCACAAATGTGAGGTCTTCTGGATAAGGCATCAGCTACTACATTCTTCTTTCCTTTGACAAACTCAATGTCAAAGTAATAGGCTTGCAATTTAGTGACCCACTTTTGCTGCCTGTCATTCAAGTCTCGCTGACCCATGAAATACTTTATGCTGTTGTGATCCGTCTTGATTACAAACTTTCCTCCAACCAAGTAGCATCGCAATTTGGCCAAGAAATGCATGATGGCTAACATCTCCCAATCATAAATAGAATAGCTCCTCTCTACCCCTCAGAGCTTCCTACTCTCAAAAGCAATGGGGTGCTTCTCTTGCATCAATACTGCTCCAACCCCGTCACCCGATGCATCACAATGAAGCTCAAAAGGCTTCGTGAAGTTGGGTAGAGCTAGAACCGGACATGAAGACATCACCCGCTTGACATGTTCAAAACATTGTTGCACTGCCACTATCCATACAAAAGTACCCTTGTTGGTGAGGTCTGTTAATGGTGTTGCAGTCTGTGAAAAGCCCTTCACAAATCTCTTATAAAAACCACACAATCAAAAAAATCTTTTGAGTTGTGTAAGGCTAGTTAGAGTGGCCAATCAACCACCGCCTTGATCTTTTGTGGATCCACTCGAACTCCTTCAGCATTGATAATATGGCCAAGGTAGAGAAACTTGGTCATGCCAAAATCACACTTTGATTCCTTAGCATACAGTGACTCCTCCAAAATGACCAGCACCTCCTCTAATTATTGTAGGTGCTCATCCCACGTCCTACTAAAAACTAGGATATCATCAACTAAGATCAATACAAATATTTGGAGCTACCCTCTAAACACTTGATTCATACAACTCTGGAAGGTAGATGGAACATTGGTTAGCCCAAATGGCATAACCAGAAACTCAAAGTGCCTATAGTGACACCGAAAGGCAGTTTTTTCTATGTCCTCTACTCGCATCCTAATCTGATGGTATCCTGAACGTAAGTCTATCTTAGAGAAATATCGTGCTCCATGTAGCTCATCAATCCTAGGGATGGGGTACATGTTCTTAATTTTCTTCTTATTGAGAGCTCTATAGTCAATACACATACACATTGTCTCATCCTTCTTCACCAAAACAACCGCTGAAGCAAAGGGGCTTTTGCTGGGCCTAATATGCTCCATCTCCAATAACTCCTTTATTGACTTCTCTATTTCATCCTTATGCTTTTTAAGATGGCGGTAGGGGGTGATGATGACTGGTTTAGCCCCCTCCTCTAGCTTGACAACATGCTCTACACCCCTCTCGAGGGGAACCCCATGTGGAATGCTACCAAACACCTTTTCATGCCTAGAAATGATCTCCTGTACATCTGGGTGGTAGCTTTTTACCTGTTGCTCTGGAGGCATAGGCATGATCAAACATTTAGCTACCCACTTGACATCATCATGTCTGAACAACCGTTCCATCCTTTTCAAGGATACCACCCTAAGCCCCCCATTAGGTAAACATCGGAGCACCACCTTTCTACCCTGATGCTAAAACCTCATCTCCAGCTTAGCCAAGTTGAAGGTGAACTCTACCAAAGAAGCCATCCATGTCATTCCCAAGATGACATCATAATTGCCCATGTCAACTACATATAAATCGTCCTCCAACTCATAATCTCCTCCCAATCTGATGCAAAGTTTTGAAATCTTCTGGGTGCATAATAACTTGTGGCCATTGGCCACCATGACTCTGAACCTTGCGTGTTCTTCAGTCTGAAGACCCCTCTTGGCCACCAGTTTTGTATCGATGAAATTATGCATTGCCCCTGTGTCAATCAAGGAAACCACGCGCTACCCCTGAATCATCCCTTTTACCTTAAAGGTCATGGCCTTTTGGATGCCTGTCAACTGAGCAAGAGACTTCTCATCATCCAAACTCTCCTCATCAGCGCTATCGCCCTGACTAGATTCTGAATCTGAGTGCTGCCCCTTGTCTTCAGAAGGTGATTCATCTACTAAGAAATACTCCATGGGCTTAGCCTTCACCTTAAGTGGACATTCATGGGAAGGGTTCCATGGCTCCCTACAATGAAAACATAGTTTTTTCTTCCTGAGTTTGTTGAGGGTATCACTGTCCAACCCTTTAGTTTCCCCCTTAGGCCACGGAGGGTCCTTCTGAAACGTCTTCCTTTCCTTATCCTTCTTAAAATGAGTGTCCTTAGAGTGAAGTTTACTCCTGTAGGAAGAAGATGCTAGGTCTCTTGTTTTCTCAATAGCCTCTTGTAGTGAAGAGGGGTTGTGTCCCTTCACCCATCCTCGCAAGGTATCAGAAAGCCCATCCATGAAAAGCACAACAATTCTCCTCTCTAATATATCCATTACCAATACTGCCAGCTTTTGGAACTCAGTGATATAGGCCTCCACAGAACCCCACTATTTAAGCTGAGCTAGCTCTTTGAAATGCAATTCTAGGTCCTTCGTATCAAACCTATCAATGAGTCTCTCAGTAAACTCTGCACAAGTATCTATCTAGTTATGGCCAAGCATGACCATACCATGGTGCCACCACTCATGGGCACTTCCATCCAAGTGCAATACAACATACTTAATCGCGTCCTCCTCAGGCATGGGATTAAGCTGGAAATATGTGTCTAATTTTTAGACCCACATTCGTGCTGAAGTCTTTCCTGTACCGTCATAATATGGAATGGACAACTTTCCCAACTTTTTCCTCATCTCATAATTTTGTTGCCTGTTTCCCCTCATGGGCATATGCTTGAGTCTAACATCCATATACTTCTAAAAGGACATTTCACCTTGAAAATCTGGACTAGCATTTCTCCAATCCTTCAGTATTTGGTCCTGTATCTCCTGTTGTTTAGGACCAGCGTTATCCTGGTCATTCTATCTCAAAGGGAATTATGGCATGAGTGGCCTTGTAGAAGAACCTGCTCTAGCATATGTCCGAGCTCCTCTATTAATTGATGCATCTCCATTACCTCCATTACTCGATCCACCTACCTGGTTAGCATTATTACCCTAGTTGGCATTGTTGCCTTGATCTGCTCTAGTCAGGTGTTGTGTAATTACTAGAGCCATCTACTGCAATGTGGTCTACAGCTCCCTTTGCCCCTTGGCAAGATCACTGAGCATCATCTTGCTGCTGGGTTCTCCCCCTTCCCCATCTCGGTCACCCATGGCTGGTGCTGAAAAGGGCTCACCCTCCTCCTCAATTTTTGAAAAACCTTGTAAGTCTAGGTTTGTCCAGTTTCTCCTCAAGAAGTACTGATGTGTGGGATGCATGAAACCTCACAGGATGGCAGGAATAACAAGCTCTGATATCACTATAATGAGCACCCAAGTTGCACCCAATAGGGACTCTTAATGGCTCCGGTATATTTGATAGAATTTCTTTTATGCTTTACAAGACCAATGCATGTGACAAAAATATAGAATTGCAAGCATAGATACACATGGCTGAAATAACCAATACACTGTATTTGTATTAATTGCAAAATGAGTAAACAAATACAATGCCAATCATGCGGTGACTCGCTAAATCCTCTCTCGAAATTGTATGAACATTATTTCAAGCAGATTTCCCAGCATGTGCCGAAGGTGCTTCATTTGTTCTCTGACCCCTAAAACTACGAACAATGCAGGCTAGGTTTTCTATGGACTCTGCATACTAGATCTACGATCTCTCAAGCCACTTCTACGGACTCTATAGCCGAATCTACAGACTCTGCAGAAGCTTCTACAAACTCGGTAGCCAAAACTACGGACTTTGCTGGCTTAGATCTATGAACTCCACAGGCTTGAAATCTATGGAATCTGCAGGGTGAAAACTACAGATTCTACATGCTTAAATCTATGGACTCTACAGGCAGAAATATATGGACTCTGTAGGCATAAATCTATGGACTCTACAGGCAAGAACTACAGACTCCGCAAGCAGAAACTACGGACTATGCAAAAAACTATGGACTATGCAGGTAGAAATCTACGAACTCTACAGGCAAGAAACTATGGACTCTGTAGAAACTACAGACTCTGCAGGCAAAAATCTACAGACTCTGTAGGCAAGAAACTATAGAATCTACAGGCATAAACTACGGACTCTACAAAAACTACGGACTCACTTGGTTCTATACAGATGCTAAAGTGATCTTAATGCTACAGTGATGTGTTGCTCCAGTGGTACGACTGCTACAGTGGCACAGTTGCTACAGTGATGCGGCTGCTACAGTGGCTGAGAGCACAAAATCCAAAGACCAACCCCCAAGGATTGATGTCTAGAGTGCTACAAATGAGAAGGACATTTTCAAATGCCCAAATAAGTTACAAGTGCAACAATTATTTTCTTCTTATTCAACCCCCTAAAGAAGCCACAATCACTCCCCTTTATCCTTTCTCTAAGGGGTAACTCAACTCACTTGAGCAATGTGGGATAAAGGATGTGCAACAGTCCCTCATAAAGTAAATGTTTAAAGTGACACTCAATGTCTTTTAGCTGGGTTAAAAGTTACCCTTTTTGCAGCACTTTCGGCCCCCAAAATACTAGCAACCGGACTCCGAATGATGCGAATGATAGCTTGTCGGAAAGCTCTCAACAAGGAGCATCAAATCCAATCATCAAAAATTGCCCTTCATTGCGTCCTATTAGCTTACTAAAAATATTAAGTGTGTTGGAAACTGAGTAAGCCCAACCACTAGAATGGGGACATTACATAGAATCACATCTAACTAATCAAAGTAAATGTGAAAGTATGCAAAACATGTGTAGTACAAGACTAGGTATATGCTAAGAAATACACAAGTGCTAGATACTAGTGAAATGTTGATATAGTAATATGAGTAATTTAGAAAGAAATGTACATTAGTATGATAACGCATAGTGTGTAGTGTAGTAATGACATAACCTGGATGGTGTAGTCACGTAGAATATGCCCCCAGTGGGTATGTATATCGATGTGTGTCTCGAATGTAAAAGTAGGAATGCCCCCTCAATGGGTAGAGTGAAGTAATCAAGTAGCTAGATATCACTGCGCACACTCAAAAAAGATCAAGTAAAGCAAGGTAATGTAGAAAAAATTGTCATACAATAGCATGAAATAATAAATGTAAGTTCTAGCATGATAGTAGTAAGGTAAAGCACATATGATGTATACAATCAAAATGTTTTTGGTATTTTTGACATATTTGAATGTTTTTTATAGTTTGAAATTTTTGTATTGTTTTTGTATTTTGATATAAGCTATGTACAGGTAAAATTGGGAAGAAATGATACTAACCAATGAGTCTCAGATGAGGCTCCCTATCATGGTGTCCTATGTCGAATAACTGAATCGTGTGTGATCGCGAGGCATGACTGAATGTCTGAGATTGTAAAGCTAAAATTTGTGTACATTATAATTGTTCTAAAATTTCTAAAATGGAACAAATGTGGGGTCCCCCAATAACTCTGAGAAGTGGATGCAACTATAGGGCTCTTAGGGACACATTTGGAAGTAGAAGAAGCTCTCTGAATAGGTGCTCTCTATGTAGTGGCATGAGACCTTAATGTTACTACTCTGGGTGTGAATACTGTAGCTAGACGCTGTCTAGAATCTTGAAACTATGGAGGTGTGTGAACCCTTTGTAATGGCAATGGATGCCACAACCATGACTAGATCTAAAGTGGAAATGAAACTAAAATTGGAGGAGAAACTGAAATAGGTGAAAGAACTAGAGTTGGTGTTGGTAAGCTAGTAGATGGCTCTAAAGTGTGGAGTGGTGACTCATAAGGAACTCCACCAACTATAATAACCTAATTAACATGAATGAATTTCATGAATATGTGAACTGTAGAGGGTATTGTCCTGAGTTTTTGAATCTATGGTCAACCAAGTAATATGTCAAAAACTCGTGCACTCATAACTATAGTGAATGGTGTTGCTAAATATGTAAGACCAGCCTGTAGGGGAAGTACTATCTTGCCCAATGAACTTTGTATATGCCCATTGAAACCACTAATAACTATATCTGTCAGAGTGATATCCTACTCTGAATAACCCAAATGTTGTAGTAGTGTCAAGGTGCACATGTTAAGACTGGAATTGTGAATAGGTTGATTATGAATATGTGCTCTGATAAAAAGTGCATTATAACTTGTATTATCCTCCATAATATTCTGATTTGAAAAATATATCGAAGGTATGGTTGAAACTCTAAACTCATACACACCTATCATACCTCTCAAAAGATGTGCCTCAACTAAAGGTGCCTAGTATGTAGCTGGTGGAGGATGTGTATGGTATGTATGGTGAACACCTAAGGTGTCCTCTTTATCCTATTTAGAATGCTATAGAAATAGATATGAGAAGATTTTCAAAACTTTATCTTGTGTTGGCTTTGTCTTTGGATACTCAACTGAAGTACCCAGATCAAGTAGATTGTCGTCTATCAAGTCATGTATTTTTTGTTTTAAAATGATGCATCTATTTATTGTGTGGCTTGGAGCCCTATGAAAATTACAAAATGCATGATAATCATATCCCCATGGAAGAGGCTTTGCTAGGTTGGCTTCCTAGAGAGGATGGAGAGTGATGATGTTACATTCTAATAACTGTTATAAAACCCTCACTAAAAAAATTGGTAGATTGGTAAATGCATGATGAGAAGGTGATGATAAAACCACACGTTGAAGGAGCTCAAAAGCTACATTGATTGTTGGTTGATTATGATTTTTATTGTCATTAATTTTGACCTTGTATGGGACTTTACTATTACTCTTGTTTGTTGTGTCTGAGATACTTGAGTACTTAAGTTTACCCATTGAAATTAGCTTGACTTCTCTTTCCTTTAGTGTATGACACAATTCAGTGAAAGAAGAGAATCACTTGAACATGATTGATTCATGAAGTGATGGTAGAAGATTTTATTTGAAGAGGTCATGTAACTCCTAATCTACCATGGGACTAGTCATCTTAGCAAAGATGTTCTTATACCAAAGAACATAGTCTGTGAGATGCTCATTTCATCATTATTTCTACTGAGCAATTTGTGCATAAGAAACCTTATCACTAAAGTTGATACTAAAATGTGCTAGGAACATGTCTGCTAAAGGATTAAATGTCATGATCAACTGATTCGATAGACTATAAAACCATTATAAAGCGTAATCCTTTAGACTCTATGGAAAAAGCTTGGTAAGTAGCCAGTCATTGGGTACATTGTTAGGTTGTGGAGCTAAAAACTTCAACTCTTTGCAAACAGTAGAAATAGAAGGTTGCTGAGATCTAAGAGCACCGGCATCGGCATCAGGACTGACGTCGGTCGTGACCAGTGCAGAAGGCCACCGGCGACGGAAGGAAGTCGGCCGACGTCAGTAGAACCAGGCAAGCAGGGACCGGCGTCGGTCGCCTGCGTGTTCCAGAACTGTTCATTGCACGAACAGTTAGTTAAATGAACAAAGTGTTTGCATGTTAAGACCAGTTAGAGTCTTGGGCTACGAGGATAATTGTCTAAATTAAGAGTCTAAGTTATTATTTAAGTTAGGGATCTATTTATAGACCCATTGGCATGTATTGTATAAAGATGAGATAGAAAGGAAGAGCTCCTTCTATTGTAAGATCATTGAGTTACAGGTTGTTTCAAGCTCATAGGGGATCTACATGTAAGTTTGGTCTATTGAATTGCAGGTTGCAGGTTCATGGGAGATCAACTTGAAGTGCTATAGAGTGCTTGGTGTACCGGCAGGGTTATTACTGACTGGTTGGAGAGGTGAACACCAATTCTGTGTGTGAGTTGGTTGTTGGGACCCTTTTTCATGTAGGAGAGTGTTGTGTAGAAGAATTACTGTACACTTGAGGTGTGGGAAACCTCTGTAAGGTGGAAGAGTGTGGCGGCTCTTTGTAGTATTCTTTTCTGTAAAGTGTTAATATAATATAGTGTATTGTCTCTCATATTCTGTGCTATTGGTGAATTCTAGTTACTTGTGTTTCTGGTTATTTTTGCATATTTAATTGCTTATATTTGGTAATCATACTGTGCTCTTTCTGAGGAGCAAGATCCTAACAAGTGGAATCAGAATAGGTGTGTTTGTTCTTAGATTCCCACCCTACAATTGGTATCAGAGCTTTTGGTTGGGATACTAACAGATTGGTTTAGATCTGGGTAGTGTGTTTTGATTACAGGTTACTCACAGGGTTTCTGTATGAGTGGGAGTTGAGCAATGGCAGAAGACAGTAAGCTACGAATGGAAAAGTTTAATGGCAAGAACTACCAATTATGGAGGATGCAGATTGAGGACTATCTGTATCAGAAAGATTTGTACTTACCGTTGGGTGGGGTTAATTGCAAACCCTCGAATATGAAGGATGAAGAATGGGAGGTTCTTGATCGAAAGGCTCTGGGATCTATTAGATTGAGTCTTGCATCATCTGTGATTTCTAGCTTATCACAGTGTAAGACAACGGTGGAGTTGATGGAATCTTTGGCAAATTTGTATGAAAAGCCCTCAGCTTCTAATAAGGTATTTCTTATGAAGCGTTTATTTAATTTGCAAATGTTGGAAGGTGGATCTGTTCATAGCCATCTTAGTGATTTCCATGGTTTGGTAAACCAGTTAAGTTCAGTCAATATTGTATTTGATGATGAAATTAGAGCTCTCTTAATCTTGTGTTCATTACCTGAAAGTTGGGAAGGTTTGGTAATGGCAGTTTCTAATACTGTGTCTCCTTCAAAAGTCTTAAAAGTGGATGATGTTGTGAGTGTGATCTTGAATGAAGAGATATGTAGGAAAAGCACAGGTGAATCATCAGGAGATGCTTTGAGTGTTGAAGGCAGAGGAAGGCCAAGAGAGAAGATAGAGCGTGGGAGATCAAGGTCGAAGATAGGCAGAAGATCCAAGTCCAGGTATGGCAGAATAACCTGCTGGAAATGTGGAAAGTAAGGGCACTTAAAGAGAGATTGCAGATCAGGTGAAGATCAGCATGAAGGACATGGAAAAGAAGTAGATGTTGCGGATTACATTGCACAGGATGCTCTGGTATGTTCTTTGGATAAAGTAGAATCTTGGGTTTTAGATTCTGGTGCCTCTTTTCATGCATCCCCACATAGGAAATTTTTTCATGAGTATGTCCAGGGAGACTTTGGAGAAATTTGTGTAGGGGATGGTAAACCTTGTCAGATTGTTGGCAAAGGAAAAGTGAAGCTGAAATTACAGACAGGTGACACATGGGTGTTAAAGGAGGTCATGCATGTCCCAGTTCTAGAGCAGAATTTGATTTCTGTTAGAAGTTTGGGTGATGAGGGTTGCATAGTAACTCTCACAGCGGACTCTTGGAAGGTTACCAAGGGTACACTTGTTGTAGCTAGAGGTAAGAAAGTAGGTACGCTTTATCTATCTACTTGTATTACTGATTCTCTTTCTGGGTTATCTACTTCAGCTGTAGATTCGGAGATGTGGCTTAATAGGCTTGGTCACATAGACAAGAAGGAGATGCTTGTTCTTGAGTCAAAGAGTATGCTTTCAGATTTAGAAGGCATGGATCGTGGTTTCTGTATGCAGAAGAAGAAGGTGACGTTTCTTGAGGAATTCGATGTTAGTGACAAGAACAGGAAAGCCTTGGTTTTAAAGGAGAAGGTGATGGACAGAGTTTAGCACAAGATGCAGAGGAATTCTGAGCAGAGCAAGGGTGATTTGGACAAGGGTTTGATCCAAAAGGAGCTCGCAGGAAAAAGTCAGGTCTCACTAGAAAAACACAGAGACCGACGTCGGTAGGAAAATCGACGTCGACATCCAGACAGGGACCGATGTTAGCTATGTGCAGCCTGACGTCGGTGACTCGGGGCAGATAACGACCGGCGTCGGCCAGGGGAAACTGACGTTGGCAAGGTGGTCGTCACAGGGAACCGACATCGGTCGGCTGAAGACTGAGATGTGACCGGCATCGGTCACTGAGATGAATTTTGGGTGGACAACTAGCTATCATGGAGTCTCAAGCACCCATATGGAGGACTGAAGGTGTAAGTAAGTTCTTAAATTCGTCATTTCCCTTCTTTACACTACTTGTTGCTCACTTATGGTATAGAACCAGGAAGTTGTTAAAGAAGCAGAACAGGTAGATCTAGGAAACAGTGGGAGCTTGGCATGGATGAGGATGTGATTCCTTGGAGGAGAACCAAATAGGTGTTTTGGGTAGAGTTGTCAGCTGGAAGAAAGCACTGAGAGACGAATGGATGTTGAGGATGAAGAAGAGCAGAAATGGATATGTGAGACGGAAGATCAGGGTATATGGTCTTGTATTAGCTGCAGGGCAATGGAGGTTTGATCATTGTGTTTCTCTTTACCAGGTTGGATAATATTAGCTACATTATCCTATTTCTGTATGATGTGCTTGTTGCAGGGTTACATATACAGGTATTGCTGAACTAAAGGTAAAGCTAGTTCAGGGGTGTGTCATAGAGAATCTGGGAGCAGCAAGATTCTTTGGCATGAGTGTGTTCTAGAGACATGGAGGTCTTGTTGACTTTGTTTCAGGATGATTGTGTGAGACTGGTTAGCACGTCGATGGTTGGACAGTTCACAGAACAGGTTCTTGATTCACATAATGAGGTTAAGTGCATGGTATGTACTAAACTTGAGTTTTCCCAAGCAGTGGGAGTCATCATAAGTTTGGAGTCAATCCGGGAAAGTAATACTGAAGGGCAATTCAGTGGGACCAGCAGCAGGTGCACATGCTATGCAGGGTCAAGTTCTTATCTACATGGTTGTAGATGCGGATGTGGCAGGTAATTTGGATGACAGGTTTTGCACTACAAGATTTGTGGTGGTTGGTCTTCAAGAGTGATCTTGAGGAGGGATACAAAGTCAAGGGAACAAACTAGACGGAGTACAGGTACAGGTACATGTTGCAGTTGTTTATCTCCAAGTGGGAGATTGTTAGGTTGTGGAGCTAAAAGCTTCAACTCTTTGCAAATAGTAGGAACAGAAGGTTGCTGAGATCCAGGAGCACCGGCGTCGGCATCAGGACCGACGTCGGTCGTGACCAGTGCAGAAGGCCACCGGCGACGGCAGGAAGTCGGCCGACGTCGGCAGAACCAAGCAAGCAGGGACCGACGTCGGTCGCCTGCGTGTTCCAGAACTATTCATTGCACGAACAGTTAGTTAAGTGAACGAAGTGTTTGCATGTTAAGACCAGTTAGAGTCTTGGGCTACGAGGATAATTGTCTAAATTAAGAGTCTAAGTTATTGTTTAAGTTAGGGATCTATTTATAGACCCATTGGCATGTATTGTATAAGGATGAGATAGAAAGGAAGAGCTCCTTCTATTGTAAGATCATTGAGTTGCAGGTTGTTGCAAGCTCATAGGGGATCTACATGTAAGTTTGGTCTGTTGAATTGCAGGTTGCAGGTTCATGGGAGATCAACTTGAAGTGCTATAGAGTGCTTGGTGTACCGGTAGGGTTATTACTGACTGGTTGGAGAGGTGAACACCAATTCTGTGTGTGAGTTGGTTGTTGGGACCGTTTTTTGTGTAGGAGAGTGTTGTGTAGAAGAATTACTGTACACTTGAGGTGTGGGAAACCTCTGTAAGGTGGAAGAGTATGGCGGCTCTTTGTAGTATTCTTTTCTGTAAAGTGTTAATACAATATAGTGTATTGTCTCTCATATTCTGTGCTATTGGTGAATTCTAGTTACTTGTGTTTTTGGTTATTTCCGCATATTTAATTGCTTATATTTGGTAATCATACTGTGCTCTTTCTGAGGAGCAAGATCCTAACAAGTGGAATCAGAACAGGTGTGTTTGTTCTTGGATTCCCACCCTACAATAATCCAAACATGATACGTGAAAAGCTCTCAAATATGTCTTTATATCACCCTCGACATCATATAGAGTGGGCTTAGGTTGAAAAAATATGATGGTAAGGTTGTAAAAGTAATATAACATGCCAATGGTGTATGTAGAAGAGTAAAAGAATCCATAGCCTGCGTAGGTCTAGTCGTACCTTGCTCAAGATGTTGCACCTTGGATTGAAGATATCTTATCTCTTGTAGAAGAACTGCCACATCAAGAGAGAGGATATACTAGATGTAATTGGTGGCATAGAGGTAGATTGAGTTGCTATAGGGGGTTATTGAGACATAGTTACCCCCGTAGTGTCATTTTTAATTGGTTATCCTATGGGAATGGAAGACTCAGCTTGTTCAGCCTTTTTAATTTCCATGGTAGATTGCAAAATTAGTATATGATCTTTAGGCTATTCCTTAAGTCTTTCTTTGAAATTTTGTAAAATTAATTTTTTGTTGAGTATAACTTCATTATCAACAATGGGTGGAAGTGCATCATTGGTTCAATGTGGTGGAGCATGAGCATTGGTGTGTACATCATCATTGTTATTTTCATACTGCTCTTTGTCAACACTATCCTCATTGAAATTGGTGTAATCTGGATGTGTAGAATCTATGACTGGAACATGAGTTAGTTGTTTATCCATGGTATATGGCTGAGTTACAGGAATCTAGGTGAATTTAGGAGGATTGCCACTAAGTCTTGCACTTCATCTCAAAGGAATAGATGCAAGGAACTTAGGTGGCATAAGGAAAACAATTTGGGTAATAGTAGAAAAAATTAAGCTGATATAATCTAAACAAGGAATTGGAATATCGGAGCTCCCAAACATGTAAGGTGATACCTCAAGAAAAAAATAGGTGCTAGTATATGCAACTAAGGATTTTTCATAAATATTTGTGTAAAATACTATGAATTTAAAATTGATTTTATCAGTTTGATATGCAACTAAAAATTTAGAAAATGATTTGACTAGTACTAAAAAGTAACTGGGAGTTTAGTTGATGCAAGCTAGGGATTTTGAATGAAATTTTAAAATTAGTACGATAATTTTAAAAATTTAATATGAGTTCATAGAAAAATTTTGGAATTTTGCTTGGAAAATTTAGGGAAAAATTAGATAATATTTCTAGAATTAGCAATATATTTTTCCTAGTGTTTGAAATATGTTTGTATGCAAGAAGGACCTAGTATGTGCAAACTAGGATTTTAACAAAATATGTGATATTTTTGTAATTAATTTGAAGATTTCTAATTTTTAAATGCAAGAAAAATTAGGAAATTATGGAAAAAAATAAAAAATAATTATTCCTAGGGTTTCTAGGGTTTTTGTGTGAAATTTGAAGTAAGTCGGGTTCACCAAATGTTTTATTATTTTCAGAATAATGGGGTTGTATTCCTAGTTAAATAAACAGGTCTGAGTAAAGTAAATTAATAAATAATATGCATGAATTAAGCTACTGATTTGTGTAAATAGATTTGTATTTTTGCCTTTTCTAAATATAGTAATAATAAAAAAGAAATCTAACTTAGCTTATTCTGAATGATTCAGATTGAGAAAGGGTTTGATATTGGAGGAGTAAGACTGGGAAACTATCAAAAACTGGATCTTGAGGTTCATTTATGGATTGGATTGGAGCACCAAAAATGGGACACCCTATTATCTGGTGTTGTAGTCCTTTTTTAGTGTTGTTGTCCAGGTGGTCTGAGCTTTTTAGGTTCTGTTTGGTAGGCCCATGTTACCCTGTCAGTGAAATTTTAAATCCTAGATGCTTGAAAAGCTCATTGTGCATATATTTTTAATCTTCAAAAGCCCTAGGTGCCCTTTTTTCTTGAACTCGAATGGAAACTTGGAAAAGATAGAGAAGGGGTTAGTGTGTAAATATACACTAGACACACTTCACACCCCATGTTTGGGCACACTGCCTATATACCAATACTCTAAGGAAGGATCAAGCTAATGTAGTTCTCCCATTGAAGTGTTTGGTGCAATTATGTATGATAAATGCAACTAGATGCGAAACTAGATGTACTTCGGATGGCTAGGGACTGATGCAAAGGTTTGAATAAGCTTGAAATGATCTTGGAAGGTAATATGCAGAGAATAAGGAAGAGTTCTTGAGTGTACTTACTTGTATTCTTGTTTTCCTCTTATAAATGAGTGCCAACCCTTCTAAATGGACTTTGAATGGCCTTTTATAGGGAAATTAATGATCGTGGATTAAATGAATTCATGTTAGGCCAACAAGAAAAAAGATAATGATCTGAAAGAATTTGATCATTAGGACCAATTTTTGCACTTTGAAAACAACACCAAAATCATGACACCCTAGGTTTCAGTGCTCTTGTTCAAGTTGAGTGCTATTGTCTAGAGGGAATGAGACTTGGGGGGATGGATATAGGCCTGAAAGACTTGCCTGGGTTTGTAAGGGTTACGTTTGGAAGGTTGTGGATGATTGGGAATCAGTGAAAGAATAGCCTATAAGGGTTGCGTAAGCAAGTATGAAGACCTATGAATTGGGTGTCATTAGCCATGCTTAAGTCATCTAATTTCATATTTTATATGACTATAGATCCATATTTGGTAATAATGACAAATGGCCCCAACCAATTGAGCTCAAATTTGTCCTTATTCTCCTTATCAACATTAGTATTCTATTGGTTTTCCTTTATAATAAGATCTCTAATTTTGAACTCCCTAGCTTTTATCAATTTATTATAGCTCTAATGAATGGGGTTCTAGTATACTTACAAATGGTTTAAGGCATTAAGTTTCTCATCTGGAAGATCGAGTTCACTGAGGTATGAAGTGTGATAGAATTCTTCATCAATGATGCATTGTAAGGATATACACAAAGATGGAATATTGACTTCTATAGGTAGAATAGACTCATTGTCATGGATAAATGAATAAGGGGTTTCCCCATGGGTGTGTAGATGCTAGTGTGGTATGCCTAAAGGGTGGGATAAAGTTTTGTGTGTTAGTCATGACCAACTTCATTGATAATTTGTTTGAGGATTTAGAGAATGCTTTTATTCGTTACCTCTACTTGGCCATTCCTCATGGGTAATATGGATTGGACTATTTATGCTTTATGTGGTAGCTTTTAGAAAGGGCCTTGACTTCTTTATTCTTGAATGATGTTCTATTGTTAGAGATAATAATGAAAGGGATAATGAAACAATAAACAATGTGATTTAGAATAAGCTTAAAAATTTGTTTTTTGATGACATATGTAAGAGGCATTGCTTCAACCCACTTTGTAAAATATTTGGTGATATTAATGATGTGCTTATGGCCATCAAAAGAGTTAGGATTGGTTTTCCTAATGAGGTTTAACCCCCATATGGAGAATGGCCAAGGTGTGGTAATAAGTTGTAAAGCTTGTGAATGGCTATGTATAAGGTCACCATGCTTTTGGCAAGGTATGCATTTCTCAACATAAGCGCACGGATCATATTCCATTGTAGGCCAATAATAACGTACATGCAAAAGCTTTTTAGTTAAGACTATACCACTAGAGTGTAAACCACATATTCCCTCATTAACTTCTCTAATAGCCGAGGTAGTCTCTTTGGAGTTTAAACAACATAAAAGTCTTCCATCACAACCTATTCGATATAAAGTATTGCTAAGGATTGTGTAATTGGATATATGTTAAATGAATGATTTATGTTGGTTATGGGATACATTAGGTAGAAGTGTATTACTATAAAGCTATGCATAAATATCAGAATACCAAGGAGAAGTGGGACCATCCACCTCTCAAACCATTTCAAGCCCAGAGGTGTCATATGTTGGTATCATCAGGTACTCTACAAGGAATTTATTATGTTTTGTGTTAATATCAAGCAATGAACCAATGGTTTTCATGGTGTCCACTGTTATGTTATTGATCTGTAGAACTTTTTCAAATTAGATAAATATAAAAGATAACTTTAAATTATCCACCATCCTCTTGTATGCGATTAACTTATCATCACGAGTTTGAAATTCATCGATTACTTTATTGATGATTAGTTTGGAATCACCAAATATAAGAAGATGTTAGATGCCCTATTGTATGGCAAGTTTGAGACCATCTATGAGAGCTTCATACTCTACAATGTTGTTGGTACAAGGAAACTTGTAACTAAATGTTTTTGGAATACAATCCCCATCTAGTGTGATGAGTAGAATACTAACCCTTGAACCATGGTTTGTGAAGGAACCATCAAAATACAACTGCCAAACTAGAGTTTCATCAATGGACATTACTACTTCATCTAGAAAGTTTGTAACAAGAGGTATATTATCTTCAAAAGGTACCTCTGCTAGTGCATCTACCAAGACTTGTCCCTTAATTGCTTTGTGATTAACATACTCAAGATCAAATTCACTTAGAAGCATAACCCACTAAAACATATTATTTGTTAAAGTTGTTTTGGATAAAGATACTTGAGAGGGTCAATTTTTGCAATGATTTTGGTTTGATTATCGAGCATGTAATGACAAAGTTTTTATGAAGCAAAAACAACTGTGAGAGTTACCTTTTCCATTGGAGAATAATTAACCTTGTAAGATGCAAGGTTATGTTGAGATAATACACTGCCCTTTCTGACACAATATCATCATATTGTGCTAACAATACCCTTGATGCATATTGAGTAGTTGATAAGTAGATAAGAAAAGACTTACCTATAATAGGTGGCATTAAAACTGGTGGATTGGAAAGATACTGCTTAATATGTTCAAATGCTTTGGCACAATTCTCATTCCAAGTGAAAGGAGTGTCTTTCTTCAATAGAAATATAAATGGATGATGAATATCTACAAGTTATGATATGAATCTCCTGATTACTTCGATTTTTCCTTACAGACTTCAAATTTATTTAATATTTTTGGGTAATGGTATATCCATTATAGTTGAAACTTTAGAAGGATCAAATTCTATGCCACGACGTGAAGCAATTAAGCCCAAAAACTTTTTTGATGTCACCCAAAACACACATTTCTTTAGGTTTAAGCAAAGCATATATTCTCTCGTTCTTTCAAACATGCAACAAAGTATTTTTGGATGCTCTTATCTAGATTTTGATTTGGCAAGTATGTCATCTACATAATCCTTCATGACGTTGTGAAGCATATCATGAAAAATGACAGTCATTGCTCTTTGTTATGTGGATGCAACTTTTTTTAGACCAAAGGGCATCACTTGATAGCAAAATATACCCCAATGTGTTATAAATGTTATTTTTTGTTGGTCTTTGGGAGTTATTCTAGTTTTGTTATAACCTAAAAAACCATCCATTAATGATAACATTCCGTGACCTGCAGAAGAGTCTACAATTATGTCAATATTAGGCAATAACAAGTCATCCTTGGAACAAGATTTATTGATATCATGGAAGTCTGTACAAACCCTGATTCCTTTTGGCTTCTTTGAAACTAATACAATGTTAGATATCCAATCCGAATAGTCTATGGGGTAAATGAAATCAATCTCTAATTGCTTCTTTAACTCTTCTTTCACTAATAGTGCCACTTTAGGATGCATTTTTCAAAGTTTTCACTTTTTATGTTTTGCATCTGGTTGTACTACAAGATGATGCACTACTAGTGATGGATCAAGCCCCAATATATCTGCATAAGACATGCAAATACATCAAAAATTTATTGAATAAAAAGGGTGAGTATTTCACTTTCTTCTTGAGTTATGGAAGGGACAAGCTTAATTATTTTGTGATATTTTGTTTTAATGTTGATTGTAACAGTGTCTTTAACTAGGAGAGTTTACTCTTATTTATAGTTTGTGGGTGGTTGAGGAAGATTGAATTCCTCCTCTAGGTCTTCTTTATTTGATGTTGATGTTGAATTGATTTGGTTTTATGATTTTTGTTCCCCAAAATACTTAGACTTATCTAACTAAATGGAAAATCCTTTCTTGTGATCCCCTATCAAAATGTGGTCTCGTGTACTCAAGAATTCTAAAATTGCCTCATTGTTTTGAAAATGATCAAGCAAAGGTGTTGTGTGTTGGTCTCATTGGATTAAAGATGCATATGTGAGGTCAAGTGTCAAAATGACATTTTCATGGAAAAGGTCGGTTAAAGATAGGTCTTCGAAATGGCTAAGAATAGAATCCATTTCATTGTATGGAGAATTTTCCTTTAGCTCACTACAAGAGTCACTTTGGAAAAGTGTGGTATTTACATTGAGTGGAGTAAACCCTATGCCATGAGTGGCTTCATTAGCTTCTAATGTGATTGTTTCAATTGACCCTTGTTCATGAAGACCAAGGTCCTTATCTTTGTAGTTCATTTTTTTCACATAATGGATTTTGTGACATGATATTTATTATTAGTGAAGCAAGTAGCTAGTTCATCAAAGTGAAGCCAGTAAGGATTCAAATATTTTATGTGTTTGTCCGAAAGAAGACCACCTTCTATAAATTTTGTTCTATCAAATCTTCTAACCACTTGAGTCTCTCTTAGATGGTGAGGCCTACCATAATTAGGTGAGAACATATGAATTGTGCTTGTCTAATTAAAATCTTGGATTATATATTCATTCATGTATTTATCAATGATTTTAAAATGGGATGGAGGGATTGGAGTTACTTTAGAAGTGGATAGTTGATTGGAGGTTTGGTTGGTGGATGGTGATTTTGTGGAAGTGAAAGTTGTTGGTGTGTTTATCCAACCACCAAGAGGAGGTATTTGAAATAATGTATCAGAATGGATGTAGTTTTTTAGTGTGAGTGATTCCTCAATAAGAGTAAAGTTGTTTTCAGTAACTAGGAGATAGTTGGATTTTTTATATCAGCCTTCCAATAGCTTGAAATTTTGGAAGAGTTTTAGATCATCTTGATTGGTTTCATGCCATCATGGGAGAATTTAAAACATTGGTGCAAAGTGAAGGGCACAACGTTCATTGAATGTATCCATGGATGTCCAATAAACAGGGTATAGGATAAATCAAGATCAAACACAAGAACTAGTGTTTCTTTTATGGCCGACCCCACCATCAAAGGAAGATAAATGGTACCCATATATTGTTGCTCATTATTATCATATGCATTTATTATGATGATGTTGGATTCTTATATTATTGTTGAATATCCTGAATGTTTTATTAACCTCAATGTACATAAATTTAATACTGAGCCATTATCTATAAACACCCTTTTTACCTCATGTTTAGAGGTAATAACTTCTATATACAAGAAAAGATTATGAATATATCCCAAAAGTGAGACATCAAAATGGTCAAATGTAACCAGTGTTGGGGATCAACCAACAATAGATTACACTTATGAAAGCAATAAACCGTAGAATTAAATCAGATAGATAAGTAACTAGAATCAGATAATAGCAAAGAACAAGAGATACAAGAAACCACCCTGAAAACTTGTATTAAACTCTTTACAAAAGGAATACAATTGAAAAAACTTCTTTCTTCCACACCTCTCTCAGATGCACAAGATCTCTCTCTAGATCTCTATCCCTTAAGAGCTCTCTCTCTCAAGTACAATCAACTCCAACAACCTGGATTGATACAACTCTGTACTATTCTTCAACATTCACATACAATGAACTACTACAATAATCACACTAAGCTAAGAAGATCTAATTCTACATATAGAATTAGGAGACTTGAGCATGCACTTACAACCAATAGTTAAGCCTCTTGAACAAGGGCTTTAAAAACAATCTTACTAATAATAGAAATGCGAACTTAAGACTAAGACTTAAACTCATCATGCAAACACTCGGTTCTGTCCTCAAAAATAGCATTCTGGACGCACAGGTAACCGACGTCGGTTCCTGCCTGCTTGCCTGTGACCGACGTCGGTCGATCATCTGCCGACGCCGGCGTCTCTTCAACTGCACCGGACTGACGTCGATCGCTCCTGACCGACACCGATGACTGTGTAAACCTGCAACTTTGGTAATGCGCTCATATGTGAAGCTTTTAGGCTCCACACCTTAACAATCTCCCACTTGGAGATAAACAGCTGCACCAGTACCTGTACATCAACATCTTCTAGCTCCTCCATCTTCAACTCAATCATGAAGACCAATAGAAGTTGAATGAAGATTCAACTTCTCCTTTGTAACTGGCTTGGTTAACATATCAGTAAGATTCCTATCTGTATGGATCTTCTCCAGCTTCAAATCACCATCTTCCAATACATGTCGTATGAAGTGGTACCTTAGCTGTATGTGCTTGGTTCTTGAATGAAAGGCTGAATTCTTAGCCAAATGGATTGCACTCTGACTGTCACTATACAATTTGCAGCTCTCATGCTCCCTTCCAAGCTCTTCCATGAACCGTGTCATCCATATCATCTCTTTGCTAGCTTCTGTGGCTGCAATATACTCTACTTCTGTAGTTGACAAGGCAACAACCTTCTACAACTTAGATATCTAGCTAACCGTCGTTCCACCTACAGTGAAAACATAACCTGTAGTGCTCCTCCTGCCATCCAAATCACCTGCCATATCTGAATCTACATAACCATGTAGAGAAGTATCCGAACCTCCATAGCATAAGTGCCTACTGCTGGTTCCTCTCAGATATCTAAGGATCCACTGAACTGCTTTCTAATGTTCCTTACCTGGATTGGCCATATACTTACTTACAACTCCCACTGCTTGGGCAATATCCGGTCTAGTACACACCATTGCATACATCAAACTCCCTATTGCGGAAGAATATGGAACCTTACTCATGTACTCTACCTCATCATGTGAATTAGGACATTGTTCTTTACTCAACTTAAAATGTCCAGCCAAAGGTGTGCTTACCGGTTTAGCATCCTGCATATTGAACCGTTTCAACACCTTGTCCACATAATCCTCTTGAGACAATATCAACCTGTGATTTTTCCTGTCTCTCTTAATGCTCATGCCAAGGATTTTCTTTGCTGCTCCCAAATCCTTCATAGCAAACGTTTGAGCTAATTTCACCTTAAGCTCAGAGATATCCTGCATGTGTGATCCTGCAACCAGCATATCATCTACATACAACAATAGAATAATATATCTACCATTATCCAATTTCTTAAAATACACACAATGGTCAGATTGACACCTACTGTAGCCATGCTCAGTCATAAACCTGTCAAATTTCAAATACCATTGTCTAGGAGCTTGCTTGAGGCCATACAAGCTTTTCTTCAATCTGCACACTAACTTTTCCTTACCTTTGACCTCAAATCCTTCCAGCTGTTCCATATAAATTTCCTCATCCAAATCTCCATGAAGAAAAGATGTCTTAACATCTAGCTGCTCAAGATGCAAATCCTCAACAGCAACCAAAGACAATACAATCCGTATAGAAGTCATTTTAACAATAGGAGAAAAAATCTCACCAAAATCAATACCTGGCTTTTGTGCAAATCCTTTCACTACCAATCTGGCCTTATATCTCATCTGTCCATTCTCACCTTCCTTCAACCTGTAGGTCCATTTGTTCTTCAGTGTCCTCTTACCAGCTGGCAATTCAACCAAATCCCATGTTTGGTTCTCTCTTAAGGACTCCATCTCCTCAACCATGCCACGCTCCCACTGACTCTTGGACTCCACCTGTATTGCTTCTTCAAAACTATCTGGTTTTCCACCATCAGTTAGCAATAAATAGAATAATGAAGGAGAATATCTAATTGGAGGCTTACTTACCCTTTCAAACCTCCTGATGGGTGTCTGAGACTCGTTCACAACACGCTGTCCACCCAAATTCTCTGACAGTGGCCGACCTCGGTCACCTCTAGACCTGATACTGGCCGACGCCGGTTCTGCCTGACTGACGCCGGTGCCTGTCCTGCCGACATCGGTCTTTGTATGACCGACATCGGTTTCTGTTCTACCGACGCCGGTTCCTATCCTGTCGACGTCGGTCTCTGTGTTTTCCTGCAAGTGATTATTTTTTTTTCCCGCGAGCTCATTTTGGACTGTCACCTCGTCCAATTCACTATTGCTCTGCCCATATTGATTCAGCTTCTTCAACTGATCACTATACATCACCTTTTCATTGAAAACAACGTCACGGCTCCTAATTATCTTGTTAGTTCCTAGATTTCAAAATCTGAAACCAAAATCATCTGAGCCATAGCCAATAAATGTGCACCCCATAGACTTAGCATCGAGCTTCTTTCTATTTTCCTTATCTACGTGCACAAAGGCTTCACAACCAAAAACTTTGAGAAAAGAGAGATCTACCTTTTTACCTGTCCAAGCCTCTTCTGGAATTCAACCATCCAGAGCTGTAGAGGGTCCTCTGTTAATCAGGTACACTGCATTGTCAACAGCTTCTGCCCAAAACTCTAAAGGCAAACCAGCATGCAATCTCATACATCTTGCACGCTCCATGATTGTTCTGTTCATCCTTTCAGAAATTCCATTCTGCTGAGGTGTCCTTGGAACCATCCTTTGCCTACGGATTCCATGCATGTAACAATACCAGTTGAACTTATAACTGCAGAACTCTCCACCATTGTCAGATCTCAGGCACTTTAATCTTTTGCCTATTTTATTCTCAACCATAACTTTTCAAATCTTAAAAGTCTCAAATACATCATATTTCTTCTTAATACAATAGATCCATACCTTTCTTGTAGCATCATCTATGAACGAAACATAGTACTGTGATCCTCCAATAGAAGCTACCTGAGCCGGTCCCCACACGTCTGTGTGAACAAGCTGCAACTTATGCTTCTTCTTTGTAGACCCAGTCTTGAGAAAACTAACCCTTTTATGTTTTCCAAATACGCAGTACTCACAAAATTCTAGATCCATGCTTTTCAAATCTGAAAGCTTACCTTTAGACTTAAGAATTGACATCCCCTTCTCGCTCATGTGGCCAAGCCTTGAGTGCCACAATTTTGCATCCACATCTGAAGTAGATAATACAAAAGGAGAATTGTTAGTAACACAATTACACAAATAGAGAGTACCTACTCTCTTACCTCTGGCCATAACAAGTGCACCCTTGGTCACCTTCCAAGATTCTGCTGTGAGAGTTACTGTACAACCCTCATCCCCTAACTTTCCTGCAAAAATCAAATTTTTCTTCAAGATAGGAACATGCATAACTTCTCTCAACACCCATGTGTTGCCATTTTGTATTTTCAGCTGCACTTTACCTTTGCCAATAATTTTACAGGGTTCATCATCCCCTAGATATACTATTCCAAAATCTCCATGGATATAGTCACAAAAATATTCCCTATTAGGGGTGGCATGAAAAAATGCACCAGAATCTAACACCAAGATTTTATATTATTATGTAAAGAGAATATTAAAGCATCTTGTGCAATACCTGCAACCTTTGCTTCTTCTTTTCCTTCGTGCTGATTATCCTCAGGCTTTGACCAGCAATCTCTGCTTATGTGCCCCATCTTTCCACAATTCCAGCATTGTGGCTTCCTACCATTTCTGGATTTGGATCTGCCTTTCCCCTTAGACTTGGATCTTGATCTCCCTTTCTTGCTCTTCTCTTTTTGCCTTCCCCTGCTCTCAAAACTTAAAGCGTTCCCAGATGTCTCTTCTATGCTTTTCTTGCGAATTTCCTCATTCAAGATAACACTAACAACATCCTCTACTTTTAAAATATTTAATGCAGATGCAGTATTGCTAACTGCCATTACTAAGCTATGCCAGCTTTCAGGCAAAGAACATAATATTAAAAGAGCTTTTATTTCATCATCAAATACAATTTTGACTGAACTTAATTGATTTACAATACCATGGAAATCATTCAGGTGATTAGATACAGATCCACCTTCTTGTATATGCAAATTAAATAGCTGCTTCATAAGATATACCTTATTAGAAGCTGAGGGTTTTTCGTACAAATTTGCTAGAGTAGTCATCAACTCTACCATTGTTTTTGCCTGTGATAAATTAGATATCACAGTAGATGCTAGACTTAGTCTTATAGACCCCAAAGCCTTTCTGTCAAGAACTTCACATTCTTCATCCTCCATGTCTGTGGGCTTCTTTGCAATCCCACCTAACGGTAAGTATAGATCCTTCTGATACAGATAGTCCTCTATCTGCATTCTCCAATGTTGATAGTTTTTGCCATTGAACTTCTCCATTCTCAGTTTACTTTCATCTGCCATTGCTTCTCCCACTCAAACAGAAATCTCTGAAGAAACTCCTGTGAGCAACCTGTAATCAATACACACTACATAGATCTGAACCACCTGTTAGTAAACCTGAGCTTTGATACCAATTGTTGGATATCAAACTCTAAACCTACAACCAAGGCTCTGATACCACTTGTTGGGGATCAACCAACAATAGATTACACTTATGAAAACAATAAACCACATAATTAAATCAGATAGATAAGTAACTAGAATCAGATAATAGCAAAGAACAAGAAATACAAGAAACCACCCTAAAAACTTGTATTAAACTCTTTACAAAAGGAATACAATTGAAGAAACTTCTTTCTTCCACACCTCTCTCAGATGCACAAGATCTCTCTCTAGATCTCTATCCCTTAAGAGCTCTCTCTCTCAAGTACAATCAACTCCAACAACCTGGATTGATACAACTCTGTACTGTTCTTCAACATTCACATACAATGAACTACTACAATAATCACACTAAGCTAAGAAGATCTAATTCTACATATAGAATTAGGAGACTTGAGCATGCACTTACAACCAACAGTTAAGCCTCTTGAACAAGGGCTTTAAAAACAATCTTACTAATAATAGAAATGTGAACTTAAGACTAAGACTTAAACTCATCATGCAAACACTCAGTTCTGTCCTCGGAAATAGCATTCTGGATGCACAGGTAACCGATGTCGATTCCTGCCTGCTTGCCTGTGACCGACGTCGGCCGATCATTTGCCGATGCCGACGTTTCTTCAACTGCACTGGACCGACGTCGGTCACTCCTAACCGACGCCGGTGACTGTGTAAACCTGCAACTTTGGTAATGCGCTCATATGTGAAGCTTTTAGGCTCCACACCTTAACAACCAGATTATTAGTAGATAAATTACCAATTAACATTTGAAAGCTAGAGGGGGTGATGTCTTGTGAGACACTAAACTCTTAAAGGACTTTATACATAATATCTTTATATACAGGTGAGGTATCAAGAAGTTATAAGATGGAAATGTTAGTAGATGTCTTCTCAAGATGATCTATAATGTTGTATTTGCATTCAACATTAGATGACGATGTATTATGAATGGTAATTTTTGTATGCCTCATAGTAATGACACAATCTTAGAATTGTAAAGTAATGACATTAACATGATTATGCACATAGTCAACACTATTGACCATGAATTCGAAAGGGTGATTAACTTGATTTACATATTGCTTGGGTGCTTGTTGCTTTTATTTACCATTTCCTTGCTCATGTTTAGGGAACGGGTCTTTATATATCTCCAATTTTTGGTTGTTAGATGTTACAGATGGTTGGTTTTTGATGGCTATGTCCCCTCGATCGATGAGGTTTTGAACATAGTGTGTGAAGTGCATACATTTATCAGTATAATGTTTTTTTATTCTATGGTATTCACAATATTCATCCTCTTTGCACAAATTAGGTTTAGGAACATTGTCTTCACAAGGTTTGGTGCTAGGCCAAATTATCATGTTAGCTTAGGCCAACTTAAAAAAAGGATTCATAAATGTCACCCAATCGGGTGAAATTATGTATATGATTTTCTTGTCGAGATTGACCATCGAGAATAGTAATGTTGTTAATAGGTTGTGTATAAAATTGGTTGTTTGCAAGTTGTGTGTAGAATTATTGTTGTTGAGGTTGGTTTTGGATTTGTTTTATGTTGGTCACACCATCACTAACAACATTCTTATTTTTGGCAAAGAACTTGGGTTTTTTAAGTTGTTTTGAAGAATTGTTGTTGGGTTTAAATATCTTCATAACACCTTTATTGATTAAAGTTCTTTCAATTTGAACCCCTTTTTAATAATTTTATCAAATGAACTTGGGCAAAGGAGTTGCAAATGGTGTCCCAAATCTAAGTTGAGATTTTTCATAAATATAACAAGAAGTTCAGTTTCAAGAAATGACCATGAAAAATGACTTTTCAATGCCCTCCATCTTTGTAAAAAGGAGGCAAAGGTTTCACCTTTATGTTGTTTAGTTTTGTGTAGGTTAATTATGGTCAATTCCTTTTCGATATTGTATGAAAAGTGACAAACAAACTTATCATAAAAGGTATTTAAAGGTGAAAATTGATCCTTTGAGAAGGCATGAAAACCATTTAAGGGCTTGACCCTTGAGACTTCATGGAAATAAGCATAATATATACTCATTGCTATAAGCAACATTCGTACATACATGATAAAAGTCTTTAAGGTGCTCCCCAAGATCGCCTTTTCCTTTGTATTTGTCAAATTTGAAAAGTTCAAAATGTTTAAGAAAAGGTGTTGTCATTGTACTTAAATCATATGGGTGAGAACAAAATTCTTCAAATTTATATTACTTTTTTCACAAAAAAGTGTCATCTTGTAAACCTTGAACTCTATCTTTCATGTTTTGAAATTCTTGAATAAAGTATGGTGATAGTTGGTTCATTTGGCTTGAGGAGATAAATAGGTTGTAGGTTTGGTCTATAAATAGGTTTAGGTTAGTGTAAGCTTTAAATTAGTTAGGGGGTATGTTGTTAAAGTTTTGGTTAGGTGGTGGGGTGAAGAAGTTAGCATATTGTGGATGTGTAAAGTTGTTAGGATTGGTTGGGTTAATGGAAATGTTAAAGTGTGTTGGGTTTGGATTAAAATTCATTTGATTGGGATTGTTAGTGTAGTTACAATTTGGATTAAATTGAATTGGGTTGGTGTTCAAGTTAGGGTTGGTGTTAAAGTTTGTGTTGGTTTGGCTAGGATTAACATTAAAGTTTGTTGGGTTTAGATTTAGGTTGGTTTTAAAGTTAAGGTTAGATTGGTTAAATAAAGCAGGGTTGGCTAAATTAGGTGTATTTGGGTTAGTTTGATGTAAGTTTTGGTTTTAAAATAGACGTGAACCAATTATTGGATTGGACTGTGTTTTAGGGTTGAAGTTTTGGTTAGGGTTTGAATTAGTTTTAAATGGGTTGGTGTTAGATGGTGTTTGATTTGAATTGGATGGAATGAATCTTAAAAAAAAATTAGAAAGCTGAATTTGTACATTTCTTAAACTAACATTTGGATTGATTTGTACACTTGAAGTAATATACAAATTTGGATTTGATATGGATTGGTTGATTGGTGACCTAGAATGGATATTCAAACTTGGATTATGATTTAGATCGATGATGTTATTGATTGGTGAGTTGTGAAGGCTCATATTTGGATTGATTGGTGAGCTTAAATGAATATTCAAGCTCATATTAGATTGATTGTCGATGGGTTAACTTGAATGAAAAGTGGGTAAACTTGAATGAAAAGTCAAATTTGGGTTGGTTGGATTTGTGATGGGTAAACTTGAAGCACTTTCAAGTTTAGATTGGTTACATTTGTGATGGGTGAACTTGAATGCATATTCAAGTTCTAATTAAAAGGATTTGTGATGGGTGAACTTGAATGAACAATCAAATTCGGATTAGGTGGATTGACATTTGACAAACTTGAATTAAAATTAAACTTTGGATTATATGGATGGATGAATGAGGGTGAGGTGGTATCCATGCTCAAATTGGGATGGGCGTTGGAATTAACCAATAAATTGTTTGGGTGATGTGTTTGGAAATTTATAATCTCTTGGCTAACATGACGAGCACAAATTTATATAGAAAACCCATGACTCACTTGAGAGGATTCCTCATGAAGGTTGAAATTTCCCTTGTCTTGAGAGACTTGGGGATTAAGATTGGAGGAACTTAAAAGAGCATTACTACCCTATAAAGAGCTTTGTGAAATGGATTTTTCATAAATATGGGACAAAAACTCTTTTCTTGCAATCAAATATTACAAGTTTTAGACATCGAAGTCGGGTGGAAATTTAGCTCCTAAGCTCAAAGCTTGGATCAAAACCTCATCTATGTTGGTTACGATGTATTGACTAAATGAAGTAGGCTGTAAAATGGATTTATGGCTACTCGTATTTTGGTATGCTCCCCCTTCTTCCTCATGGTCATTGATTTCATGTATTTTTACATGATGAGTTTGATGGTCTTGGCTACCAAATTGGAAAGGATCGTTGCCAAAAAGCTCTGCCCTTGTCATAGGATTGTTAAGTGGTCATGTGACTTGTTATGGACAACATTGTTAAGGGAAGGACTTGACACTAAACTACTAAAGGACCAAAGTGACAAAAAACTTGACTGACAACTAAATACTTTTGAGTTTTGTTTTGAAAAGTTTGCTTTTAAAGATTTAAGGATAATAAATTCAAAAGTATTTTTGTTTACACTCAATGATTTGCAGCTTGTGGCAGAGCACACGGAAACAAACAATCAATATTTATACTAAACACATATACAATAAAAAAAATGTGAAAAGAATAGGGTTTGGGTCTTAAACAACTTTCAGGTCTTCCATTGTCACTCACTTATTTGTACCATTAACTGCGGCCTAATATTTCAAGGCACTAACCATAAAGGATCTTGTCATTCCCATGGCCCAGTAAGTCTAGTTTTAAGGATGTGTGGGAGGTAACTTCTCAGTGTTAATCACTACTTGATGCGCTCGAGTTGAATGATAATTTTTTTTCTCTAGATTTAAGGTTTTTAGAAGTTCATCTAAGGGAGTCCTCGAGATACCTTTTGGTACAGTGAGGCCTAAAACCATACAGGGCATTATTGAAACCCTGGGTATTAGAATGTGAAGGCCTTTCACATCACAATGTGCTTAAAACACAACACTTCTTAGGTCTTTGAATAACTAATCATATTATTTATATTCTGTTAGTACATGAAATTTGGTTTAGTACGTTGTGATGAACCCTGTGATCGATAGAGCCTTTAAGAAAATAAAATAAAAAGAGTAACACTTACTTATGATTTACAAGTATCGTCCGTAATGTGACACTGAAAAAAAAATATTCGTACAAGTATTGTCTTGAAAAATATAACTGTTGTTTTTGATTCTCAAGTATCATTTTCAATGTGATGCCGATAGAAGAGCATACACAATACAAATAAGAAACACACATAAATGTCAAAAAATGAAATTGATTAACTCTAAGAAACCAAATGTTAATTAATTATTAAAGAAAAAAGAAAAACTGGACTTTTAAAGAAAATTCAAACAAAAAAAAAAGGTCAGTAATAAAAATATAAAATTTTAATTTTGTTTAGCTCTTTGTAAATTTTTATTTATTGTGGCCTGCAAACAAACTATTAGAAGGTTTATGTTTCGATGAAAATCAAAGTACGCTGTAAAAAATCAGAAAAGACCAACAAAAAGATAGAAAAAACAAGTCTATGGAATGATTTCCCAGATACATAGTTAGAGAAAATCGTGAAATTGTTAGTTGATTAGAAACAAAAAATAAAATAAAAGAAATAAAGTACAAAAATAACAATTTCATGATTAACAAATGATTTCATTGATATTTTTATCAATTTCATAATTATGGTGCATAATTTCGCTAATGGTTGTTACGACTTCGCTATTCAAGTCCATGATTTTATTAAAAAGCTGCACGATTTTGCTGTTAATTAAAAAAAAAATAAATAAATAGAGAAAACATAACATAATGATTTCTATATTAGGTGAGATAATTTCACAATTATATCTTTTGATTTTGTTAATAGTTAAAAATTATGTAGAATAGTAGGTTGAATAATTTCATAGTTAGGTTCCAATTTCACTTCGATTTCTTACAATTTCGCTTTTAACAGCTGCGATTTTGTTACCAATTTGAGTTCGTAGTTTTCTAGAAATAAAAAGTTATAGAAAATAGAAAACCCAGAAGAGACCAAAATTGAAATAAAAAACTACTAAAAATGATCACACTGTTAAAAGACCCTTAAAAATTAGAAAAATAATGATTTTGCAGTTTTTTTTTGGTACAATTTCACTAATAATCTCTTTGATTTCGTATTTTCACATAAACAAAAAATTATAGAAAAAAAAAATCCAGAATTGAAAAAAAAAGCTACTGGAAATGACCAAATTGTTACAACACCTCTACAAAATAGAGAAATTACATCTTCGCAGTTATTTCTTACAATTTCGCTACTAAACTCTCCCATTTCCGTGGTTTTTCAGAAATAGAAAATTATAAAAAAACATAAAAGACATGGGAAACTAGAATTGAAACATAAAAACGCTGGAAGTGTCAAGACTATTAAAAGACTTAAAAAATAGAGAAATAACAATTTTGTAATTTATTACTATAATTTTGTTAAAGTTTACAAATTCATGGTTACAAAGTCAATACGTATAACGAGCTTGAAAATTATAGAAAAAGCTTGTAGTTGCAAACACAAACCTTCAAGATCAAAGTTAAATGCATGTGCATAATAAAAATACAAAAACTAATTGAAATGAGTTCCTAAATATACATATGATGTCTACGATTTACAAAGATGAGAGAAAAGTCCCACCGAATCTGTCAAAATAAATGAAATGAATTTAAATACAAATTAAATTAAGAAATCAACCAACAAAATGAAATCTAGTCTAATAAACTCAACTTAAGATAGAGCTACAAATAAAAGAAATAATAGCACAAACTTATACCATAATACCGTGAGCTTCTTCCATTATGATTTGAATTGATCTGCGCTTTAAAATGTGGTTGTTCACTTTTCTCGAATGCAAGGAAAAATGATCAACATTCTAGTATACAAATACTCTTGGGATGGCTTTGATTCATTTATGAATTCGATAGCACTTCATTAACATAAGTCAGAATGATAAAAGTGATGGCTTGCATGTCTATTTATAGGTTCACGGAAGTTCGATCGAACGGTGGTGGATTATTTGAATATTTCTAATTATTCAAATAATCGACGGTAGAAAATCAATTCTCATCCATGAGGATGATGACCAATTCCATAGGGCGAGAGAAAAGACGTGTTGGTTGAGTGAATCATCAAAAAAATGTCAAATTAGTTGAAAGGCTACAAGGTGTCTCACTAATTGGTTGAGGAATTAAAGGATTAATTGTATGAGTCAATATGTGAGGAAGATAATCCTAGAGAATATTTAGGTGAGATAGAAGATCTAGATTTATTAAATAAATTTAGATAAAAGACGTGCACAATTAATTAATTTTAAATTATTCAATTATTTGAGTTTAGAGAAAAATGATATTAATTGGAACCTGATAGAAAGAAAAGTCAATGTTAAAATACATTTTGACACTAAATAAAATTCAAGTGTCTACAATTATCCTTCAAAAAATATAACAATCATCTTTAAAGAAAGAACCATTAAAAAGTAAATATATATTTCTATAATCACTTTTAATTTTTTTTTTATCTTAAGAATTTTTAATAATCCATCTAAACTTCTTATTTCATTTCATAATGTATTAAAAATATTTTTATTGCATATTACAATTAAAAAATATAAATACATTCAAACAACTCTTAAATTTAAATTCTTTAAAATTAAACTCTATTAAAATTTAAAAAATAATATTTTATATAATATATTTTTTAATATTAAATATATTTAATTTATTCAAATAAATCAATTGAAATGCAATTATTTCTTATCAATTTTTTTTTGTTTGGATAAATATCCTTCACTTAAGATCAAGACCAACCCTTCAAATCTGATGAGCAGTGTCTCCAACTAAATGAAAGAAAATTAATAAAACAAATGTAAATAAACAATTTCCAACATCATAAAATGCATCGTTTTCCCGCGCTTTTCATCACTCTCCAGATCATCACTGAACATTCTTTATTGCGTTCAGGTTATTTGCTAGAAACAATTTGGGGAAAACACAGGGTTGAATTGCTCTGAAGATGGAGATATTGAACACAAATAGAAGGGCTTTCCCACTAGAGGAATCCCCTGCAAGCACCTTTGGCAGTGCTTCGAAATATGGCTCTAGAATAAGGCCGACCCTTTCCTTCTATCAGTCAGCTCCTCACCTGGAAGTATGCCTCGAGGATTTTGAGCTTTTTGCTGTGGATCGTCTCAGAGGTAAATTAAACGTTCTTTTTCATAAATAATCTGATGTTGGGTATTTTTGTGCTTGAATTGTTTGGAGGCAAAATACGTGAAGAAACAGAGGAGGCCTCAACTTTTTTTTTTCAAGTGTTGTTAAGGCCAGGTTTTTTGTTTTAATTAAATTTAGTTTTCTGTCCTGGGGTAAATCCTGGGTGAGGTTGTGGGCAACCTTTAACACGATCTGGAGTAAGTTGGAACGGCATTATAGTGTGGGGTAATTCGTATTATTTGTAAACCCAGGTCATGCTTGAATGTACCTCATGAAGCATCAGTAATGTTGTCACGCTTCAATGCACCCCGTAATTGTTACATCAAAGCCTCGCCACTTGTCTGCTAGAGTTATGTGCGACCTTCAACTCCAGGCTGCCTTTTTTTTCCTGTAAGCTTGGACAACATTATAGTATGGGGATAGCTCAAAATAGGTCGTAGTGTGGGGTAAGCTCAAAATACGTCGTAGTGTGGGGTAAGCTTGAAAGCTGTTGTAGTGTGGGATAAGCTCGAAAGACCTGGTAGTAGGGGGAAAGCTTGAGTCACATTCATAAGATTTGTAAACCTGGCTCACAACTGAATGTACTTTGTGAAGCATCATTAAATATGTTGCACACTTCACTGTAGCCTGTAATTGTTACATTACAATCTAACTACATCTCCGCCACAGCTGCGAGCTACCTCTTTTTGGTGGCAGGGCTTTGAGCGGGGGTCATGCTCTTACCAGTTCCCCAATTACCATTGGACCACAACCCCTGCATCTTGGGTGAGGATATGAGCTGCTGTAACAGGCTGTGGGTTAGGCTTGAACAACATACTAGTGGAAGTTAAGCTTGAACGGCACTTTAGTGGAGGGTAGGTTTGAACGGCATTCAAGTGTAGGGTAAGCTTGTGTCAAATTCGTAAGATTTGTAAATCTGGGTTATGCATGAATGTACCTAATTATTATTCTTCGATGCACCCCATAATTGTTATAACCAAACCTCACCACATGTTTATGGGCCATCTTTTGTGTTGGTCATACCCTTACCAGTGCCTCCATTATCTTCACAACACAAACCCTTGAATTTGGGTGAGGATATTGACTGTCTTTAACATGGTGTGAGGTATGTTTGGACTGCATTCTGCCGTGGGATAAGGTTGAGCCACATTCTGTACCTTTGCATATTGGGTCACACGGGAATGTGCCTCATTAAAGCTGGGTCATACTCGAATGTACAGAGTAATTGTTATTCCATGAGCTCACCACCTGTCTGCTGGAGTTAACCCGAGTAACACTTGAATGCATTTCATTAAACCTGGATTGTGCTTGAGCACTCACAATAATTGTTATACTACATCTCCACTGAAGCTAATCTGTGTCAGGCTGAAATGTACCCTATTAAACCTGTGCGACTTTTGAATGCATCCCATAATTGTTATACTACAACTTCACGACATGTCCACTGGAGCTATGGGCTATTTTTTTTGCAGTGATCCAGGATTTGTGCTTGGGTCATGCTCTTACCAGTGCCTCCCGTACCATCATGTCACAACCCCTTGAATCTTGGGTGAGGACATTGTCATATCAGCTGTCATAACAATGTGTAGGATAATCTTGGATTCTATACTAGTGTGTGGTAAGCTTGAGTCCAATCCCTAAGATTTGTAAACCTGGGCCACAAAAATGTACCCTATATAACATGGGTCATGCTTTAATATGCCTTATAATTGTTATACCACAACCTTGCCCCATGTCAGCTGGACTTATTGGACTGCCTTATTGTGGTGTGTGGTACACTCGGTCTGCATTATAGCGTGTAATAAGCTTGGCCTGCATTTTAGGGTGGGTGATCTTGAACCACATTCTTGAAAATTGTAAATCTTGGTCACTCTTGAATGTAGCCCATTAAATCTGGGTCGTGCTCGAATATTCCATTACCTCTCTGCATGTCAGCTGGAGTTATGGGCTGCTTTATTGAAGTGAAAGGGATTTGCACCTGGGTCATGCTCTTACGAGTGCCTCCTTTACCATTACCATTACTTCACAACCCTTTAAACATGGGTCATGCTTGAATGCACTTTAAGTGTCATGGCACAACCACACCATGTCTGCTGGAGTTACTGGCCACCTTATTATGATGACGGATTTGTACACATGCTCTTATGAGTGCCTCCTTTATCGTTACACCATAATTCCATTAAACTTGCCATTCTTGAATTCGCCCCATATTTGTTATATCACAACCTCACCTTATGAGCACTAGAGTTATGGATCACTTTATTGCAGTCCCAAGGATTTGTACCTTGCTCATGCTCTTACGAGTGATGCCATTACCATTACACCAGAACCCATTCAACATTCCTTGCTTCAATCTTTACATTGTTTTTTCTTTCTTTGGATAGTTAGCATTTCAGTGGCAGCGATTTGTACCTGAGTCATGCACTTATGAGTGCCTTGGTTAATGTTGCACCACAGGAGCTTCGACATTCCTTGCTTAAATCTTTATATTTTTTTATTGAAAGGGTTTCTTAGTGGTTACTGCATTCGAAGGCGGTATATTGAAAAAAGCAACCCAAAAAATCTTCTTTCTGTCATTAGTTATCACCTGCTTAAATATTTTTGGAATCGATGATTGACTACAACCCTTCAAGTCTGCAGAGTTTTGATTTTTCTTATCATGAATTCAATGGGAACCGCAGTGGAAGGTTTCTTCTGCTGAAACACAGTCTGGAAACTTGCCTTAAGATAGATTTAGCAGGCTCCAGGGGTTTTACATGATTTCTGCAGAATTTTTGTAATAGTGAATGGCAACGATTTCTTTCTGAAATTTAAATGATCAAGTTTTATTTGTAAATTCAACTGCTTGTTAGGGAAGTAGAGGAACTTGCATTCTTCTGTCTGTTGTATCATTTGTCCATTTCATCAACAGTTGCACAGTTGCCAGACCAATGGTCTTAGTCACTAAATGGGTTCTTCAATTATTCTCCAATCAATATGTTTTCTTAGTGAATGCAACTGCAAAGTATCTTCTAGAATCTACATGGCTAAACCCGCCAGGGAAACATCTATAAGCAATCAAAGGCAGGCCATATCCATACTGACATTCATACAAAGAAGTATATATGGGGAGATATGATGTTGCACTGTTGTAAGGTGCTTATTGTTTAACTATTAGCAAGTGCAGCTTCTAGAAGTTAACTCTAGTTATTGTTGATAAATTGCAGTTCTGAAAGGTCTGGAAGAAGCATTGTCACGTGGAAAGAAACAGGACGAGGTTGAAGGCATGGTATTTGAACAACCTTACTTCATTTTTTTTTAAATTCAGGATTCCACGAAGTTGCAACCTTGGTCATGCTTAGAGTATAAAGTTTGTCAAATTAGAAAAAGTTAACGCTGCAGTTAAATATCTACTTTTAATCAGGTAAATGAGTTGTGGAGGAAATACATGCGTACTCCAAATGCAACTGACACCAAAAACAAAGACATTATATCACATTTTGTATTGCGCTTGGTATATTGCAGAACGTAAGGATTTGTCTTTTTAATACCTTATATTTCTGACAGTCAGCTTGCTACAATTTGCAGCTTTAAAATATATGGTATTGCTTTGCTCACGATGTTTTTGTTTCAGGGAAGAGCTCCGAAGATGGTTCCTTCAGATGGAGACTACTCTTTTCCGTTATCGGTTCCGTCTAGAAACACCAGAAGCTCAGGTATGCTCATAACAAAAGTAAGAGTCATTTGCAACCATGAGATATTTGGAGCATTGGTTAAGGGTTTTAAATGTTTGGGTATGTCCACAGAGAACGTTCATGGAAGAATGCAAACTTCCTTACAAAGCAATTACTACAGCAGAGTTTGAAGTAAGATACACCTAATGTTTTTATGCTGATGATGATATACTTCAACTTGTAATTTGTTGTTGCAGTGTGCAGTTAGGCTAAATGCTTGTGCAAATTAAGTCTCAATTTTAGGAAGTCTAATAGGTTTTGTTTTATTGAGATACTGCCTATTGGCAATTTTAAATCTGTCTTTTCCCAATTTCCAGGTTTTATGGCATAGAGAATAGACGTAGGAAATGTTGTTTGACATGTTTCATTTTGTATAGAAAGTATATATTTTTTTTCTATGCTCTAATTGGTTGAACAGCTAGAAACGGTTGTTAATCTATTAAGATGATTGACATTGAGAGAGAATGATGGTGGCTGGAATGCTCTCTTGTAGCATTTGTCATCTAATTTCTATCTGTCTCATTGCTTTGACAGGGCGTGAAAGATAAACTGGGACAAGTTGCACGCTCCCTTAACCAGCCTTTGCCTAATGGTAAGACTTGTTTGGGGCAATTTCATTATCCACTGAATCAATTTCCTTTGAGTTGCTATCAGAGCGCTGTCATATGGGAGTCAATAACTTTAATGTAATGGATGAATGCCAGAATTTCAATGATTTCAATATCAATTCCCCTTAGACGATCTGGGTACCCAAACTCTTCAAGTTTGTCTCTGTTTTGGTATAGCGCTCAAGCTTTCTAAGGTAGATAGCTCATTAGTGTACTAATGATAATATATTATAGAAATGGAACAAATGAAATATATTAAATATAGAATGAATGTTGAAAGGTACAGTTGTTGGTCGTGGTTCCCAAAAAGTAATTAGAAATATACAACAGATTAAAAATTTGGTGTACACCAAAGAAGTTAGAAAAGAAGAAGATTTATGTTGAAATCACTTGAGTTCTAAACCTTCAAGCCTTCAAGGCAATTTTGTAGAATAATTGATCCATGTCTTCTATTTGAGTTTTGAAACCAATTCTTACTTTGTACAGGACTCACGAAAAGGTATATTGACTTTCATTCTTCAACCTTTTATTTCTTTTTTGCCCCTCCTCTAGCAGACTTATGAGGTTTGATTTGTTATATGTTCTGTTTATCTATTGACCTCATAGCAGTAGCGTTCTTTGTGGATTGTTTGCTTCTCATCTTTTTCATTATTTGTGTTCTAATATTTTTTGTAATTATTTCTTTTTTGATTCTTAGCTATTTGCAAAGTAGCAGGTAAATCCGTAAATGCACTACAACCTTTTCTAATATTAAAGGCTGTAGAAATAAATTAAAATAGATAGAGTAATATCAAATTACTAGCTTCATTCATTCATGAAATGGCTATTTTGGATATTTGAAAGTCAATTTTTAAAAACATTTATTTGAAGCATACAATTTGAAATCAAACTGCGTGGCAGTCGTTGCTTATAGGGAGTTCATGGGGTTTTATTACAGAGGATAGTGGAGAGAATTCTAAAGCTTAAAGGCATGAATATGGCTTAAAGGGGAAGTATAGGGGAATACATAATTATGAATCGTTACAAAGAGGCAAAATCTGTATGATCCACCGGGCTATATTTTGTTGTTAATATATTTTTCAAAATTTACAATGTGATGGTAATTGCTTCTTGACAAAAGCTTTTTTGGTTTGCAGCTGAAAGCATCTTCTTCAAGGTCAGTTTCTTGGCTTATATAATTTATTATTTGAAAATATTGCTATATATCATTAACAGTCACTTGAACCTATATGCATTCCATTTTACATCTCAGGTGAAGTGGTTTATTCCTGGGCAATGGTGGGTTTATTCATTGATTTTCTACCATTCAGGTTCCTTTTGAGGAGGTTCCTGAGCTTGTTAGTGGTCGAAGAATATTCTTGCAAAGAGGTCATGCATATGTTCCCATGGGCCAGGTATATATGCATCTTGAAAATCTTCTAGTGTATTTCACGTGTATTGACAATAACTTTTATTTCTGTTGTCAATATTCTGTGTGAATTGACATCTGGAATAGGGAGTAAAATTTTGAGGCAAAATTTTGACGTTCTTCAAAACTTGTTATGCATTCTAGATTACTGCAATTGTGGTTACTCAGTTCAGGAGTCGTTTATCAAAAGCGCTTGTTCTCACAAACAGGTATATACTTAGACTGCATTGAGTTTAAGAGTTTTGTGTGCAAGTTTTTGTTTGGTAGTGTGACAAGGATTCCGTTAGAGTATATTGTGTAGATTCTTTGCATTGCAATTCATTGTTGGTGAAAATGTGCAACACATCACTTGCATGCGGTTTGTGTGACAAAGGGATGCTTAGTCGAATCATCTGAAGAAAGAAAGAAAATAATTAATTATATTAATGTCCACGAATGACCAAAAGTGGGTCAGTGAGACTCAAGAATATATCTGATTACGATAGAAAGTGCTTGGATAAAAGGACCCTAGAAACAGCAACTAAGTAAATAAAAGAAGAATAACAAAAACACTGAAAGTAAACGAGGGGTAAACGCAATGTAGTAAGTCCCCCAACCCAAGTGGTTAGGGTAACAATACAAATAGCTATGTGGGGGGAGTAAGAACATCCAAGAGAGCATGGGCTTACAAAAGTCGAAAGTTGAAAAGATTAGGTGGTAGACTCATCACACTGATGAAGGCTCAAGTGAGCTTCTTATATCCTCAACTGATTTGATCAAATTCAATAGGTCCATTCCAAAATATGTTTTCGTTATCTTTACGGGCAATCTTAAGTAAAAAGATATGAGAGGGAACTAAGTATATGTGATGTAATTGAATTCAATAGTTTCATTCCTTTTTTTGATCGGTGAATCAGGGGTTTTCATTGGGGCCCCTATCCATAAACCAAAAACCATCAAAGCTGGCAAAAATCAGAAAAATATCAAGTAAGATCTAGTTGTCATGAAATATATTATCCATTCACACAAAATCTGCTATTGCAAAGGCCAACCTTCTAAAACTGGCCCAGATAGAACAAAAGAGCAGCTTCCAATTCAAAGCTAACCTGATTGAAATATTCTAAAACAAAGGTTCATTCCCTTTTTTATTAATAGTTCTTACTGGCGTATTTATAGCAGGGCCTGACCCATTCATCAGCAAAAACATCTGTATTTTGCCAAAAACTGAACAGTTACTTGCCAAAGAAAAATAGACTCTCCATGATGTCACTTCAAAATATTAACAGGGACAACTGCACCTGTTTATATTGCCTGTCATTTACATACACTGAGATGATACCAAAACAGATTATACTGAGTGGTATATTAGGCAAACCAATGTCAAATATCATCTGATAAACGAGGATTATGAAGGCTATGATATCATTTTCCATATGCCCATTGACATTCCCAATTTTATTTCTTGCTGGATCTGAGCTAACTTTTGCAGTCTGTACTTGACTTTCGCCCAAACCTGTTCCACGATGTTCTTCACCTTGACTGATTTCATTCTGCTCAGTTTGTGCTTCCTCTCTGCTTGAAACCTTTTTTGTCCAAATATCTTTTCTTTCCTCTGTTGCCAGTGGCTTTTACGTATAAGCTTTGGAGCTTCAGGATGATCTGAGTCAATCACCTGAAGACTACCAGTCAGAGCTTGGATTGTTCGTGTATCAATCATTGATTTTTTCCATTTTGAGATAGAAACACAACACCAGCAGGCTACCTAATGATGATTTTTTTATAGAATGGAATCTAGTAAATCCACAAAAGCAATCACTTATGCATGAGGCGATGAACGTGCTAGGAAGAATCCTTGATAGAATTGAAAGCCATATAAATGGTTTGTAAAGGGTTCTCAGTTTCTGATATTGCTCTTTTTATTCCTTCATTGGATCTACTGCATACTGTCACTAAAAAGGAAGAAGCTTTATTCAGATAACTTCTCTATCTGCTCTGCAAAATTGCTTTCAGATAATTTCAATGTTCCATGGGGATGCGTCCCCCCGAAAAACCCCACATTTTCGGGACGGGGACATCCCCGGGAGGTGGGGACGTCATGGGGACATCCCCCAGCCATTCTGCCACCTCTGCCACACTCCTCCGCCATCCCCAGGACGTTTCCCTTTGAGAGGGGACGTCCCTTCAAAAGGGGGACGTCTTGAGGACTCTAGGATATCCCTGGGATGTCCAGAAGTCCCTCGTCCCCTCAGAAAATGCCTAGGCATCCCCCCATGCAGGTGAATGCAATAAAATACATTTTTTTTTGGATTTTTGTGCTTTCTACGCTAACCCTAATTGCTAGTGGGACCCATCCTCACCCCCCAAGGCCTCCCAAAAGCTTATAAAAAGCCCTTTTCCTCTCATTCCAAATCACACAAAAACTTCATTGAGTGAAGTAGAGAGCTGAAAGTGGAGGCAACAAGCTAAGAGGGAGAAGTTTGCAAGAGTGAGAGAGCATTAGGAGAAGGAAAGTGAGATCAAGAAGAGGATAGAGAAGCCAAGAAGACTCAAGACTCTTCAAGTTCATCATTTCACTCACAAGGTAGCCCCTATGATTCTTTCAATTTCTGATTTTTAATTTTTAAATTTTTGTTTCATTGAATCATTATTCATTTGTAAATTGTTTTGTGATTTCATTCATGTCATTGAATCATTTGAATTTCTAAATCGAAAATTATTATATTTATTTGTGATTCTCATTCATTCAAATGCTTAAAAATAAATTTTTAATTTTTAAATTGTCAATGTTCATTCAAATGATAAATCAAATGCTTAATTTTTAATTTTTAAATATTAAGAACAAGAATTCCTATTTGTGTATCCTTTGCTTTCGCACTTTGAGTGAATTGAAGTAAGAAAAACAAAAACAAAATCCTTGTGTCTTAAATTTAAATTTTAAATTTTTTAAATCTTCATTCAAATCAAATGTTTAAATTTTAATTTTTAAATCTTATGAACAAGGATTCCTATTTGTGTATCCTCTGTTTTTGTGCTCCGTGCGACCTGAAATAAGAAAAACAAAAACAAAATCTTTGTGTCTTAATTTCAAATTTAACCCCTTACATTTTGCATGGTTTGAATTTTACTTTTTTAAATTATAAACTTAGAAAATGAAAAACAAATATCATTTCTTGCAGTGTCATTATGAGTTCTCATAGCATGAGTGAGGATGAGATTCAACTTCAAGGGGTTGAGGTTGAAGTTGAAAGTGAAAATGATTCAGATTATGCACATGATGATCCTAGTTTAGGAGGGAGGAGTGACTGTGAAAAACAAACTAGTTCTGTTTGGAATTCCAATTATAGTTGCCCTTCACAAGCTCTTCAACAATATGCTAAAGGTCCCTTTGATCCAAAAATTTTTTTACAACAATTTGCAAGCAAGGTACCATCAAAGCCTAGGACATCTGGGACACTAGGAGATGGAGGTGCAACCTATGTGACCTTGAATGGTTTGGCAACATGACTAGAACAAATGCTTACCTTCTTATCCAAGGCAAAGGCGTAGATGTATGTGAAAAGGTGAAAACAAATTTGAAATTGAGGCCTGAAATATGTAAATTATGGGGTGCCAATGAAGAAGATGCACCTTCATCTACTACTTTGCCATCAAGGGGGAGGGGTCATCAGAGATAAAGTTCTACATCTAGTACTTTGGAGAGGCCAATGGCAATGAATCCATCTAGTTCAGGGGTAACAGGGCCTAAGGGGAAACACAAGATGATTAGTGATGCTTCAAATCCATTGGCAGATTTATTCAATGTGCTAGCAAAGGATGAGGCAGATGATGCCATTAGCAAATTCTTCTTTACCTTTGGCATTCCATTCCATGTGGCTTGCTCTCTTTATTATAAGGACGCCGTGACAAAAATAGCAAGAATAGTACCATCATATGTGCCACTAGGAGAGACTAAATTGAGGACAACAATCTTGGATAAGAATTATTCCAAGATTAATATTTTAATGGAGAAAATGAAGCATATGCTTGGGTCTCAAGTGGATGCAACTTGATATAAATTGAATAAATAACTTTATATGATAGTATTCCAAATCTTGTCTCAAGTGGGTTCTCTCCCGCATGAGGGTTTCCCACATAATTCATGTGTTATGTGCTTTGATCTTGCATTGTTTTATTTATTCATTACAATAAAAACATTGTGATGGATGGGTGGACAGACATTGGGCATTGTCCACTCATCAATATCATGGTTACAAGTACAATTGGCCCTTGTTTCGTTAGGGCTATTGATTGTTCAAGGCATTGCAAGGATGCTGATTTTCAGTTCCAGATCTTCAAAGATGTTATAGGGGAGGTTGGGCCATAGAATGTGGTGCAAGTAGTGATAGATGCAACCCATGTGTGCAAAGCAATAGGGAAGTTAATTGAGGTAGTCTATAGACATATTTAGTGGACTCTTTGTGTGCATGCCATGAATAATGCACTGAAGGACATGGGAAAAATTAGCTGGATCAAAGCAGTTGTTAATGATGCTAGATATGTGCAAATGTTTATCTACAACAACCACACTTCACATGCACTCTTCAAGGCCTTCTCCAAGAAGGAATTTTTGAAACCTGTAGAGACTAGGTATGTATCATACTTTATTCTCTTGGAGAGGATGCTTGAGTTGCAAGAGACATTGCAACTAACAGTTATGACAGCAGAATGGAATCGGTGCCCTGAGTCGAAGACAGAGCAGGGGAAGAGGGTGAAGGAGGTGTTGACAAATCTTCCACGAGTCAGATTTTTTCTTGCCACTTGGAAAGTTCTCATCTCTAGCCAAGGAAGGAAGAATGCATTGTTTTCCTTTGCTGACTCTACGGACTCACTCAGAAGAGTTTCTACAGCCTCACTCAGAAAAATTCTACGGACTCACAAAGGAAATATGACAGTTTCTACGGACTCACTTAGGCAGGCAATTTTCTACCGACTCAGTGACAATTTCGACGGACTCAGGCAGGGAATTTTCTACGGACTCAGTCAAATTTTCTACGGACTCAGTTAAATTTTCTATGGACTCACTCAGCCAAAAAATTCTACGGACTCAATTTGTAAAGCACTTAGAATAAATTCGGAAAAGTTGCAAAAGGCAAGGAAAAGACAGTTTCAAGAGTTTCGAAGGGCAGGGTACCCTTCGAAAGGGACTCTTACAACAATCTCGAAGGGCACCTACCCTTCGGGCAGGAGGAAGACCAAAATCATAGACCCTTGCAAAAAGCCCGGGTGCCCTCCAATTTTTTCGAAGGGCATTGGCGGAGGACACTTGGACTAGCAGAGGACACTTGGACTAGCTGCCAAAGGGCACATTTGAAATCCCGAAAGGCATTTCGTAGAGCAAAGGCTAAGAAAGAATCCTTCAGACTTTTTGTCCGAAGGAATTCGGAAATAACATAAGTCAATATATAAACAAGACCAAGGATGCTTAAAAAAAGCAAAGGCAAAAAACAATTGGAATCCTTCGGACAAAAAGTTCGAAGGAATTCCTTTGGACAAAAAGTTCGAAGAAATTCGGACAGATAGCCCTGAGGAAAATAAACCCGCGGGAAAGAGGCAAAGACATGCCATCAGAAGAAGTCTGCGGGAATATGACTTAGCGACCAATACAAAAGAGCCGACAGAGCAACAAAATGACAGAAATAAGCCCGAGGAAATATAGCCAAAGGAAATATGACAGTTTTCGGTGACGTCTTGCACGCTGTCAATTTTTTCCTGCAGGAAGTAATCATTGAGACTAAGGAGATAGCAAGAAATCCGAAATAAATGGAAGCCGACTGTGCAAAAAAGAATAGAAAATAGATAATCCGACGAAGAATTGAATACGGAATCCTGTCGGAAATAGACACGATCAAAATTAGAATGAAATACATGCAAACATTGGAGCTATTTTCGAACAACGGAGCTATTTTTGAATAAACGGTCAAAGTTCTAGTTGATTGATTATTGAAGACCTGTTTGTCTTCATGCAGTCCATGCATTCGAAAGTCTAAATCAGCTTCAACAAGAGTTCCGAGTTTGAACGAGGAGTTGACTATTCCAGATTTAGAGTTGACTAATTAATCAAATGCCACATCCACTCGAAGATTTCCATGCAAAAAGAGGTGGGCGGTTCATAACAAGGATAACTTCGCTTCATCAAGCGAAGAAGCTTCATGCAAGGGCAAAAGGAAAAATATATTTTATTTTAAGGCCAAGTAAAGCTTGGAGTTAACAAAAGTAAATCTTTCTCTTCAAGTTTATATGCCTATCTTTGGCCTCTTGTAATTTGCTATATATTGGCTTTCAGCCTTGATTAAAAATAATCCAATCTCTCTTAGTTAGACCAGACTGCCATTAGCGAGTTGTGTAACCTCTTCGATCAATAAGGACTGTACTTTCAAATTTCAAGCGTGGCATAGTGTATATTTCTTCAGCAATTTGCATAAGTGGTAGAGTTCTCTCCCTTCCCAAATTTTGTTTCGTACCTAGTTGCTATATTATCCTTGTGCAAGTCATGTAAAGTGTTCTTTATTGTCTTTTGCTAAGACTGTAAGTGGATGTTAGGCGGCTGCAAAGTGTCTTTTATCAGACCTCTCTTCACCATTTTCCCTCAGGGTTTAGTCATTGGATCGAACCTCTGCATGAAATACTTATGCATAAGTGATTAATTGAAGTCTAAGGTCTTCCTTCTCTTGTTCGTTTAGTGTTCAAGGTTCCAAGCTGAGTAAGGATCATAATTCTGGTGTATCACCCCCTTTTAGGTAGGATTTCCCTTTTAAGTTTTCTTTCTCCCTTTTCCATGGCATTCAACAGCGTAGAGTAGGAATCTTCATTGATACATCATATAGGAACCAACCTTCTCTGGAGGTTCTTCTCACTATTGAGGCACCCACCCTCGTGAGAAGATCCCATTGTTTCAGCCGGATAGAGGACTGGCCGTTTCGCGCACGTCCTCGAATCAGGACGCAGCTCCAGGTTGACAACAGGAGGTGGTGAAGAGTGATGTTTTTGGAGCTGATGCCAAATATATTGTCTCCATTATTACTCCAATCTTCACAGTTTTTAGATAGGGATGCTAATGCACCTACTTTTGGAGAGGTGTATGAGTGCATTGATACTATGCTTGATCAAATGAAGGTTGTTGTACAAGAGAAGGACCCCACATTGCAATTCTACATAGAGCATATTCAGTCGATCATTCACAGCAGATGGGAGAAACTCAACACTCCATTGCACATGGCTACCTATGCATTGAACCCAAAGTGGTATGTGCAAAGCCTTGGTAGACTTACACCTATACAAGATGCTGAGGTGAAGGCAAGGTTCATGAAGGCCATTTAGAAAATGTATGATTCTATAGAGGCCAACATCATTCGTACTGAGTGGACAAAATTTGCCACTCTTAGGGGATATTCACAGGAGGCCGAAATAGATAGGGAGACAATGGCACAGGAGGAACCAATTTTGTGGTGGACTATGCATGGGCCTCGTTCTTTGATGATCGATCTAGCCATTCGTTTATTGTCCCAGGTTTCTAGTTCTTTTGTTGCTCAGAGGAATTGGTCTACTTATAGCTGGATCCACTCCATGAAGAGGAACATGCTTACTTCTAAGAGAGCAGAGAAGCTTGTGGCTGTACATAGTGCTTTGCGTCTCATTGACTGCAACACACTTGCCTACAAAGAGAGCCCAACAACCAGATGGGATGTAGAGCCAGAGGAGCCAACACAGATTGATGATGATGCTACACAGACAGGGCTGGTTGGTATTTAGCTTGGAGGAGCTTGAGCGTGTGGATACCAACAGTTCTAGTGATGAGGAGTTCAACTTTGGGGATGATTAGCCATTGACTCATTGAGTCATTTGTATTTAGTATTTCACTATTTTAGTATTTTGTTTTTGAACATTGTTGATTCTTGATTGTAATCATGAATCATCATTATGAAAATTTGAAAATTCAATGTTCAATGTTCAATGTTCATTGGTTTAATGGATCAAACTTGAAACTTAATTGATTAAATCACAATGTTAAATTGTCGGTGTTCAATGCAATATACTTATTCTTTATACATCTTTTTATAACTAATTTTTCAAGTACTATATGTATTTGCATTGCCTCCCCGTCGCCTCGCCGCCATCCCCCCGCCATCCCCAAACTTAGGCCCTCCGTCCCCCCATCCCAAAAACTTGTCCCCCCGTCCCTTTTGTGAGGAAACTCTGTGGAACTATGGATAATTTGTCCATGGGATAGGGCAAAAGCCTATGCGATACGTAACACAAAAAGCCGCCATATCCTAAGACCTCTGCTCCTTGGTAAGGTCCACGAGCTTGGCTACTCTCTGATTCCCAATAGAGGGAAACCTCAACTACATGCATATACATAAAAAAGATGTCACCCATCAACTTTAAAATAAAAAGGAACTTCATCTAACGCTGTAGAGCAATTGGGAACTCATTCACTTTCTAATTTCATAGACTCCCATTATTCTATTTACCTTTTTTAAAAGCAACTTCATCTACCCCCATGGCCATCATTGAACATATTCATTCTTCACACTTCACCTCGAGCTGTTGTCTATAACTTGTGTGAAGCTATGAGGAATCTTCGTATGACCATCATGCAGTTTTACCCAATTCATTGCATGGTCTGCCAGGTCCATCATGCACCCGACCAAAATTACCAGAAGGAACCCCCCGCATCAGTGCTACAAGAATATTTGTTCCTATATTTTTATTTACATTCTTCCTTGTGCTTTTTCTTCTTTGACAAAATGATATTAGGACTGCTGCCAACAGTTTCCAATTGACAAACTAAAGCTGCAACCTGCATAAAAAATTGTTGCTTCTAGAGAAATGACTGGAGTCAAAGTTGTCAAGAATATTTGAGGAGAGACATCGCTACCGTGTTGACTTAAGATATTAATTAAAGCTTGTTGTATCTCTACTACCATGGCAATCTGAAGAGTCTATGGACCTCAAGAAGGTGACGCATAATAGCAGCTCTCACACTCTCAAAACCAGGGAAAAACAGCTTCTGGGAGGCCTTAAGAGGGATGAAAAACCACCTCTCAAGTAATCTTATTGCCATTGAACACAACTTTTTAGACTAGTACACAACTGGAGAACAGCTTGTACAGTGGTTTCTGGAAGATGTAAATGTAAATAGTCAGGAGCTGTGCTAATTGCCCTATGCTGTTCATCAGTGGCAGCCTTTCCTAAAGATCCCATGAATGGACTAGCGTCTCCACTGCTGTCATCCACGACAGAATTCTTACTGTCATTCATGGTACCCATTTTAGTTAAAATGTCTCGAGTGCCGACAAGTGAAATCATCTCAGTTCCATTGGTATTCTAAGCATCTGAAGTAAACCGCTGCTTGCATTGCAACATATGGTCGAGTTCAAGTAGCAATGCAGTCACCCATCTAGGAACATAAACCCTTTCCCCTTCAACATTCTTTTGTGCAGATTTTGTGATTAAATCCAGTGCAATGCTGACAAGTACATTTTCTACTAACCTTATTCAGAACTAAGGCCAAAAGATGAGAAATTTTATCTTCATTTTTTTTTTTGGATTTGGATACATTTTTGCCACCATTTTTAATAGATTTATAAGAATGAGACCATGGTGGTCCAGGTCTTCCTTTTCAAAAATTCCAAACATATTACCACTTGCCTTCCCAAGACTTATATCTTGGTTGGCGATGGCTTTTATGAGCCTGTTACCTGACTCTGGATGTGGTTGAAAGTCGCCATATTCGAGTAGCCACATATGAAGATTGCTTTCTCCACAATTGCCCTCAGCTTTCAATTATGGCCGTAATTTTTCTTTCTCATCCCGTTGATTACATCATGAGAATCCTCTTTTATTTCCAAATCTAACCAAGATAGGATGGGCTAATGGATACCCCCAAAAAGTGCTCCAACCATAGCCTGGTTGTTAATAGCACATGAAATCCAGACTAATCGCAGAGTGACTTGAGTTTGCGTTCTCAGAAGTTACTACCAACTCTTACTATGCCAGGATTACCTCTTTCTGCTCCATTAAAATTTGATTTTATCCTAGGAGCCTCACGGGTTCTCCATCTAATTATTGGTGTAGTGACTTTATTCTCTCATCCCTTTCTTGGGAGATAGCTTGACCTTTTTTCATCCGATAAGAACTCTTCTTTCCTATTTACTGTATTTGTCATCCTTGGTGTTCCATGAGTTTACTATTTCAGAAATTGCTACCTCAGATAATAGATTCGTCCCTAATTTTATTGTCACAATGCCTTTTCACATTTTTATGGACAATATTTTATTCAAGATATCAGAGTAGATAATATATGCCTTATCATGAGACCTAATTTCAGCCATGCATAGGGACGCATTATAGACACTGACAAAAAATATTCAATATTTATGCAAAAGTATATGCTGGGAGTAATTTAGCTCATAAACCTGAAAGTGAAAAATGGTCCCAATAAAAATAGATTTGTAACTTTATGCAAAAATATAATCATAAGAGCGTAAATTATTCATGAAAACAAATGACTTTCATTTATCTCTATAAATCTTTTGCCAGTTTTCGGGAATGCTTGCTTTGTATGTTTCAAATCTTGAGATGGCTATGCAAAACAGCAATTGTGCTTCGCATGGCAATACACTTATTTTCTGGGACAGCATTTCTAAATTGCTTTATGCTGGATTCCAGGGCTCAATTTCCAAACATAAACGGTATTATCTAGAATTTGGTTGATTTCTCATAACGCTTAATTTGTTCCTATTGCAAGATGCATCAGTCGAAATTTATGTGGTATTTGTGGGTTGCATGCGATTGCATCACCCCAAATTCATCTTCTCATCCGGGCTCCTTGAAGAATTGAATTATTTAACAAAAACACCTATTTGTAACTGCATTTCATCTTCGTTTGTTCACATCATGTTTTGTCATTGTCTTTGGTATAAATGCTTTGTTTTATATGCAGAAAACAATTGCTTTTTACTTGTATCCATTTTTTGATATCAAACATCAGTTTGATTGCTTGTTGGTTGTGACTATTTCCAAGAAATACACACAGCGTTTGAGTGTATAAATTATTGCCTTTTGGTCATCTTTTTTGAACTCCCAAACCAATGTTGTTTGTAAAGCAGGAATTGAAAGGTAAGATAATCACGTTGACATGGCAAGTTTGTTGTTATAGAAAGTAGCAGAGAGATTCTTGTAGGAACTAAAAGTCAGAGAGTAGCTGTGATAGGGCATTGTCCGTTCGAGTGATAAGTCCTGGAGTTATATTTTTAATTTTCATAATTTAACTCCCTTTTCTTGATTTTTAAGTATGTTTTATGATAATATTTAGTTGATGTATGTAAGCCATTTTGGCATTTAATGTCAATTCCATGGCACAGAAAGTGGACTTCATCAATTGCTGAACAAGAGAAAGATCGCCTGACTCCTGTGCGTAAACATTCTGTTCTCCTGTCATTGTTGTGATTTTATGGAACCATTTATTTTTGTCTTCTGTATGGTGGCATCTTTGTTTTCTGGAATCATTTTCTGTTATATTCTAATACCAGGGTTTTTTGATGCAGATTGTGGAGACATTAACTACGTGCTATCTAGGACCTGACTATTCTCATGTTAGTTGGTGATTAGAGTTCAGATTTCATATTTGTAGCTTTTCAGAGTAACATTGATGGCTAGAAAATAGTATTCTTTACTAGAAGAATATATTCCATTTTCTAAATGCAATGACAACAAATCTTTTCATTGCAGCCAAATGACAATGGCGAGATTTCACTTAAGGACTTAGACAACTTTGCTAATACCTCCTTTCCTCTTTGTATGCGCCACTTGTTTTTCAAGGTGATTTTACACTGACATAATAAAGAATTGACATTCTTAATCATCTCATTTACCTAAGGAGAGGATAAGAGCTTCCTCTTGGTATGCCTTGCCTAAAGATCTTGAAAATCATTTTATTAACTAAACTAATAAGGTGTCTTTTTTTGAGCATATGCAGGTTAAAGAGGATCATCATTTGAAGCATGGTGGAAGAATGCAATTAGGACTTTTTCTTAAGGTATGCATATTTGTTGCAGTATATAATATCATATCGTGTAATGTCCCTTTTTCCACTATTTATAATCTCTGATTTTTTTTATTGAATTCTTTTTCCAATATTGGGCATCAATAACATAATAAGCAGTAACATACAAGATTAAAATTTTAAACCCTACTGATAACACCAAGCCCTCATGGATTTCTTTATTTCAATTAAGCTGAAAATACAATGCAATTGAAATCTTTTATTGTAATGAGTTGAATACTCGTGAATACTGATGGCAAGACAGTTGAGTATTGAAGTAACACATACAAAAATACTTGGTTATATAATATGTAGAGTACAACCCAAGTTTAATGTGGACATACAACAAAAAACACTCATTATAAATCTGTGTTGAACATATGATCATAAATATAGCTAACGACAAGGTGCAAAAGTATTGTAGCAGTGGTATGAATCATTGTAGCAGTGGTATGAATCATTGTAGCAGTGGTATGAATCATTGTAGCAGTAGTACAAATCATTGTAGCGACCATACAGATCAATGTAGCAGCGTCATGAGTCACTGTAGTAGTGGTACAAATCACTGTAGCAACGATATGAATCACTGTAACAGTGGCATAGCAAACTGAAAATGAAATAAATTTTAGTCTTTCGACACAAATATGATCCTTGGATGGAATCACCAGAATTGGAATTAGAGGGTTTCTGTCCTCCAATCTTGCACACCAAAGGGTTTTCGTCTTTGAGTGAAAAGATGAACACAAGGCTCAAGCTTTGGAATAGGGTTTGATTTCAATGAATCATTGTAACAGCGGCGTAGCAAATTGAAAATGAAATAAATTTCAGTCTTTCGACACAAATATCATCTTTGGATGGAATCACCAGAATTGAAATTAGAGGGTTTCTGTCCTCCTATCTTGCACACCAAAGGGTTTTCGTCCTTGAGTGAAAAGATGAACACAAGGCTCAAGTTCTGGAATAGGGTTTGATTTCAATGAATAATAAATAATAATTCCTTTTGAGCCGATCTTTTTTTATAATAATCATTTTAATTCCAACCCTAAAAGCATTTAAAATACATTAATAAAATATTACTTTTTGTCCTGCTTTATAATAATACATAGGTGTCCTTTTACCATGTTATGAAAATAAAGTTACTTGGACAACTTAAATTATTATTATTAAATTATTTTCTCAATAAAAAATATTTAGAAAAGTGGACATGACACTTTGCCGTTCTCAATATTGCTTGTCCTCAAGCAATGCATGTTCAACTGCTCTGGCTCTCCTCAAATGACTATCTTTGTAATATGTGGATCCCCATTTCATTCTTAGGAATTTGCAATTCCATGTTTTGAATTCCTTGTGTGACGCAGTATGTTCCTCCGACCGCAAAACTTTGGCTGAGGCCTGTTTATGTAGTTTCCTTGAAGCCTTCTCCCTCTCTCTGTGTGATGCATATATTTTGTTTTTCTCATTCTCAAATTGCTTTGCTTGCTGATCCATAGTCATGAGCAAAGCTCTCGTAGACTCCTAATATATACCCAACTCGGTTGTTTGTTTTGTTTTTGCAATTTTTAGTTTTCTTGGGGGTTGCCTTATGTGAAAAATGAGCTCATCACCATGCTTTCGCTACACTACTATGATACAACTAGGAGTTGAAAATTTTGCACTAGAAGACACTTTTGCAATTATGATTTTTTTTGTCAAACTTGTCTTTTCATAAGGCTCAAAATTACCTATAGGGTGTGGCTTTGACGTTGAATAATGAATAATGGAAAAAATATATTTTGCCCCATATTTTATTATGTTATGTACTATGGCCACAATCATGTTTGATGCATTGCTTAACATAAGTTGTAAATTTCCATGCTTCTTTGTTTTCATTGCAATTAAAAATATTTCACCTGAAACCTTTCAAGGAGTAGTAAGGAAAGCATTACCATAACATTTTTGGATTCTCCTTACAATAGGTAGAGATTGATTGCAGTTTCTATCAACAAGTTTTGTCATTTTCACACTCTGATTTGTTATTATCAGCAATTCTGAAATGTAAAGTTGTGGCCACTGTTGGTGGGTAATTATGGGAACATCTCGAAATTTTGCAACACCTTTTTGGGCAGCAATGTCTTTAGATTCATCTAATTTATTCATTGCCTTGAAAACTTCATTATTTTCTATCAACTTATTTTGAAATTGTTGAAAATTGTTTTTTTAGCAATCAACAAAAAATGTAATTATGAAATTTGATCAATACACAATTGTACCTAGGCTTGTTCTTGGCAGAAAACGTCTTGTTGTTGCTGAAATTTTATTTTTGCAAGTTGGGATTCCAATGTTTCTATGATTTATTTGTCGTGTAATCTGTTATTGCAAATTGCACACTGTTTTGAAAATTTCTTGGGTCTGTTCTTTAGCCTCTCGTTTTCTCTGAGTTGAAACATTTGTTCGTTCTTTGTTCCTCAAGTTTGTTGTTTACCTCATTCTGAAATTTATTGGAATGCCCCAATCTTTTTTGTTGTCTTTTTGTTGAGCTCCTGTTGGCCATTTTTTTTGGCCCACATATCAAAGTTTATCTAAGTATGGAAAAGAGAGCTTTCAGGGAAGAAAATGGTAGGTCTTTGGGAGGACTTTGGGTTTTCCAGCAGTGGCAACTTTGGGTTTTTTGAAGGCATAGTGCAAATCGAGTTTCCTATAGTGCTTAGCTTCTAAATGTTTCATAAGTAGAAGTAATTGAGGTTTACAAACCCAAATTACTCATAAACAGTGTATTTCGGGTTCTCCAAGGGGCACTACTTGGTTACTTCATAAGTTGTGAGCAGTCAGAAATCCGAAATAAGTAAAGGGGCTTGACAAACTTGATTTGGTCTTGAAAAATGGTGCTTCTTGGGTTCTTCAAGGGACGAGTTTTTTTCAAAAATTCCGAAAGGGCTTTTAGGGCAAAAAGGACCAGTCAACTTTTTCGAAGGTACACTTTAGTTTTTTCGAAGGGCTTTTTCTTCTCTAAGTGGACAGTTGCAATTTTCTCGAAGGGTATGTTACCCTTTGGAGGGATCATTTCAAAATTCTCGAAGGGTTTCTTTCCCTTCGGGAGGATCATTCACGAGATTCCGAAGATACACTTCAGTTTTTTCGAAGGGTTTCTTACCCTTCGAGAAAGTCCATTGTGAAAACCCTGAAGGGTAATTTCAAAGAGAAACGCGGACAAAAAGTTCGAAGGAATTCCATCGGACAAATTGTTCGAAGAAATTGTTTCGAGAGATTTGCTCGAAAGAAATAAGCCAAAAGAGAAATCCGAGACCAAGTGTCTAAAGGAAATGACGGGCCACTGGATGACAAAATCAGGATAAGCAACTAGTCGTTAGAAGTAATTGGGTTTGAAAAGCCCGAAGTCTTAAGGCTTGAAAAACAACAAAGTGAGAAGACTTCAGGATGGAGAAGCTCAAAGTAGACTTGAAGAACCCAAATTACTCTGCATAGAGTAAATTGGGTTTCTCCAAGTACTCTACTTAAAAGGCTTTATAAGTGGTGGATTTGAAAAAGTCCGAAGTTGGAGAGGCCAAAGACCCTGAATTACTCTGCATAGAGTAAATCGGGATTCTCTAAGGGCTCCACTTAAGCTTGGTCCGACAATGCTAGAATCATGATGCAACGAATGGAACGCTGCCATGTGGCATAATTGGAGCAAAAAGGGCCAATCAGTAAAGGACAAGTGGCACAAAGATGTTCAATAAACACGAGAGTTTGAATGGTTGGTAGATGGAAGTTATGAAGTATCTCATCTGCCATGGTTCATTGCTTGCAATCGCTATTCGATGTTTAAATGCGTCACATCAAGAAGAAACATCCCAATTGCTCATAGCATGACTTTTCAGATGTGCCAAAGAAAATCTTAAAGATGGGAGGGGCTCGAGAGTATGGGGCGGCGATCTGGAATGACGCATTTATGAGCATCAAGGAAGGACAAAAGGAGGTTCCAACCATCTGCGACTTCTTTCCTCTCCCTCTCTCTTCCCCCTTTTCTTTATAAATAGAGGCCTTGGAGCCTAGAAAGGTATCTCCGGACTGGTGATAAAATCACTCTGTGAAAATTGCTGTGTAATGGACCTTTGAAGCAGTAAAGATTGTTTTTACTTATTTCTTTGTTTGAAAATTGTGTTGAGATAGCTTGTGCACTAATAGCGTTGTGAAGAAGCATCCTTCCAACCTTGTTGCCCTTCTTTCTTGCTTGTTTTTAGGGACTTTTCAGTTAATTGCAGGTCTGAACTCGTGTTTTTCGGCCATTATTGGATGCTTGGTGTGAATTTTGAAATTCTTCTTTGCCTCATGTATGGTTTAGTAAGCCTGGCTTAAGAAATACTTATGCAAGTTAGTTGGTTAGGAGGTTGTGTAAGCCAACTTGTCTTATGTTGAATTAGTGTCTTTCCCAGGCCAGGTGGATCACTTACTTTCGGTGCATCACCTCCTTTAGCTTTCTTTTCAAGTAATCTCTCTCCCCCTTTTCTTGGGTCAGCAATAGAGTTTAGCGTAGAAACCCAAAGAGTTGAAGTGAAGCACCCAAAGAACTAACCTCATAAAAAAGTCTAGAGGTTCAACCTCGCCATAGGACACCTACATCTTGAGGTATTCCTATGCTTATAGCTGGAAGTGAGAGAGCCTGAAGAACTCTCTCACAAGGGTGCAAATCCAGTTTATAACAACTCCTTACTTGAGCAACATAGATTACATTTGCACCAATTTCCACCTCTTCAATGGGACGCACACCTTCGATTTTTGCAACATATTCTTCTTGTACTTTACTCACCTTCATCTTTTGTTGGATTTGATTATCTGTAGCAACATTCTTGTTGCTAGTTTTATCCTTGATATGAACCTTATAAACTCTATTGTATTCTCCAAGGAGTGCAAAATCTGCATAGTTTTTACATTGCCCCATAGTAACTGTACTTTGAACAATTTTCTGATATGTGCTAGCAATAATAAAATCAGCTTGATTGATTGCAAAAACGTTTGTTATGAATTGAAATGAGAAACCAAACCTTTTCCAACATATGTTCAAATTTGCATATTTGGTCCTCTCCCAAGTATGTGCAATGTTGCAAAGAATGACTTCAAATTTTGCAACCAATGAAGCCACAAGATTCCCCTCAATATAATTTTGTAGTGTTTCATCTTTTGCAATTTCTGCTTTCTGCATCTTGGGGTGGTTAACATGTTTGGAGCTTGAATCCAAACTTGTGATGTGTTGGGTTCCTTTTTTTGGCTACGATCTTGAGGCAAATAACTAAACACCACACTATACTTACTCAGAAAACTTTGAATATCAAAGTGGTGTTTATCTAGCTTACTATAAAATGAGAAGGTACGGATACCTTCCACAACCAAGCATCTTGCTGGCCCAGCGACTTCCATTTTTCTAAACATCACAACTTTCCCTTCTAAAGTAATGTCTATCTCCTTGGATTGAGGATTCTGTGAGTATTGTCCCATGAATTGCAATCACTGAACTTCCATGACTAGGTTAGTATGCATAACATATATCTTATCAGCAATAATGATATTGAACTCATCATCAATTTTACCCTTCATGTGTCTCAAAATATCATCCGGATCCCATATCCAAATGCATAAGCTACCTTGAGCAAAAGGACTACGTGGCCTTTCACATTTTCACCCTTATTAGAATGCTTCCCATGATGACAAGAGCTTTGGCACTTATGTTCATAGGCATGTGCAGTATCATATGTTAGTTTACATCAAGAAGCATTTAGTGAATAACCTTCTTGACTGTTTACCACAACTGGTGGTTCATAAGGATTCCCAATACCTCCTTAGCGTGGTTAAATAAAATCCTCCTTAATGTGCCATTACTTCCACACAAATATAGTCTACTACACATGGTAAATGTTATGCCAATTTTGAGTGGTAAATCAACAATACTAGCAATTGAATCAAAACCATTATGAGAAAGAAAACTGTTGCTGCCCCACCCAACATTCCATTGACTTTGTATGGAGAATAGTCATTTGCCCACTTACCACCAACCATAATGACAAGTATTATGACACATGCATTTACAATATGACTATGGTTCGGGCAATTGCACTCTCTATCTAAACATCAAATTTGAATTCAACCAAGATGGCATATGTATGAATATGCTTACCTTGTAATTGAGCTGCTCCATTGTCACATGCCTTGAGAGCACTATCAGATGTGAGGTGACATGCCTTTGGACCTTATATTGGACTCATGAGTCTCAGGATCTCTTCATTATAATTGTTTTGAGCATATCTAGTAATCCATGCATTCCATGATACTTCCTCTTTACAAGTAGATAACTTGAATGCTTCCTTTGGTTCCTCCAAAAGACGCATGCATGTATTTGTGGTCCAATTAGAAATTGATTTCTAGTTAGTCCCACTAGCACAATGTTATCTAGTCCTTTGGGATAATGATGGAGTAAAGGATCAATCAATCAAACTTGCAAAACAACCACTTATTGTTATGGCATACCTTTTTGTGGTTCCCATGCATGAACCTTACCTTGTTGATAATGAATGCTTTGCTGTTGCAGCTGTTAATTTGTAGCTTGCAGTTGAGATATTTGACTCCTTTGTGACTTGTTAATTGTTATGAGCTTTGAATTTTCTTCAAATAGTATATGCCTCTTTGCTTGGGAGCATAATGGGGTTTTACTAAGCTTGAGAGGTTTCGTGGACATCCTTAGAAATTACTGGAACATCTTTTACAATTTTGCATTTAACAAATAATGTTTGTTCCTCCTTGACTTCATTAAGACAAACTTTTTGTTAGCATTCAATCATAGAAGTCAATGGAATATTTTATTTGATAAAAGATCCTTACCTTCAACTTGCATGGCAGATTCCTTTGAAGCCTATTGGACCTCTGTTTCCCTTCTCTCTTCTTTTTCTAGGAACATATTCTTTGGCTCCTACTCCTTAACTTATTTTGGTTTTGACTTTTCCTCTTTCTCAACCTTCTTATGCATTCATACAAAGCTCTTTTATTTGGATACCTCACTTTGAGTAACTCCAAGTAATCATCAAATTAAACTTGAGATTTAGAACTATATGACATCCCTTGATACTGAACAACGATTTTGGTGGCCTCAAGTTTGTACTTTTCCTTGTCCTTTTGTATTTTAATCAACACTTGTTGAATAAGATCTATATTTTTTTTCCTTTGTAAGAATTTTGCTTGAAGAAACATGGGTTGATTAATTGTTGAGGGACTCTTTTGGGTAGCCTTGTTTTGATTTATATTTTATAAGGCTTGTATCATCTCTATCATGGATTCTTTCATTGTCCTCTGGATGGTCCTTGTCAATTCTCTTTGACTTTGATTTATGGCGTCATGCAAGGAATTCGTTTCTTTTGTAGGTATTTTTTTTTGTCTCCCATGATTTCCTATTTGATTCACAAGTTGGCAAAATCATAGCTCTGACACCATTGTAATATCTCTTTTCCCACTACTTATAATCTCTGACTTTTTTTTCAATATAGGGTATCAATAACGTAATAAGCAGCAACATACAAGACTAATATTATAAACCCTATTAATAACACCAAGATCTCACATATTTCTTTATTTCAATATGCTGAAAGTACAATGCAACTGAAATCTTTTATTATAATGAGCTCAATTCTTATGAATATTGATGATAAGACAACTTGGTATTGAAATAACACATACAAAAATACCTTGTTATATAATATGTAGAGTACAACCCAAGTTGGACATACAATAGAAAACACTCGTTACAGATTTGAACTGAACTTTTGATCATAAATACAATTGACAACAGGGTACAAGAGTATTGTAGCAGTGGTACGAATCACTGTAGCAACAATGCATATCACTGTCTCAACGGTATAGATCACTATAGCAGCAGTGTAGCAAGCTGAAATGAAATAAATTTCAATTTTTCAGCACAAATATGATCCTTGGATGGAATCCCCATAACTGGAGTTAGAGGGTTTCCATCCTCCAATCCTGCACACCAAATGGTTTTCGTCATTGGGTGAAAAGATGAACACAAAGGCTCAAGCTCTGGAATAGGGTTTGATTTCAACGAGTAATGAATAATAATTCTCTTTGAGCCAATCTCCTTTTATAATAATCATTTTAATTCCAACCCTAAAATCATTTAAAACACATTAATAAATATTACTTTTTGGCCCGCTTTTTAATAATAGTACATAGGTGGCCTTTTACCATGTTATGAAAATAAAGTTACTTGGACAACTTAAATTATTATTATTAACTTATTTACTCAATCAAAAATATTTAGAAAAGGGGACATGACATATCATGACATAGCTATAGCTTTCAAAGCTGGTTTGATGATTATTGTGATTTTATCTTTTATGTGATACATCTTGCTGGAAGTTATCTTCTTGTTTTCAGATGGCAGTTCTAATTTCATTGTGCAATGTGGGAACTTTTGGTATCGTATGCTGATATGTGTAAAGTTTCAAAAGAATTGTATGTTGATATGTGTAAAGTTTCAAAAGAAAATTGTAAATCCCTATATAAAAGATGCTATAACCAACAATTATGAGGATGTATCCTAGCCTTCAAGTTTCGTGTTTTTGTTTTTCAATGTCGTGGAATGGGAGTAGGTGAAAATGTCTTTGCATTCCTTATGGATGTTCTTGTTAAAGTACTAGAGGATACAAAATCCTTCGCTTCCCAACTCACCAGGTCCAAAATTTATTAACAAATGGAAACCACACATGTACAGTGGAATTTTATTCCATGGCAATATGTTTTTTTTTGTGCAGATTTTAATCTATGCAAAAACTATAAAAATCTGCTAAACAAAATAGCACCCGTTTATGCGCTTTCTTAGCTTTGCCCTCCAACAATGGAAGATTCTCTTGCGATGGAATGAGCAGAATGTTGGCCAACCCATTCAATTTCAGTCTATTCAATTATGGTTAAAACCGTGGGGCCTTTGGTATGGCAAGTATGGCATCAGAGTATATTTGCTCTTTGACTACTTGATATATCATTTAGTATTGTGATCACTAGGAGGAACTAAGAAGATTTTGGTGCCTAGAAAACATTTGAATGAACAACTCTTAATATGTTTTCTTGATGTTCCCCCCTCCTGGTCATAACACATCATCCATTCTATTCATTAGGCATACATCGCTAAATTTTATGCGGTGTTGTTGGATACGAAGCTTTCCAAGTACTCGGAGAGTGTTATTCTTAGAGTGAGGGGACATGCTAGCTTAAGAAAGACTACCATATTATTCACCACATCTTTACATTTTGGGTTATTGTTGAGGAGGCTCATTAGGGCTCTTCTAAAGTCTTGTTGTTTTGCAGATTTTAGAAAAGTCTTTGATTCTATCATCGGACACGTGCTTTTTTAGAAGTTGTGATATTGATATTTCATATTCTTTCATTAATACCATCACGAAGCTCAATGCTACAAATGTTGGTCGATTCCAGACTCCCAATGGTCTCTTTGACGTGTTAAGAGAATCATTGGATTCGAACATGGATGCCTCTCTTGTCGAATCTCTTTGGTGTCTACATACATGGGCTTGAAGGCTTTCTTAGGTAACATACTCATGTAGATGATGGATGTTTATTACATCACGTTTTGATTGGTAATTTCTTTTTTGTTGATGACACAATCTTCCTTTCTCACTCTCCTTGTGGTTTATAGAAACAACTTGATGCCCTTGCTAACTTTTGCGAGATTTGCCAGCATGTGGTGAACTGTGGTAAAATTAAGGTCATGATATGCAACACCTTCAAGGATGCTTTTTAAAGGTTTCACTTCCTCTATAAAGGAGACCCTACAGAGATCATAACAACTTTATACTCATTTAGGAGGTTAGTGTATAGGCTTGTCTTTTAGTTTGGATCTAGTGTCTTAGTCGTGTCTTTGCGAGTGATATACCTCACTTTTTGTCTTTGAGCGTCAGTACTTGCAAATACATTTTTGCGATCCTTGAGCGATTCAACTTCAAGTTGTGAGATAACCGTATTTGGCACTTTTTCCTTCATAGTAGTTGCCTCTTTGGGTCTCATTTGAAATCGATGTTATTTTGAGACTACTATTGACATCTCTATTGATCGACTTCCTCTATTCAAATACTCTCTGGCTATCCTTCCTCTTGAAGGTGTGTTTGATAGAGCCACTATAGAGGATACAACCATTATAGAGGATACAACCACTATAGAGGATAGAGCCACTATAGAGGATATATATTGATTGCATATTCAATTCACTTGTACCTCTTCGTTGCAACTACTCATCCTCAAGTTGGCTTTCTAAGCTAAGCTTTTCTTATGGATTGTGGATGACACCATCATTTGACTTGGCTATCCGCAATATCAAGGACCGGTCTATGAGATTCCCATGAGTTGTGTTGAGATGGACCACCATGTTTTGCATGGTAATGGGATTTGTTGTCTATGCTCCCTCTGAGGAGTGGAAATTGTGCATCAATTTATTTTCTGGTATGTCGTCTATTATGAGATTTGGGAGAGGTACCATTGCATGTACTAAGACTCGTGTGGATCTTTAATTTCTTTCTTTTGTTATTTCTATTAGATGTGCCAAGTCCTTTTTCTTTGAGAGGTTGTCACTTTTAGGGCATGACCTTACAAGAGACCCCTAACTAACCTTTTTTTCCAACCCAAAACAAATGGTGGATGCGTCAAGTGCCCTTTGGATACATATTGATCCACAAATAGACAGGGACACGTTAGAAAGGTGATACTCGTCTTTGTATAGTTCTTCTAGGGTGCCCCAACCCTCTCAATAATTTTGGGCACCATAGATTTAAGTCTCACAAATATATAGAGACACATTATTGAGGTGATGCTCTTCTTGGCATAGTACTTCTAGGGTGCCCTGACCCTCTCAATAATTTTGGGCAACATGGATTTTAGTCTCCCTTGCTCACAACCCATGCCACAAGAACATTCTCCTATGGACACTATCAAATCTTTCATTAGCCCTCTCATGGTGGTGGATGATGATGCTATTGGTTCTTCTAGGTCAATCCTTCCTACAAACATGTGACAATATTGGTTTTTTATGTTGGTCTCCAATTTTGGTCTTCATTTACTCGTTAAATTATTGGATCCTGTCACATAGCTATTTTTACATGCCTTTCATATGATTTGGGCTTTGATCTCATTGGGTTCCCCCTTATGTTATGTTTACATTTTTTAATTTCCATGGATTTTAGTCCTCCTTACTCACAACCTAGGTCACAAGAACATTCCTCTATGGACACAACCCATGCCACAACAACATTCTCCTATGGACGCTATGAAATATTTCATTAGACCTCTCATGGTGGTGGATGATGATGCTATTGGTTCTTCTAGCTCAATCCTTCCTACAAACATGTGACAATATTGGTTTTTTATGTTGGTCTCCAATTTTGGTCTTCATTTACTCGTTAAATTATTTGGTCCTCTCGCATAGCTATTTTTACATGCCTTTCATATGATTTGGGCTTTGATCTCATTGGGTTCCCCCTTATGTTATGTTTACATTTTTTAATTTCCATGGATTTTAGTCCTCCTTACTCACAACCTAGGTCACAAGAACATTCCTCTATGGACACAACCCATGCCACAACAACATTCTCCTATGGACGCTATCAAATATTTCATTAGACCTCTCATGGTGGTGGATGATGATGCTATTGGTTCTTCTAGCTCAATCCTTCCTACAAACATGTGACAATATTGGTTTTTTATGTTGGTCTCCAATTTTGGTCTTCATTTACTCGTTAAATTATTTGGTCCTCTCGCATAGCTATTTTTACATGCCTTTCATATGATTTGGGCTTTGATCTCATTGGGTTTCCCCCTTAGGTTACGTTTACATTTTTTAAGTTCCATGGATTTTAGTCCTCCTTGCTCACAGGGTAGGTCACAAGAACATTCCTCTATGGACACTATCAAATCATGTATTGGCCATCTCATGGTTGTGGACGATGATGCCATTAGTTCTTTTGGCTCAACCCTTGATACAAACATCTGACAACATTGGTTACTAGCATTGGTTGCCAACTTTGGTCTTCATTTGCTCCTTTACACTTCATGGGGTCCTTTCCTCACATGGCTATTTGTACGTGCACTTTCATATGGTTTGGGGTTCAATCCCACTAGTTATATTCTCATTATTTTAGTGTTTAGTGTTTATTTACTTTTCAAAACCTAAGGCTTCTTCACCCAAATTTTTTTTGAATGTAGCTGCATGTACGTTCGAGTCCCATTGACCTATTATGGTCATATGCAGACATTGATATAATTTCTTTGTTTCTTTCAATATTTTTATCTGCACATGCCTACAAATACCTTTGAAGCCTTCCTAGGTATTGGCAATACAAAGAGAAGAATTATCTAAATATGCACAAATGATCAAAGTAGGTCAATGGGACTTGAAAGTACATCCATTTACCTTAGAAAAGTACAAGACATAACCTAATATTTAAAGAAGTAATCAAACACCAACACATAAGACAATACCAACATATTATAACGTGACCAATGAAGGGATAATAGTAAGCATGACAGAAAAACACAGAAACATAGTTATCCTGAAAAATTTATTTGAGTCTTAATGTCGTATGGATGTTATCTGACCTTAAGAACCTGTATTAGTGAATTGTGCAGCACATTTGAGATTTGTAAAATATAAACTTCCTAAATGTTGCACAAAAATCTTGTCAATATTCTTACACAAATGCTTTCACTACTTAAGTACTGCCTATAAATTTCTCAGGCTCTTAAATATCCAACTTGATCATGTAAGGTCTTTATTTATATAATTCATATTCAATATGCAACTTGTCAAGACATTTTATTATTTCTTCTTGTAAATCTTGAAGATAATATGACTTCTTATATTTGATTGTCGTTTAGTTAAGAAGTTGGCCTCTTAACAAATTAATTGAAAATTGCTGTCCATTTATGTTCAAATTTGACTGTACAGTGTATCCTTCTGTTTACTCTGTGTGTTATTTCTTGTCTTCTAATTTTTTCTTCACTCTATAACATCGGTCCATCTCTTTTTAGCTTAGGTTCATCATTGCAAGACTAGTCCATCAATGCACAATCAAGTTCATCTCTCTAGTTTAGGTCCACGCTTCAGTTCATACTTTGACTTAATCACAAATTCAAGCGAAGCTTCAGTTTGAGCTCCAATCATCACTCTGATTTAAAACCTGAGTTCAACCTCTTGTTTAACTTTAGACTCTTCATCCGTTATTTTATGTTTTGGTTCTACTTCTAGTCGATATTCGTTTAGTGCATTTTCTCCATCTACAATGTTTATTGACATCCGAATTTCAAAATTATCTATTATTCTACTCAATTTGGTTTGATTGACCGATAGAAAAGGCATAATTTTGCTTTTGCTTATATACATAGATGATAAACATTGCTTTAAATCTGTTTTGCTTTTGTTATAACATGTATATGTAAATTGGGTTCAAACCCACTTTAGAAACAATATTTACGCTTGGGATTCCTGCTTTCTTATACTTGTAAATTCCTTTCGATCATATCTACTTACACTTGGAATTAATAGACCGAACCTATGCGACTAGTATTGTGCATGCTAGCATGGAAATCAGTCACCTCAGAACCCTAATGAAGATTTCACCCCGTCCCAGTGGATTGGTGACTAAAAGATGGGCTAACTCACAAGAAACCAGATCCAATGTTTTTCTTTTATATTTTAAATAGCTTGGCCAAAATAATGGTTGGCAGATGCAGTCCTTCCTTGCCCCTTTAAACATGCATACCTTCTATCCCTACGATGCCATATTTGCCCGTCCATCTTCCTTGCCCCTTTAAACATGAATACCTTCTATCCCTACAATGCCTTATTTGCCTGTCCATCACCTTTAGCAATTAATCATATGACCATGTATAAGGGCATTCATTTGCTGTCTTGGCAAACTGGTGATTGTGCAGTCTAAATAAAATTATATTCATAAAGGTGACATTCCGCCTGCATTGCCCCTTTAAACATGCATACCTTCTATTTGTATGATGGCTTATTTGCCTGACCATCACCTTTAGCAATTAGTCATATGACCATGTATGAGGGCATTCATTTGCTGCCTTAGCAAACTGTTGATTGTGCAGTCTAAACACAATTGTCTTTGTAAAGGTGATGTTCAACTTGCATAAAACATGCTCCTTCACTTGCATTAATTTGCACGGCTGCTATACTTCAATATATAACCAACCTCAACCAATGCTAAATTAATAAATTGGCATGCGGAGTACCTCGTATAATGTCTAAAGCAACATTATATGCTATTTGTTATTTGGTCTTTGCAACTAAATTTGTGAAAAAGGGGGTCCTATGTGGTTATCCCATGCAAAATTCCCTAATATTCTGTAAATATTTTTCAGCAAACCCATTTTGTACATATCTAGTAATGATTGCCGCCCATGAGACCATGTCCACATAATACATTTTATCAAACACTTCACACACCTTTTGTAGCATTACTGAATGCAAATATGAAAAATCTTTGTTCTTTCTCATCGACCCTATTCAACATCTACATTGATGAGTTAGAGGAGTTTCTTCGGCAACATACCAATATGGACGATGGCTGTTTTTTTGCATAAGTTGCTCATAGCTATCCTTCTTTTTGCTGATGATGTTGTCCTCTCACACTTTGCCAAGGGCTTACAATGTTAATTTTGATGCCCTTGTTCATTTTTGCAAACTTCGACAGCTTGTGGTCAACCTTAGTAAAACTAAGATCATGATTTTCAATATCTCTAAGTGTTCTCTCTCCAGATTCTAGTTTTTCTACAAAGGGGAACTTCTAGAGATCACATCGGCCTACACTTATTTTAGGGTCCAATTTTTTGGTCGATGCTTTAGCAAAATTTTGCCTCTCATCCATGCCTTTGCAAGGGGTATGCCTCTCTTTCTGTCGTAGAGTGTCACTGTTTCCAGATCCATTTCTAGGATATTCCTTCCAAGTTATGCCTTTTTGATGCAATCATCAAACCTATAGTTTTATACGGTTCAAAGATGTGGCGACCTAGCTTGGGGGTTGTTGACTAGGCTTGTATTGAGAGGGTCTAGACTCTCATGTTACAACACATGATCTGTTGCAAGTGGACAATTCCTTAGCACATTGTCAAAGCTGAATTTGCCGCCCAACCACTACTCCTTGAGACTATCTTCAGGGTTACTTTCTACATCCACAGACTTAGGTCCTTGGGGGACTCAGCTTCTAGTTGTGAGAGATATCTATACTTAGCACTTTGCTCGTAAGAGATGATTGCTTCATTGGTTCCCACCAGAGGCCGATATTGTTGGCACTTTGAGATTAGGTTGTTCCTTCTTTCTATTGGCATATCTATTGATTGGCTTACCCCTTTCATGTATTCGCTGGGTGCCCCTTGGGCTCCTTCCCACAAAGGACATTATCACTAGAGCTGCCAAAGAGGACATCTACAGACAATATACCTAGGCCTCTTGAATCTCCCTCCTTGAGCCGCTCAGCCCCAAACTTGCTTTCTATGCTTAAGCATTTCTTACAAGTAGTGAATGGTATTATTTGTCGCCCTCGCTATCTCCAGTGCAATTGGTCCCATGCCTTGAGGTTTCCCCTTGACCAAATGAGAGTGAGTTCTCACCAATTATGGGTCGAAACAGATCACCACATTCTCTGTCTGGATCGGATCTGTTGCCTTTGTCCCCTCCAGGAGGTGGAGACTAAGGAGCACTTCATTTTTAGATGCCACATTTACCATGAGATCCAAGAAGATATCACTGCCTCTATCGGAGCTCAACCAACACTCTATCTAATTTCTTTAAATATCTAGACCAACGGTGCCTGGCTCTTTATCTTAGCAAGGCTGTCACTCTCCAACACAAATCTCCATAGGAGGAGCCTAAAGGCTCTAGAGTCCCCATTTCGATCACCCCTTTCTTCTAGCCCATCTAGGCGATTGGTAGTTCTAGGCACCCTTTGGACACCGATGCATCACACATCACAACTTATAGATCAATTAGGAGACACTTCTCTTAGCATATTGTTACTACTCAGATTACTTAGATCCCCCAACCGGCTTTGCCTTGGTACCGTGGCTCTACCCCTTTCGGGCAATATGGATCTACTACTTACTAGCCACCCTCGAGACCACAAGGGTAGACTCACATTACAAGTTTCTTTTGTATTATGGGAAGTACATTGGCATTGGATGGTAGGGGAGATTTTAGAGGAAGTGCTTTGCTTCCCCTTTGGCTCTCCCAACCTGACCTCTTCAACATTGGGTTCTCCTCAAAGAACACTATTAGATCTTTTCACAGTGATTGATGATGGGTTAGACGGCTCCTCCACTTTAGACACAGATAGAGATTTTTGATGATGTCTTCAAGTGTTCATCGACACATGCTTTTAGGGGCTCTTGTTTGCCCTCAATTGCTATTTGTATTGATTCCATTACCACCTTTGTTAGTGGTACACTGCTTTACTTTGTCTCATGTACTTGTATTCCTTTTTTTTGGCGTCTTGGTTTCTCTTTCCTTGAAATTTTTATCATTAACGGTTGTATCCTCGAGTCCCATTAACCTGCTTTTGGTCATTTACGGATATTAAAATAATTTCTTTCTTTTTGTAAGCTGTCCAATCTTTTGAAGTGCCTAATGAAACTTTACATGCCAAACCACCATTAACATTTACTTTCATAAAAAAATTCTAAGTCTGTTTTCTTCCTTGTCTTGCACAACACTACTTTGATGGACGCACAATGTTGTATGGTGGAAGTGGAAAGCACAGATTCAATATGGCGAGGCATAAAATTTGTTAGAGTTAGTAAAACTACCGTTTATCTTTGCATTCCTATTCCTGGACTAGGTATCCTCTGCTTGCAACCCTGCATGCTCTTGGGATGTTTTCTCATTGCTTCTCTTGCTTACCTCTCTTAATTGATAATCACGGAGTGCAATAGACCTTATCTTTGCCATATCTATTTTCAACACATAATTGCTGTCTCCTACAAAAAAATATCCATCTGCTAAGAAATTCTAATTGATGCAAGGACTCTTGTCGAACCTTGAACGGACTCTCCAAGCTATTTATAAGATTCAATTGTTACTTCCTTTAGGAGATCTATTACAAAGTTATTTTGCTGGACAGATGCTTGTAACATCGACTCACTAGCAGTGGAATTTAGCAGGTTTGCCATAATTTTCTTTTTGTGACTTGGAGGGGTACCACAATTGATACTTGGCCAATGCACACACGGCACATGGCTTGCTTTTAAATCAGAATGTAGGCATGAATTTGCATGCTGACTTGAAACTCTTTGTTTCCTTACCTTGCTTACAAACAAAATTTATCATCTTTTTATAATAGAAACTACAACAATTTTGCTTTGCTAAAGAATTCTTCCCATTGGGCAGATGATTTATTCAGCTGGGGAAGTTTGAAAGATACTAATCCCCACATGGCTATTGGCCTTTGGGAAAGGCAAGCACACAAGTGCCAAAATGTAGTTGAGTGTTTGTGTTCGCCGAATGGAGCATTACCAATTGCTTTGTGCCTTCTTCAATACCTAGATGCCTCAAAAACCACCAATATTTCTTACCATCAACCTACCTCATCTCCTTGTATTCACACCATTATCTTATCATGACTTTGTTCTACCTAGAGGTTACTTACAAAGGTGCTGCAATTCATATTGCCACAGGTATATAATTCAGGTGCTGCCTGGAAATTTTGTGCTTGCCTTGCGGATGAGGAATTTCAAACTCAAAGGCTCTGATGGGAGTGCATGAATGTTTACGGCGAAGATCTTCCTTAAAGCATAGCAGGAGGAAGGAATAATCTCTCGCTAACATGCACCCTATTCTTTGTTATCTCAGAAATTCATGTGTATATTGAATAAAAAAAGAATGCACCGTGTAGACTTCAACCTTCACTCTAAGAAGCATGTCACATATTGTTTCTAGTTGGCAGGGAAACTAACAAACACGTGATCACTTGGTTGGTCATATGAACATGTAACCTGCTTCCTAGGAATGTACTTGGGCAAATTGGCGATTATATCCTTGTTAAGGTGGCATTCAATCTGTGCAAGAGATGTTGGTGTTTCAGAGTTACCAGTTGGGCTTACTAACACCTCCTAATTGATACTTTTTATTTCAACATTTGTTAACCTAAGAAAAAACCAAGCAACAAAATAATTTTTTTCAATTCATTCTCATGGATAATATGAAGTAGGACCGGAAGGGTAAAAATGGACTCAAAGCCCCGACCCCATACATCTTCTCATAAAGAGAAAGAATTGAACATGTATTGACTGAAGGAGGAACACCTTTTAAAATTAGCAGCAGAGCACTTGGATGAAAGCATAGGGCCACTAAGTACTAGTGGTCACTCTTCTTGGAACAATAAAGTTTCAAAAACAGGATTCACCTCAGCTACATTATTGGACTTATCCCAGAGTTGTATGATGCAGGAAAAAACATTTCACATTCTGGCGCTACATTGAATGGATGAGTGTACTCACCAATTTCACAACCTTGCTCTTCAAAGAGCCAAGGATGTGTCTTTTTGATTTTGAAATTTTTGCTAAAGCTCAAGAAAGAGCTCCATCCTAGGTGTATTTGAATTATTTAGTGAGACATAAGGCCAAACTAGGAGGCTATCTTCATTTTCTTGAATTTTCTTAATGGCGGTCATAGGATTCTCTATATGCTTACGTTTAAAAGATACATTCTTTGTATGCTGCTCGCCCTCCAATGAGGAGTATCAGTCAAGATTCTTAGAATTTCCAGCAATACCTTACTCGAAGCATTTCATTTCAGGAGAGATGTGGGCATAAAACTGACCTTTCTTTGCCTTTTTGCAAGTACTTCTTCAATAACATTCTTCAACCAACAATGGAGCTGACATGGAGCTGAGCACTTCGTCTCATGTTTGATGGAGCATGGGTCTTCAATTTACTGGAAAGAATTAATTGGATCACTTGGCTCCATTAAAGGATATGCCCCACATGCATCTTCCTCATTATTACAATGGGCAGACTTTTTGTTTGACTCAAATCTTTTGCTTTTTACCAAGATGTATAACACAAGATTCCCACCAAATGCCAAAAAATTGAAATAATCCTGAGGAGACAATATATTCTTCACTTCTTTCCTTGAACGTTTTCGTTTCAAGTGATTATTTTTTTGATTTGAGACTTTGTTTCTTTGTGCACAATTTTTCTACTCTCCCAAACCTAGTAAGCTTGAATGACCTCCCCTGATGCACAAGATAAGATGTCAATTGACTATTTTCTCTTTTTGTTTCAAAGGCTACCTCCAATTGTTGGTTTTCACTTTGCAGTTGCACGCAATCTTCCATCAACCCTTTCATAACATGGTGCAAACCTAGACAAGTTTCACAGAGTGTAAAAGGTTTGGTTGACTTTATTACTGAATGCTGGAAAAAATGAGCTTTCAGGAACTTCAACTCCCTAGTAGAGTCGCCAATTTATTAGCAATGAAAGTTTCACTGGAAAGCCCTAATGATGACTTGAAAACCGGGCTAACTCGCAGGAATCTGGTTATGATGGTTTCCCTCTGAAATTTAGAGAGGTGGCACTCTAGTATGATGGTATTTTTAGTGTTTTTGCTCACTTTTGCGAGAAGATGAAAAAGGCAAAATTAAGGACAAGGGTTAAAAAATGGAAAACTTAAAGGAAGTCTGAAGCAAAATAATGATAGAGAATCACTCACGGAAACCAAGAAAAAGTTAGATATTTGTGATGTTCTCCTGTCTAGGGGATTAGCTAGAGGGAAATGTTTGTGAAAACCATGAAACACTTGCTATCACTCAAAGCATTGTCCAACCAATAAACTTTAGGAAAATGTTGGAGGATTCAAATTTCCTCTTTACCATTACCAATTGCGCATCCATGACCTAAAGTTAATTTCCATATCCGATTGACATAAGTTTCAGTGAGAGCTTGAATTACTGCACAATTAATGATACAATTTTATGAAAATAAAATATTTAATTATATCAAACAGCTTGGTTAGTTTTAATAAAAGAAAATCAATTAGAGTCACCCATGATAGAATATTGTCTCTACATACAATTTGTCACCAAATGACCATTACATGTAATTAGAACTTCACATCCGTAAAAAGCATGCAAATATGAAATGAACACAAATTTGCAGGCCACTACTTGAGTGGAGAGAGGAAAACCCTTTTCAATAATTTTTCATTGTTTGAAAGTTGTTTCAATTGATGATTACACTAGTAGTTAGAACCACCAACCTACCCATTTATAACTTCCGATTAAGTCGCTTCCTAAGTCAACCTCTCACTCTAAAATATAATTAATCATCAAATGCGAATATTTATAGCACCCAATCTCATGAAAAATGATATTTAATCTAGCATTTGACGTAGGTTGCATTCTTTGAAAATATTTAAAGCACCCAATCTTATGAAAAGTGATATTTAACCTAGCATTTGACGTAGGTTGCATTCTTTGAAGGATACTTCATCTATGCAAAATGTAACCAATGAATGAGATAACAAAAGGATCAACATTCATGAGGACAATGATCTTAGTAGGGCAATAAGATATGGTACAAGCTAGGCAAAATTGGAGGATTATAGTCATTGAGGCTAAAATGTTGAAAGAATAAGGGTCCAAGGAAAATAACGTTAAGATTTGCTTCTGGTGATCCCAATCCAAACATTGGATGAAAATTTACACCTGAAAATGTTGAAACTTGGGCAAAACTGTAAATTCACCTAAGGGCTTATAAACTTATTCAAAATCTCCATTTAAGGAGGGAAATTGCTGCATTATCTCAATCAAAGCAATCATTTCTTTGAAAAGAGACTCTGTTCTCAAATGGAGGCATTCTTTCTGTTTTGTTTCAGGTTTATTTTAACATTTTGTTCGTACCAATCTAGGAAGCCAATATGTAGATTTTTTTTGAAAAAAACTATACTTAAATTTTTATTAATATTCTGGAAAATGTTTGACATGAAATTTACTCCGTGAATTGTTATTGTGGTAATTCATGTAAATATTGTATTTTCTTAATGAAATTGCTTAATAATCTATTTGGATAGAAATCTATTGCAGTGACTCAAACTGATTCTTTGGAGTGGAGGAAATGTTTGTCATCCTCTTAAGCCTTGGGATTGATACTGTTAGAAGAAGATAAAAAATAACGTGTTTTTCTTGAAATATTTACAAATGAAAGTACTTCAAAAGTGACTTGACCAAATGAATCTATTTTGCCTTATAGGTGTTGGAATTCATTGCCATAATGAAAACATCTTTGTTACACATCAAAGGCCACATGATTTAGATATCATGTAATAGGTAGAAAACCTTTTTTTTTAACAAATGGTATACATTCTACACTTCTCTATACTCTTGCCAACCAAAATGTTTTTGCTGCAGATTTATCAAATTTTTCCTTGGAAGAGAGATACCCTTTTTCATCCTGATTTGAATGAAACCAGTTCTGTTTTCAAAACTAGTCATCCCCAAACCATCGAGAACCAATGCATATAACATTCTTTAGTTGGTTCACCTGTCATCTTTTTCTATTGAGATCTTGAAGGCCAATATTATATGTTGACAATTCTTCCACAGGTCAGGATTGTCTCTTGCCATTCGGAAAATTCACGTCTCTAGCCAAAGAAGAAATAATACATTAGGTAAGAGGTAGACCAATTGAAATAACTCATTTGCAAAGGACTTAAGTCCGCGGGAAATTAGACAAGGATAAAGGACCAAGGAGGAGCCAGAAAATCAAAAGGGCAGGGTTAGAAATGCACAAGGAAATGAAGACAAAGGAAATTAGCCAAGAGCAAAGGGAATAACAAAGGAAAGAGTCTCCAACAAAGGAAGTAATTCCTTCAGTCTTTTTGTCCGAAGGAATACTTCGGAGAATTCATAAGAGAAAAGTCCGCCCAAAAGCAAGAAAGGCCCAAGAAATAATTCCTTCGGGCTTTTTGTCCGAAGGAATTCTTTCGGACAAAAGTCCGAAGAAATCCAAGAGAGAAGTCATAAAATTCGAAGTAATAGGACCCTTGCATAAAACTCGGGTGCACTACAATTTTTTCGAAAAGGGCACAAATGAAGGACAGAAGCCCTTGCGGTGGGCACTTGGTCAGTGACAGGACCATTGCAATTTTTCCGAAGGCCATAGAGGGAGAGCCACAAGCCTTGCAGAGGGCACTTGGTTGGTGCCTGGACCTTTGTGCATTTTCCGAAGGGCATTATCAACAAGGTAAAGGCAAAGACATAAGAAAATACCTTCGGAATTTTTGTCCAAAGGAATTCCTTCGGACAAAAAGTCCAAAGAAATTCAGAGAGGTCCGCCAAAAGACAAAAAACCCGACAAAGGAAAGTTCGAGCAAAAGGAAATAATAAAGGAATATATCCTTCAGGAAAAAGTCCGAAGGAATTCCTTTTGACTTTTTGTCCAAAGGAATACTTTGGAGGATAAACAGAGACAAGGACAATTCAAGTGGACAATTTGTTCGAAGGAACAAAGGGTAAAACCAAAGGCAAGGTCCGAGCACAGATAAAGTCGAAGGAAATAAAGTCGCGGGAGAAGTCATAGACAGAGATCCGAAGGAAATCCGCAAACATAAAAGTCAACAGAGAAGTCAACGGAAATAATAAACCAATGGAGAAGTCAATGGAAAATTCCGAAAAAAATTCAAGGCTAAAATAAAACCAACGAAAAACCCAAAAATAAAGGCTAAGGAGATGGCCAATAAATCCAAGGAAATATAGACTAATATAGACAAAATACACCCAAATATAGAATCCCGCCAAAAATAGACATGAACAGGTAGACCAAAATAGGAGAAAATACATGCAAACAAGGGCTATTTTCGATTGACTGGTCAAAACTTTAGTTGACTGATTGTTGAAGTCAAGCTCGTTTTCGGATCAACTCATGTGCTTTCAAATGTTCCAACTCAGCTTCCAACGTTTTAATTGGAGTTCTAATTTTAGCATGGCGTTGGATTTCATGCATGATATCTTCATCTCATATTTTCAAATGTCCCAACAGCTCACGTAGAGTTCTAAAATTGACATTGGCGTGGATTTCCATGCAAAGAGAAGTGGGCGGTTCAATAAACAAAAGACAAGTTCACTTCCTCAAGCGCAAGAAGCTTCATGCAAAGACAAAGGGAAAACATATTTTATTGAAAGGCCAAGTCAGCCTTGAGTTAATCTAAGTTAATCCTTCTCTTCGATTTTTCAACGCCAATCTTTGGCTTTTGTAATTCTCTATAAGATGGCTTTCAGCGTTAATTAAAAATTATCCCTTTTTTGGCAAGACCAGACTCTGCCATTGGTGAGTTGTGTAACCTCTTCAATCAATAGAAGGATTGTACTTTCAGATTTCAAGTGTTGGCATAGTGTATATTCATTCAGCGATTTGCATATGTGGTAGGTTTCTCTCTCTTCCCAAATTTTGATTTGTACCTAGTTGCTAGCTTATCGTATTATGTAGGTCATGTTAAGTGTTTTTTATGTCTTTTGCTGAAGCTGTAAGTGGATGTTAGGTGGCTGTAAAGTGTCTTGTATCAGACCTCTCTCCATCGTTTTCCCTCATGTTTTGATCATTGGATCGAACCTTCTCACGAAATATTTATGCATAGTGGTCGATTGAAATTGAAGGTCTTCTTTTTCCCTTGTTTGTTCAGTGTTCAAGGTTCCAAGTAGAGTGGATCAATTTTTTGGTGTATCACCTTTATTAGGTAGGATTTCCCCTTAGAGTTTCCTTCTACCTTTTCCATGGTAGTCCGCAGCATAGAGTAGAGATCCTCATTGATACATTTTACAGGAACCAACCTTCTCTGGAGGTTCTTTTCACCATTGAGGTACCCACCTTCGTGAGAAGATCCCATTGTTTCAACCAGATAGAGGATTGGCCATTTCATGCACGTCTTCGATTCAGGGCGCAGCTCTAGGTTGACAACAGTTTTTGGCACGTCTGGTGGGACCTATTTTAGCTGGTCTTGATGAAATTGCAGTTGTAGCAGTGTTTTTCAAGAAGTATTTGGTGATTCCAAGCTCAAGCAATTGCTTCTAATAGTTCAGCATAGTTTCCATGTAAGTCTATTTTTATTGCATTATCGTGAATGAATTTTGATGGCTGTGTATGAAGAGAATTCCTATGCTATGTTTCCTTATCAGCCTAATGATGGATCAAACCAGCCTGGTCATGATACCTATGAGCCTCTTTATGAGCCTAATCAACGTTATCAAGAGTATTATCAAAGCTATGTTGAGCCGTATCAAGTTTTTCATAATCAGCCTTATCAAGAACATGAATCTTACCTTCCTGGTAAGTCATATTAGTCTCAGGACCGGATTTCATCTTTCCTATATGGCTATGATGTTGCATATGAGCAATCTTGCCTTCAAGAAAGAATGAATGAAATAGAGCTCATAATACTAGCATATGCAAGAAAGGTTTGTTCTAACTCCCAGTATGAGGAAGTGAATGGTCTATTTCGAAATGTGTTCAATGATCCAGGAGAGATAAATGGACTATGTATTCTTGTATTGGAAAAGATGGAAGCTTGGGAAAGGCAGAAAATCGAGTTAAACCCTTTGTCTATAAAGGGCTATTGTGCTTCTTATTCTCATGAAGTTCTTAACCATACCCAGTGTGAGCCAAGGGAGCTTCCTAGTTGGAGTCAAGAGCCTAATCAAGAGCCTGTTCAAGTGACTATCCATAAGACTAAACCTTCCTATAGTCCCCTTTCCTCACCAATCATCCCTCAAGCTCAAGTTGTCTAGGAAGACAAGCAAGTTTTAGACTTTGATGAGGTAATGGCCAAGTGGAAGAAACAAAATACAGACGTCTTTAAGAGTTTCTCTTTCCCTCTTCTCCAAAACTCCCTAGATAATTACTTTTCCCTCAAGATTCCAAAATCTGATCATGATCAACCTCCCATGCTTCATTTTTTCTCTCAAACAAATGAATTTTATCACCCTCCTGCCATCCCCTTTCCTTGGGGAGATCTTGTTCTTTGGAGCATTGATAAAGAGGTTGCAGCTACAGGACAGGTTCTTGCAGAGTGTGTAGAGGATGCTTCAGGGGTGTTTGGAAAAGAATTTCCTATTGATACTTCACTTGAGGTTGTAATTGAGCATCCAATTATAGCTGAGAGTGGGAAGATTGATCTTGATGTAGAGGAACTTCAAAAGGAGTTGATACAGATTGAAGTTATAAATGAGTTACAGGTATCTCCTATTGAGAAGGATCCAGATAGCCTTACAACTGATCTAGTTCAAATAGATCAAAATGAGGAACAAAAAGATGATTGATAGTTGTACCTTGAATCTCTACAAGAGATTGAAGAGCTTTGTATGGATATGTTGGCTATTGAAGAGTATGTTTATGAGAAATTTGATCAAGAATCACCTATTCAAGGTCACAGTTTAGATTGGGTTGCCTACTCAAAGCTCCTTGAAGAGTTGGATGAACTTGCAGCAATCAATAAGAAGGATGTGGTCACCAAAAAACCATGCATAGATGAGGTATCACTTGACAAAGTGGTAGATGACAAGCAATTTGAAAAAGATCAAGAGGTACTTGATGAGTTTGTCTTTGTTGCTGTTGATGACTCATTTGAAATACAGTTGGTGGACAAGGAAAATGCCTCATCAAAGGTTAGGACAATAAACATCCTGCTTTGCAACTTGTACCATCTCTTGGAAGGAGTGAGTTCAAGAATTTCCCATTTGATCCAGGTGGATCATGCTTTATCATGGTTAGCTAGGTTCTTTATTTGTTTTGCTTTCCTCCAAGTGCTGTTCAAGCACAATTGTTCCTTTAGTTTTGTTCCAATAAGTGCTTGTTTGCACATTTACTTCTTAGTTAGTTTTCTGCTTTCGCGTGTTTCCCTTCTTATTTTGAAGAGGGAGGTTACTTCAGCCATGATCAGAGCAGATTTTTAGTTAGAAATCAGATTTATCATTGTTTTGGGAGTTTGAATAGTATCTATATGGTCTGAGTTCTCAAGCATAGCAGGGATGCTAGGCTAATTGAGTCGCCAGAAATGTTGACAATTCTTTCACAGGTCAGGATTGTCTCTTGCCATTCGGAAAATTCACGTCTCTTGCCATTCGGAAAATTCACGTCTCTAGCCAAAGAAGAAATAATACATTAGGTAAGAGGTAGACCAATTGAAATAACTCATTTGCAAAGGACTTAAGTCCGTGGGAAATTAGACAAGGATAAAGGACCAAGGAGGAGCCAGAAAATCAAAAGGGCAGTCTTAGAAATGCACAAGGAAATGAAGACAAGGAAATTAGCCAAGAGCAAAGGGAATAACAAAGGAAAGAGTCTCCAACAAAGGAAGTAATTCCTTCGGACTTTTTGTCCGAAGGAATACTTCCGAGAATTCAAAAGAGAAAAGTCTGCCCAAAAGCAAGAAAGGCCCAAGGAATAATTCCTTCGGACTTTTTGTCCGAAGAAATTCCTTAGGACAAAAGTCCGAAGAAATCCAAGAGAGAAGTCAGAAAATTCGAAGTAATAGGACCCCTGCATAAAACTTGGGTGCTCTACAATTTTTTCGAAAAGGGCACAAATGAAGGATAGAAGCCCTTGCGGAGGGCACTTGGTCAGCGACAGGACCATTGCTATTTTTTCGAAGGGCACAAAGGGAGAGCCACGAGCCCTTGCGGAGGGCACTTGGTCGGTGCTTGGACCTTTGCGCATTTTTCGAAGGGCATTCTCAACAAGGTAAAGGCAAAGACATAAGAAAATACCTTCGGACTTTTTGTCCGAAGGAATTCCTTCAGACAAAAAGTTCGAAGGTATTTTCCTCTGTAAAGACAAAGACAAAAGAAAATACCTTCGGACTTTTTGTCCGAAGGAATTTCTTTGGACAAAAAGTCCGAAGAAATTCGGAGAGGTCTGCCAAAAGACAAAAAACCCGACAAAGGAAAGTCCGAGCAAAGGAAACAACAAAGGAATATATCATTCGAGAAAAAGTCCGAAGGAATTCCTTTTGACTTTTTGTCCGAAGGAATACTTCGGAGGATAAACAGAGACAAGGACAATTCAAGTGGACAATTTGTCCGAAGGAACAGAGGGTAAAACCAAAGGCAAGGTCTGAGCACAAATAAAGCCGCGGGAGAAGTCATAGACAGAGATCCAAAGGAAATTCATAGACCTAAAAGTCAACAGAGAAGTCAACGGAAATAATAAACCAATGGAGAAGTCAACAGAAAATTCCAAAGAAAATTCAAGGCTAAAATAAAACCAACGAAAAACCCAGAAATAAAGGCTAAGGAGATGGCCAAGAAATCCAAGGAAATATAGACTAATATAGACAAAATACACCCAAATATAGAATCCTGCCAAAAATAGACATGAACAAGCAGACCAAAATAGGAGAAAATACATGCAAGCAAGGGCTATTTTCGATTGACTGGTCAAAACTTCAGTTTACTGATTGTTGAAGTCAAGCTCGTCTCCAAATCAACTCGTGTGCTTTCAAATGTTCCAACTCAGCTTCCAACGTTTCAATTGGAGTTCTAATTTAATCATGGCGTTGGATTTCATGCATGATATCTTCATCTCATACTTTCAAACGTCCCAACAGGTCATGTAGAGTTCTAAAATTGACATTGGCATGGATTTCCATGCAAAGAGAGGTGGGCGGTTCAATAAATAAAAGACAAGTTCACTTCCTCAAGCGCAAGAAGCTTCATGCAAAGACAAAAGGAAAACATATTTTATTGAAAGGTCAAGTCAGCCTTGAGTTAATCTAAGTTAATCCTTCTCTTCAATTTTTCAACGCCAATCTTTGGCTTTTGTAATTTTCTATAAGATGGCTTTCAGCTTTGATTAAAAATTATCCCTCTCTTGACAAGACTAGACTCTGCCATTGGTGAGTTGTGTAACCTCTTCAATCAATAGGACTGTACTTTCAAATTTCAAGTGTTGGCATAGTGTATATTCATTCAACAATTTGCATATGTGGTAGATTTTTCTCTCTTCCCAAATTCTGATTCGTACCTAGTTGCTAGCTTATCGTATTATGCAAGTCATGTTAAGTGTTGTTTATGTCTTTTGCTGAAGCTGTAAGTGGATGTTAGGTGGCTGTAAAGTGTCTTGTATCAGATCTCTCTCCATCGTTTTTCCCTCATGTTTTGATCATTGGATCGAACTTTCTCACGAAATACTTATGCATAGTGGTCGATTGAAATCGAAGGTTTTCCTTTTCCCTTGTTTGTTCAGTGTTCAAGGTTCCAAGTAGAGTGGATCAATCTTTTGGTGTATCACCTTTATTAGGTAGGATTTTCCCTTAGAGTTTCCTTCTACCTTTTCCATGGTAGTCTGCAACATAGAGTAGAGATCCTCATTGATACATCTTACAGGAACTAGCTTTCTCTGGAAGTTCTTCTCACCATTGAGGCACCCACCCTTATGAGAAGATCCCATTGTTTCAATCGGATAAAGGACTGGCCATTTCATGCACGTCTTCGATTTAGGGCACAGCGCCAGGTTGACAACAGTTTAGACACACAAGGATGAGATGCATCGAAACTAGTTAGGAGGGGGTTGCTCCTTGGTTGCACAAATAGGAGACCAAAAGCCTGTTCACTAATGTTGAAATTCAATGAGATTATAGAGATATGAATACTGACTTGTGAAAATTCTGGTAAAAACAAACACAACTTTTGTTCATGTCTTGGAAAATGTTGCAGGAATTGACAATTATTCCTTTATTGATTGATGTACTTGCTAAACCGCATAAATGTTAAAGATCTAAGGCTTCAATAGTCCATATTATGAGGACAAAAACTTTTTTGGAAGTAACTGTGTATGATTTTGATGACCTAAGAAAAAAAAAAAAGTTTTGGATCACTCACGTGTTCCATCATCAGGGAAAAAAACATATGTAGTAACATAAAACTTGAGCTCCTTATATAGATTACTCTAGTATTGTACAACAATGCTAAATAAAACCCAACTTTGGAGAAAATTAAATTAAAAATAGTCGTTGCAACATTTATTAAATATTACATCAATTACCTTGAAAATGCTTAATTCTGAGTGTTTAATCCCTTTTTAACCTATTAATAATTGGACTTCACGTATGTCTCAAGCCTAAGCCATCATTCCTATTCAAATTATGTATTTACTTTCCAATCCCAATAGCATCTCTTAACTGACGTTTTTGATAATGATTTTCCATGGCAATCGCTTTGGCATCCTTGTTGCGAATGGATTGTTTTGTTTTGCAGGGGTGTTCTGCCAATGCCGTTTTTTCCTTCTCTAGACAGATGTTTGTAGCATGCTCTTTGATCCTTGTATGGATGGAGCTTCCTGTTTCCCCTATGTAAAGGAATCCACAAGGACATTCTAATCTATAAAAGTTTTTTTTCTTACATAAATGTTGTCTTTTCTAATGATTTTTTTAGTATTTGATAAGAAAGGAACATATCGTAGTGGCTCAAAATGATTCTTTGAATTGTAGAAACGGTTGGTATATCCTCCGAAGGCTTTTGACTAGATGTTCCTTTCCAAGAAGGCAATCATATTGTCATATTGGCAAATCTATTATAGGGTGACTTGGAAATAGGTGGCCCTAGTCACTGGCATTTAAGCTATCGTGTTATTTTTACAATTATTGCAAACTAACAAAATGTATGTGGCTTTGCATTCATGCTTGCCTTTGACATTTAACTGTGAGAAATTAATCACCATAACAGATTCTAATTACAAATTTAAATTTCAAACAATAGGCAATAATCCTAAAAAATTCAAAGGTAGGTAAAATGATCTAGAAGTTTAGGAAACTGACAAGAGGCAACCATGATTGAGCAGGATATCCTTTCCATATTGACATTGGAGAAGCGGTTTTTGTAAGAAAACCTCTAATATCGCCTGCAAATGAAACTCTTCAAATTGGGTGTCCTTTCTTTAGTTAACGATCTCCCAAAACTCATGCCATGTCTGATTTCTTTAACGTCTGTAGTCTATTGATTTCATCATTTTTCTTGATGGTTTGTAGTTCTCATGTAAGCCTGTTTCATCTCTTTGCTTTCAGAAGTTGTAGCAGTTTAACCATGCCGGTTAAAGATTACATTTGCAATCGAATGGGCGATAATATGTGCATTTATGTCCCTTGTTTTGATCAATGCATTGCATATACAAGTGGTGTTGCATTTTTAATTTATGAAATATTTTTTAATTGGTGATTGCATTGATCATAAAGCATCATATGCACCCATTAAAAATACACAGCACCTTACCAACTCAAATTATATTTAATGAACTTCTGAAGTGCGTACCTTAATACATAATTGTTTTTCGACACTGGAATTGTATCATTTTGATGAATTATTAATATGCAGAGTAAATATTTGTCGCTATCTATCCTTTTAAAAGTTATATTTTTAGTTGATGAGGTGTTATACACATGGTAACTTGCATGCAGATTGATTTAGGAAACATTCTCTCTTCTAGTATCTCTTAATCAACTCAAGTTAAACAAACTTAACATTTAGAGAGTTGGACTCATCATGCCAGGGGGTTGGATTGAAATTAGAGGATGCTCTTGCATTTTGGAGAACAGAGTTTTCTAAAAAGGTTTGGTTGATTTTCTCCTCACTTCTCCGTACCTTTAGTTCACAATTTTTTTTCCTGTTTTTATTGTTTATAATTCTTGTTGATAGAATATCTTGAAGTGCATTACTCTTTGAATTGAGAATGATAATTGAATCCATCAAGCATTTTATACAGTTTGAATTTTACTTTTGCAAAGATGGTGTATTTTGTTGAAGAAACTGTATGATTTATAGGATTTGTGAAGATCACAAAGAGAACAATTTTCAGTTTATTGCTCTTAACAATTGCTTTTCTTGATAGAATATGTTTTCGCATTATTGGTCACAATTTGTTTAGAAAAATATTAGAGGGAAATGCTGTGGGTATCTTCCATCCAAGCTATGATGAAATACATGAAATGAAAATAATAATTACAGAGCATGGGCCATCTTAAGTGTTATGCTATTGAAAGGTGTACTAAAGGTAGAACCTGACATTATATGTCTCCTTTGTCAATAAAAGTGCTGCAAACTTGAATAAATTACGAAGGTAATTAGTAAGTCCATGCATGACCCAATTAGTTTTTAACTGAGTCCTTGATGGTATGAAGAGGGCAAAATGCCTCGTCCAAAAGGACAATGAATATTTAGTTGGTACACGTCTTACTCTTTGAAATGACACATATTGGGCTTAATGGGTCCATCTTGTAATTCAAACAGCCCGGAGAAGGAAAATAAATCTATATGAGAGCTGTGGGCTTTAATATATGGCATTATTGACGAGTCAAACTATAAACAAGTGCCATCAATGATGACATCAACCTTGACCATCATGAGGGCTGATCTAGATCACTTTCTAGCTCATTTTGGCTGTCATATTTACTGCATTATATGTATTGGTAGAAGTGCTTCATGGTAGGTCTCCACATTTCCTATCCTTTATCGTGCCATATTACCTCTTGGAGAGCAACTGCTTAAAATTGGAATCAGATAAATTTTATGCTGCTACAACTAGGGCCAATTGATCTAGGACATGTTGGCACACTTTGGGAAGCATCTTCTTCATTCTTATTGCCCTAGAAAATTGGTATTAGTCCCTTGATTCTAAAGGTATATTTTCATTCTTGAAGGTATGTTTCAACCCTCTTAATTTTATCATATTTGATTTAATATGTTCTAAGGTTATTTTTTGCACATTTATTATGGTTACTAGGATCATGAAAGGTTGACCTAGTGTACGTGTTAAAATATGACGTCTTAATAAAATACATTATGACTCCATAGATCATCTTTAGTGGAATAATAATGAATCTGTTAAAACTTGGATGAGTGTGTGATGTTATGATTATATTATATGCATGATGAATGAGAGCCATAGTGCCATGTATAGGGTCATCGCCATTGAATTTTACGAGTATGGAGGCAGGAAGGGTGCAATTATGGATGTCTTATATGGAACAGGGAGTTACACATCGGTCACCTTAATTTCTGCAGAATCCCAAATGTATAAGAATTTCGTATAACCTTTTGGCTTTTATGGATGGTGTGAACTGTCGCAGGATTGAGGCATGCCTTTGTAATATTGTGTTTATGTGTGAGCTACCTTGGTGTTGACCTTTTCATTTGTCTCTGCATCTCCACTCGTGTTATCGTAATCAGGGAGGCAAAAGCAGAAGAAAAATTAGAAAATTTCATTTGAGGGAGAAGCGAGAACCATGGAGTATTGAGCCTTAGCTGTACCCTTCATAGGTGAAAACCATGCACATCATCATCTGGCAGCTGATTGTAGGTGTGATGTGAAGGCATAAGGTAAGCCATTTTTCAAAAGTGTTAGTGTTTGTAAAATGCTATTGATGATGACTGGCTTGAGTCAAATCTGTCCTAGTAACATTCCAAGAGAGTTTTGAGTGATGACCTCCTTCCCATCTCGCTAGTGATGCACTTGGGTCTAACCATAGAGGCAGTTACTATTATGTTGCTTTAGGTCTTGAGTAGTATTGTATCTCATCTTAGCATTACTAAATTATAGCTGTATGTTCCTTTGTCTTGTCTTTGCAGGTTAGAGGCGGTGAAGCAGTTACAATGGCAGTGGTATCAGAGCCAGACTTTTAAGCCCCTTTCTGTTATCATGTACAGACGGCTCTAGTAAGATCAACCAAGGGGCAATATGTTGAAAATATTCATGGTGAATCAAATGAAGCCTTGGTAGAAATTGAACAAGAAGATAGTCCTCAAAACCCTACCCCAAATACAATTTTATATAATTAATGAAACAGGAGCTTAGAAGGATGATTGTTAACAGTTTTATATGTACACTTGAAGGAGCAAGAAGATTAAAATAAATAGCTACAGGATAAAATGAAAAAAGCAACAGAATGATACTATTTGGATAAAACATTTTGGTCTTGGTAAGAATGGATGATTTTCGAGGTCAAATATTTTGCTTTATAGTTGGATGTTATTTCTGCCCATGACAGGACCATTTGATTGTTTCCTGTGAACTTAGAATTTACAAAAGCTGCATCGGAAGCAATCTTCATAATGGAGAAGTACTACCATGTTATATTTTAAGGCATTTAACTGAAACATGAATATGCCTAACAACTATTGTTAGGCAGGGAGAACATTAAATTGCATTGCATGCATATACTTTGTGGTAGTGGTTTACCATCTTAATTTGAAAACATTCCATCAAAAGACTTTTGCTAATGGAACTATTAGGATTTATTTTCTGAATGACAAAATGGACTCGATTTTCAAACCACTTTTTGCATTGTTCTAAAAGATGCAAATAATGAGGGATGGAATTGGTTCAGTAAGGCTGATTTTGTATTTGTACAAGAGAAGACATGGGTACAACTGATCAAATGATGAAATCATAACATTTACTTCAGATTCCAATTTAATTTCCTCCGTATTTAAAATGATCAATATGTATCTTTGGCATAATATGCATTAATGATGGTGTGAACACATTTATCTTTTGCTACCGGCTTGTCAAGATTTTTATTTCAAATAACTGTTTACTGTTGTCTGAATTTGTTCTCAATCAGGTTTTTTCAGAAGCAGTTTTATGGTTCCTACTTTATTCTTTTTGTATTTAATTCAGTTCCTAAGTTCATGTTGGTGCACCTCTGTATTACACATATAATTATGTAATTTTCATAAATAGATATAGTAAATAATCGTTCACTTTAACAGATGGGCGTGGAGAAATTCGATAAGGAATATGCATATTCTATTCGACACAACTATGGAAAGGAGGGGAAGAGAACGGTCAGAGTTGAACTTAAGATGTATTATGCAAATTTATATTTCAAATTTGCAAATCAATCTAAGTAGCTAAATACATATATTTTTTTGGTAATGCAGGATTACAGTCCTTATTCCTGTCAAAAGATAATTATGTCAACACCTGGAGTAGGAGACCAACATGGTTGCCCTTATCGACATTTCAGGTAGTCATTGACATTAAATATGCTTTTGGCCTGAGTCATAGTTTGAAAAAATAATTTCTTGTTTATGATCTAAATACCCTTCTTGTTTGATGAATTAAAGTGAGGAGAACTTGCGGGCAACACTTGGGACAATTGGAATCAGTGCTAGGGCAGTTGATGACATCATGAACAAAGTCCGTGATCGTCACTACCAGGTATATCAATTTGGTGTCAAATTGAAGTGACAAGTTCTCAAAAAATGTATTCAGTATGTAGTATTTTGTGAAAGACATGCCTCTTTTGAAAATTCCAGGTATTAAACTGTCATGAAATTGCCCCTCTAAATTATTAAAGCTTTTGTGTAAATTTGTGTGGAGAAATAGGTAGGGCATACTTGATCTGTTGATTAGGGAAAGGCTTTGAACCATGGCATAGTGAGACAATATTTTTGATTGCTAACACAACAGTCTCATGTAAATAGTGTTATGGAGTCTTTGTCAACATTACATATCATCAACGTGAATTCTATTTTTTCTCTATAGACATTTTATACTATATTTGTATGGACATTATTTCTGATTGTTCTATTCTTTCAGCCATTTGTTTTAAGTAGAAAACAAATCAAGGTAAATATAGGCAGGAATAGTTGACCACTATGATACCTTGATTTATTTCCTTTTTTCCAATCATCAATTCAAATTCATATATATTACTTACGAGAATGCTTGTGAAATTTTAGTGAGCTTTATTTGTGTGTGACATGGCATAGGCATACGGTGTACTCTGAATCCTTTTTAGATAGGAATTTCATGGTTCAGGTTACAGGTATGAACTCCAAGATCTGTACTTGCCTGTGGTAACATTATATGAATTATGTTTTGGGAGACATTTCAAATGCATATAGCCTTTAACACAGTTACCAGAATCTCCTTGTACTCCCAAGGCGATACTTCCCAATAGGCTTGTAGTCTGTTCTTCAGCCTATATAATGCCAAGGAAGGCTAAGAAAAACCCATATTTTTTCAATTTTACAACTGCAAAGCAAGGGTTGATTTTCTACGGTGCTCCGTTTTTCTTTGTAGTTTCAGAAATGTGGAGCTTTTTTCAAGCATTTCTGGTTTTGAGACTCTCCAGTGTTTCTGTGAAATTTCAAATATATTCTGCATTTTCTAACTTTTGTGATAGCTGGTGAGATTTGATTTATTTGGAGAGTTTTTTTGGCTTCCATACACTAGTCCAAGTAGATAAGATAAAGATAAAGATAAAGATAAATATATTAATGTCCAACTAATGACCACAAAAGTAGGTCAAAGGGACTGCAGATTACAGAAATGGTTCAGGAAAAGCATGGAGCCAAAAAGGTCTCTACAAACAAGAAAAATGATGCTGAAAGAAATAGTATAAAACAGGGAAAGAGTGATCATGCTCAGAGCCAAACCACCAAAGGACCCGACCACGCTCAGGTCCAAAGAAGGGAGCAAAAGAAATGAGCAATCTCCAAGTATCTGTAAACATCGGGAGCACGAGGATGATCCCTAAGAAAGAACCAGGAGAGAACCCATCGAGAGTGCGATCCAACTCTCCTAGCATCCAAGGCTGACGAGAAGAAGCTCCGAATAGAAATTTGACCCGAAGAAGGGGAGGTATGATGCCTGGACTGTCCTCCAATCCTCTGCCTAGAAGGAAAAGTCCTCTGTGAAGGTCTGGTGGATATAGTCTGCCTCCTAATGTCGGCTCTGAAGTGAATATGCCGATGAAAACTTGGGGAACTATGAATAGTGTCTCTGGGCCTCATTGATCTAGAATGTGGGGCTGTACTGATGTCAATTTGTCACTTAATGCCTCTCCTCGAAGGTAACACCATGAAAAAGGAAGTAATCCGTTGAGTGGAGATTGGTCTAGTGGGTCTTTGAATAAAATGATCACGAAGCTTAAGAGCTTCTTGTATATATAAAGCCAAACATCTCTGGTCCTCATATTTGAAGAAGTCAAAAAGAGTTTGTGTCCTAAATAGGCAGTAAAACCTCCCTTTGATCTCATAGTAAATTGGACAATGAAAGATGAAATGCTCTTCGGACTCCATCTCTTGGATGTTGCATAACTGACAAATCCTGTCTGCTCGATCTATCTGGTGAACTGTCTCAATCCTAAGCTTGTGAGACCCCACTCGAAATTGTCCTAATGGGATGTGAAGAGAGTGCATCCAGTGGCGAAATGTATATTGTCGATGAATGATAAGCCCATCACTCAGCTCCAAGACGTGCTCTACATAAAATGCCATCTTAGGGCGTACCCCCCCAGGAGGGTTTACCCAAGTATTATGGATAAATTGTCTATAAATATCATCCCTAATAATCCGGTATTTATATTAGTAAAAGTTGACATTTTGAGGAAGAATGCTCTAATTTTATTAATATTTATTTGGAGATTTGGTAGATTAAATTTGTTTCCTTTGAGAAATATGTATCATGCTTTTTCTACTCCTTATTCGATAACTTGGTTCATGTTTAATCTCATGATAAACATCCAGGGAAATGGCCAAAGCTTTTGGTAAATATTCCCCCATTTGGTGCGCATATGATATATCTGAAAAAACAATTAGCATTTGTCTCATAGGTGTGGATATGCACAAATATTCTAGATGTTTTGCTTTCTATCTACTCAAACATTATTTCCATAGACATGTCCTTATAATCAGCTTAATATTATTTTTGACTACCATGCATAATATACAAGAAATAATTCTTGATTAGATGATGCACACCCATGTGATCTAATGCTTAATAGAACCTTATTTTTTTTTATTGAAACATGCATTATATTTATAAAGAAAAACATAATACATGTACGACCAAAAAGACGGGTGGTATGGCAACACACTCGGAAACCAAAACACACTGGGAGAATCCAGGAAACCATAGAAACTAAAAGTCCATTACATCATCATTGACATCGACAATTCAAGAGATAAAAGAAAAATAAACAACACATTTAGCAATTGGTGCCACTGCCGCACATGGAGAAGGTTGCGATGGAGGACTATTAGGTTTGTCTCCCCAACCTTCCCCATGGGGGGAGAGGTATCAAGGATGTTCCAACCATCATCTTGCTTATTATCTTCTTCCACTTATTTAGTTTGAGCATGGGGAAATGGCAAGAGCCAACTGAGGAAACTTCCCTTGCTCATCTGTAAAGTCCCCTTTTCAAGATTAGAATAATATTATTATTTACAATAAAAAGTATTCTTAAATACTTAAAATAATAATATATCTAAAGGGCTTTATGTCGGCCACCCATTTTCTATTTTTGATTATGACTTAAGAAGGGGCTTTTGGAGCATGGGTTAACTTAATCTTTAATGAAGATAAGGCATGATCTTTTTAAAACTACTCTAACTCTCCCTCCAAGTGGAGTGTCGCTTTTAGGGAAGGGTTTGATGAAAAATAAGAGTATAAGAAGAGGCATGATGATCATTTAAGAGGGGAAGTAGTTCTGTAATTATGATGAATATTTGATTGGAAATATTGATATTTGTGTCCTAGATGTTCGTTTTCAGAATTCAGTAATTTATGGCTAGAGTTTGAGATTTTAAAATTTAGATTTTGCATAAGATGTGTTAGGGTTTGCAGCGTTATTTTTAGGTTTTTTTGAATAACCTAAATATTTCTAATTTAGCCCTAAAAGGGACATTATAGTGGTATCAGAGGCTTTTCTTGACCAGTTGTGGGGTTTGAATTGTCTACAATGGATTGACGACCTAAATTTTTTACATAAGGAGGATCACATAAATCCAATTCAAAAGGTGGGGATAAAAATACAAACGAACAAAGAAAGGTACAATTTCAAGGCCACCAAAATCCTTGATGAGCATCAAGGGATGGCTGATCATCTTAAGTCTCTAGTCTCTTTTGATGAGTTCTTGAAGTTCCACGAAACGATGAATTGAAGTAAAAGAGGGTTATGTGCTTACATAAGAAGGTTGTGAAAGGAAAAGGAGAATAACTCCCAAATTATAATGAGAAAAGGAAAAAAAAATTGGAAAGAGGGAAAGTCGAACTCTCATAAGAATTCCAAGGAAGGAATCATAAAACAAGAGAATTTAGACTTGAAAAAGGTTAGTGAACAGCTCATGGGGGCATCCACCATGAAAAAGGGTAGTGGGATAAATGTTCCAGCCCAAGAGGAAGAGCCATTGGCTACCTGCACTAAGAGTTCAGCAGAAAAAAAGGGCATAAATCACACGTGTGAGGCAGAATTTAATGGTCCACCATCCACAAAAAAAGTGAATCTTACGGTTGGAAGGAACCCAACTACTTTGCAAGCCAACACAAAAGACGTGATGAGGACCCAAAAGAGGTGTGAGGGTTGGCTAAGGAGAGCGAAGGAGATGAAATTGATAGCTATTTAAGCAAAACAACACCTAAAAGAATTTAAAGAGAAGGGTAAGCTATTTGATTACAACCCAAGGTATGAAAAAAAAAGTCATACTTCAGATTTGTTGTGTTACACCACGCCATTTCAGATTTTTTCTTATCATGAACAACGTGCTGAAAAAGATCATATGGTCAAGGATGCAACTTGAAACAAAGGGCATATTGTTACTTCAATTGAAATTCCAAATTGCATTGACATATGGGACCCAAGTGATATATGGACACACTTGATAATGAAATCCAAGGTAATGAAAGCAATGCACAATGAGCTCTTTCACACATGTAAGGAGGAAGATGATATTCACAAGTTAGTTGAAGATGAAAAAGAAAGGTTGACTGAGTTGGACATATTGACTTGAAATCCTCTACCAAAAGGCGTTTTGCTGTTTCCTGTGACTGTTTGTGCACCATACAATGCTTTCCAATCATACAAGTACTGTGTCAAGATAACTTTGGGGACAACAAAAAGGGGTAATCACGAGATATCAATTTTTGATAGTGGCCAAGGCATGAAGGATACACATCTGCCTGCAATACTGCAATCAACAGGCTGTAATTTCAGTTTAAGTTATGATGGGGACATTACAAATAACATATTGGCAAAGGAAAAAGATTCAAGAAGAGTATTCAAGGGCATTAGAAGTCAATTGGCTTAAAGTCAAGGACAAAATTGAGCTGACAAAGAAAGTTGCAGCCAATAAGACAGCCATTTGAAGTTAGAGGCAAGTCTGATATGAGAAAAGAAGATCAAGGGCAAGAGCATGGAAGCATGCCAAGGGCACCTAGGTTGAAGAAGTGCAATGAAAAGAAGGTTGTAGCTGAGTTTTCCATATTTGACCGTCCTTCAAAGGACATGGAAAAGATGGCGAAGACAACATATGCTAAGGCACTTGAAGGAGCTTCTAAAAGAACCGATATAGAAGAAGAAGAGCTGAGAATTTCGGCCCAGCAAGGGGTACCTGAATTCATTACAAAGGAGGAGAAAATGGGCATCCTAACTTCCATTTATGCTTTATTTATTGACTTGTGTATAAGTACAGCTGAAGATAAGGCTCTAAAGAACCATGTAAAAGAAGAGAACAAAGAGCGATCTTGTGTCCTTAAAAAGAAAGGCGGATAAAATAGGCATGAAGATGGTTGTAGCTGTGGAGAAACCATGACTTGTTATTTGAAAGGAATTAGAGATGAAGTAATTCTGAATCCCAATGTGGGAGGTGTTGAAGATATCCCAACCAATCCTCATCTGGCAAGGGAAGGGAAAGAAATTGAGGACAGCCAAAGGTATGAAAGTGTTGTGAATTTGTTGCTTCTTACTATGTCATTGGAGGTGTGTTGTCATCATAGGCAACATATGACAAAGAATGACCACATGTCAAGTTTGATGTTCTTTTGTACATCATGGTAAGGTTGGGGTTATCATAGGCAGCAACATGAAAACGGTGATAGAATGAAGAGCACTTTGAGTGGCAAGGGCTGCATGGATTCTTTCATTCCGGTTCCTAATTACTTATACATGAAAGTTTGGGATTCGGTTGCTCTAGGGAGATACAAGAAGGGTAAGTTTTTCAAAAGTGTTCAATGTTACTTTTGTAAATGTATTCTTTAACACATGCATTTGCCCTGAAGGAAGGTTCATGAGGATCCCCAGGAAGTATGATCAGCGCCCTAACACAATGATAAAGAATCAATACTCAAGACCCTCGTTGAACATTGACTACCATCTCTCAAAGGTTGAGTGGAAATCAAGCTATAGGCAGATGATTGTTGAATTTTCGGTCCAAGAAGGGTTGTGGCACACCCCTAGATCACTCACATGGTTGAGTTTGGCGAAGAGCGTCATGTATGACAGCGGCTGTACCAAAATTTTTAATGCTGCTAGTAGCAGTACCAACCACGTCTACACTCGTATGACAACCATAAAGGTATTTTCAGTTGCATGGTGTAAATGAGAACTCAAAGACGATGATTTTTTGCAAACGAAATTCATGATTTTGGGCTATAGAGCTGCTGTCATTCACATTTCCAGTCAACCCAACATTTGCATAACCAGCCCCTTAACAATTTTTTTTACAAACACAAGACTGTTTTCAGACTCAATGTGGAAGATGTTCCGCTTAACATCAACATTGTGTGGTTTATAGATGTCATGGAGGAGTGCTCAGAACTACAATGCTGATTATGAAAGAGAAAATGCAACAGTACAGTTACAACCATGTTTGGCATGGCAAGAATGGACATTTGGAAGTCCATCACACAAATGGAAAGTATGAAAAAGATGCAAGCATGGGAGGAGAGTTGAACAACATGCCAATGTGGCATGGTGAAGCGGATGAGGGAGTGATGTGGAGATCTTTTGTTTTCATTGACATATTTGTTTTATGTGTAGGTTTAGGAACAACCTATATGAGTGTTGATGAAGAGACTCTTATGAATCAAAGAGTGCATAGTTTGCATATGTCCAGGGATAATACAATGATCATGACACGTGACAAACATGAGTGGGGGCAGCTGAGTTTGTTTTCCGTCCACAGTAACAATATGGGACCCATTGAAGCTCAAGGCTATGTTCATAAAGCAAGTGTTTGGGGTTGCAAGTTCACGAATATGAATTGGGATCCATGTATTACAGAGATAGTTATTGGGTGAGCTTGCATTTGCTTGAGGACAAACAAATTTGGGAAGGGCGGATTGTAATGTCTCCTTTTCGAAATTAGAATTATATTATTACTTACAATAAAAAGTATTCCTACATAAAATAATAATATGTCTAAGGGAATTTATGTCGGCCACCCCTTTTCTATTTTTGATTATGACTTAAAAAGGGGATTTTGGAGCATGGGTTAACTTAACCCTTAATGAAGATAAGGCATGATTTTTTAAAACTACTCTAACTCTCCCTCAAAGTGGAGCGCCCCTTTTTGGGAAGGGTTTGATGAAAAGAAAGAGTATAAGAAGGGGAATGATGATCATTTGAGAGGGGACCATGTTTTTGAATACAAATTATGAGTTTGAGCATGCTTGCTTAACTTTCTACCTTATAAAATCAAACCCTTCTTCGATAATTAGAATTTGGGGACTAAAACCCTCATATTTAGCTGGGTGGCCTCATTCAGAGGTCATATTTGGGTAGATTTGGGCAGATTTGTGGATTGCTAGAGCATCATTGGTGGAGAATAGCAGTTGCTAGGGGTTTTGTGGTGGAGCGAAGCTGTTGAAGGCACTTGTTAAGGGTGGCAAATTATTTTTACAGCTCTTGTAGGGCAGCGAACCACCTGTTGTCAACCTGGAGCTGCACCCTGAATCAAAGACGTGCTGAAATGACCAATCCTCTCTCCAGTTGAAACAATGGGATCTTCTCACGAAGGTGGATGTCTCAATGATGAGAAAAACCTCCAGAGAAGGCTGGTTCCTGTAAGATGTATTAATGGATCTCTACTCTGTGCTGCGAATCTACCATGGAAAAGGGAGAAAGAAACTTGAAAGGGAAATCCTACTTAATGATGGTGATACACCAAAATGTTGATCCGCTCTACTTGGAACCTTGAACACTGAATCAAACAAGGGGAAAAGAAGACCTTTGATTTCAATTGATTAGTATGCATAAATATTTCATGAGAAGGTTCGATCGAATGACCAAAACGTGAGGGAAAACGATGGAGAAAGGTTTGATACAAGACACTTTGCAGCCACCTAACATCCACTTAAAGCTTCAGCAAAAGACATAAAACACTGAACATGACCTGCATAACATGATGAGCTAGCAACTAGGTATGAATCAAAATTTGGGAAGGGAGAGAAATCTATCGTGTATGCTAATTGCTGAATGAATGTACACTATGCCAGCATTTAAAATCTAAATGTACAGTCTTATTGATTGAAGAGGCTACACAACTCACCAATGGTAGAGTCTGGTCTTGCCAAGAGGGATAGATTTTACAAGGCTGAAAAGCCATTAATATAGAAATTTACAACAAGCCAAGAGATTGGCGTTGAAAATAGAGAGGGAGTAAACTCAAACCAACTCAGCGTTTACAAAAAGTCTATTTTGTCTTCTTCCTTTTTGCATGAAAGCTCTTTTGCGCTAGAATTTAGACGGGGAATTCATACGTTTGACTTTGCTTGTGCATGCTCAGCTAAGCCATGTCTAAAATTAGAAACTTCACTAGCTCTTTGGCATTTGAGAATGGTCGATGGGTTTGTTAAAACGTCCACCTCTCTTTGCATGGAGGATTACGCCCAGTTTCCAAAATAGACTCCCCTTGAGCTGCTCGCGTTTGCATGAAGGACAAAGAAAATGTGTAACAAGTGTGTCTAGTCAACTCTACTTGGACTGCCAGACTATTGAGAGCCTTGCAACGTGGAAGGAATGCCCAAATTTAGAAGTCAAGCTTGAACTGAGCTGGAATGTTTGGATGCATGTGGTTGACTAGTCAAACTACAGAGAAGCATGACTTTAATAGCGAGTCAACCCAAGATTTGACCAGTCAGCCAAAAAATAGTCTTTTCTCGCATGTATTTTCTCTTATTTTGCCCTGCTTGTGTCTTGTCTATTTTTGGTGGGATTCTATTTTTGTCTGCAACTTCCCATTGGGTTATCTATTTTCAACCCTTTTGCATAGTTAGATTTCCCTTAGACTTTCCTCGGATATTCTGTTTCAACTTAGTCCATCCCTTCCATTACTTGTATTTGATTCGGATTATTTCGCTTGCCCCTTTGTTTCATTTCCTGCAGCTTTTGTGGACTTTACTTATTCCTTCGGACTTTTTGTCCGAAGGAATTCCTTCGGACAAAAAGTCCGAAGGAATAAGTAAAGTCCACAAAAGCTGCAGGAAATGAAACAAAGGGGAATTCCTTTGGACAAAAAGTTAGAAGGAATTCGTTTCCTTGTTAATTTTCCCGAATTAATTCTTTTTAGGCTTTTATGTCTTGCCTATTTTCCCCGAGTTGATTTATTCTCTCGGATTTCTTCAGACTTTTTGTTCGAAGGAATTCCTTCGGAGAAAAAGTCCGAAGGAATTCGTCTCCTTTGGCTATCTTTTCATGCCATTCGGGAAATTTTGAAGGGTCCACTGTTTATGTCTTTGCCCTCCGCAAGGGCTTCTGTCTCTCCTCTGTGCCCTTCGAAACTTTTGAAGGGTCCTGCCACCGACCAAGTGCCCCTCCGCAAGGGCTTTTGTCTCTCCTCTGTGCCCTTCGAAACTTTTGAAAAGGTCCACTTCACCGACCAAGTGCCCTCTGCAAGGGCTTTTGTCTCTCCTCTATGCCCTTCAGAACTTTTGAAGGGTCCTGCCATTGACCAAGTGCCCTTCGGAAAAATTGGAAAGGTCCACTTCACCGACCAAGTGCCCTCTGTAAGGGCAGGTGTCCTTCGGAACTGGGTTTTTGGAAGAATTGAAGGGCACCTGGGCATTTTGTAGGGCGCTCGAGCTTTTTGTAAATCACCCGGGCTTTTTGTAAGGCACTCGGGTTTTTTGTAAGTCACCCTTACTCCTTCGGACTTTTGTCTTTTCTTCTTAACTGTTCTCTTCCTCTTTTCTTTCAGACTTTTGTCTTGTCTTCTCAATTGTGCTCTTCCTCTTTTCTTTCGAACAAAAAACCCAAAGAAAAAAGCCTTGAACGACTGCCACTTAGTCAATTTTTTGGACTTTTTGTTAGTGCTTTGAGAGCTCTTTCTCTCGGACAAAATGTTCGAAGGAATAGTCCACCTCTTATACCCAAAAAATTCCTTGGGAAGACAAAACAAATAAACTTACAGCTTGAATATCTTGGCTGTATTTGCACGTTTGGCTGCAATCAAGCAAGCTCCTTGGAAACCTCTGCATGACTAAACTTCACCTGGCTGTAGATGGTCACTTGGGTGGCTGTAAATGCTCATTTAAGGACCCCAAAACTGATTCACAAGACAAACTTGGCACCATAGCAAAGTTTCAAATAGTAGGTGTGACAATTTGCCTTGTGGGGCAAAATTGTCAACACCACCTAGAGAGCTTTTCCAAGGGTGGCGACCCACCTTGGGAGGCTAATTTGCATGTTTTTGGGAAAAATTTCTGATATTTGGTATTTTAATTCATCAAACAAATAGCTGGTATTTATTTGTGAATTTTCCAGCCTATATTTGCATGTTAAAAATCAGGTTTGAGGGTTCTATTGTGTGTTGTAATAGTTCTGTAATTCTGATGAATATTTGATTGGAAATTTTGATATTTGTGTCCTAGATGTTCATTTCCAAAATTGAGTAATTTATGGCTAGGGTTTGAGATTTTAAGATTCAAAATTTACATAAGATGTTTTAGGGTTTACAGTGTTATTTCTAGGGTTTGTTGCAAAACCCAAATCTTTTTAATTCAACATTCAAAGGGATATTACACCATCTCTGCTTGGAGGGACAAACCTTGCATGACCAAAATCAATGTTGGACGATGGTTGCCCTTCAACTCCTCTAGAGGTAGAAAATATTTGCCTAGGAGGAGGTGGAGTGTAAAAGACCGAACGGATCTGTGATCCACAATGGTCACGAGCACGACTCCTTTGTTCCTACTCTATGTATTGAAAGTCATGCTGGGGATCTTCTAGTGGCACTCCGCTGACTGTGCATGAGGCACTGTCTTAGTGGTCAAGCAATATGCAAAGATGTGCAACCTCCATTTCCACTTTATTTGCTTGCTCTTGAATCTGAAGGATGACATTAGACAAGATAAATTTTGTTAGCAATAGAAAAATCTTTGTCTAATCTTTTTTTTATTAAAAGTAGTTGCATTCTTGTCTTTCCAAAGGATAAAAAGAATTTCAATGAGAAGATATGCCACATTTGCATATATTCTCAAAGAGAAGGACATAATCATCTAAAAGGATGATGTTTCAAGTGAAAGGTTCAGGCCTAAAGGGTTGGAAAAATGAATGAATCCAATTCCAAGCATTTTGAGCTCTAAAACAAAATAAAAGAATGTGCTTATGGGATTTAGTTTGACCACAAACTAGACATCTGGGAGGATGAATCCCCATGTGAAGCAACCTTTCTCCCAAAGGGAGACTGTGGTATAATATACACCAAGCAAAATGGTTTTCTTGGGTTCAACTATAGTAGACCAAACAATATGAAATATCCTATTCCAAATAAAGGGGGAGCTATTAATATTCCACCATTGGTTGAGCATTTCCCAAAGAATACTGTTGGGAGAGAGCCATTGATAACCGAGCCGGGGTTGATACCGGAGCATAGGAGTGGAGGTAGACCAATGCTAGTTCTTCCATTATTGAGGAGAACCTATAACACTAATTTTGTGCAAAGCATAATCAGGCATAACCATCTGAATCGTAGAAATTGACTCAAAATCCTGAGCATTAAGCCTAAATTTGGATTTAAGGTTGTCTTAGGTGAGCCAAGATTTGGTCTGCTTATCAAAAATATCCCCCAAAACTTTATATGTCTTGGCGAAAAAGTCCCAAAGCTTTAATCTTGGGAGCTTCTGCCAAAGGTTTCTCATTGATAATGATAACAAGGGACCACCATAGAGAATGAGAGTTAATAGATAGACCCAGCTTGAAGCCATGCCCCTTCCAAATCAACCATGGTTTGATAGCTTCCCATGCTTTCCAGATACTTTTGACACCAAGCATTTCTACCACAAGGACATCCTGCAGAAATGCAATTCCTAAGGAGAATTTTCCAAGCCTCCTGCCCTTCAATAGCTCTAATAATCCTTTTGACACAGCGAGCAAGCCCTTGTTTAGCATTGTCAATCAGTAGTATGTAAGTTACATTCCAAGAGGAAAATCCTTTGCATTTTCTTCTTAGATCTTTATTTCTGGCCCTTTACCAAGATCGTAATCTAGTGTAGGGGTGTTATCTTGTTGGAAATGAGATTATGAAGGCAATCATTATTATTATTAACAAACTCAGATTCCATTGTATCATTCAATGTCTTTTTTTACAAAAATAAGAGTGTGGTAGAATCATAGCCTTCTTAGATACCTATAGGCAACACCTCCAGAATCTGCTTATTTTGTGTGCAATGTAAAGCATTATGCTTCTTGAATTCATTGATAATTTTGTACCCTTAGAATTTCATCTATACAGGCAATTAATTTTTTTTAATCCTGTTTTACTGTAACTGTAAATAAAGCACACTTTATTCTCCCATTCGTATATGCCTTCTGAGAGTGGACATAAAAGACATTTTTACTACTTTACGCACCCTTCAGATCTAAACATGATCAAGTGTTTTTTTCTGTATAATAGAGTTGAAAATTCATGATGGTACACAATGTGAATCAAACCATGGTTGAAGGCACATGAATCATCAGAATGCACTTAAGTTATGAAGTTTATTTCTTTATTGAATGCTTGTAAACTCGTGCATGCATCAATGTAATAGCACTTAGGTTCTTAGATCTTCCAAAACCAATCCGAGGTTGTTAAGGCTGCAGTCTAGTGTTATATCCTTTGCAAATCCTTCTACGTGAAAAGATATACAAAGGCCACCTCTCCCTCCCCACTTTATATAAACTAAACTAACTCTAAACTCTAAACTTTAAATTAACTCAATCACTTTTGCTTCTACATAGTACATAGCAAAGGGCTCTATTTGAAAAAAGATTGGAACTGTTATGATGAATTTGGATTAACGACTAGAGGTTTTAATACACTAGATTTGGTTAGACAGGATCCCGTAAATTAAAAGGGATAAGGGACAGCCAGTGAGACGATGGGGGATAAGCTTCATCGTCGAGAGGGAAACAACCCAGATCAGCAGCTAAGGCCCCTGAATGACCGCTCAGTGTTACAAACTGCCACATGGACCAAGGAGTTGGATGACAATTTCCTGATAGCTTATGATGCCCAAATATTTTTTCCCGATTCTGGCCAAGTGTGGAAAATATCCCTAGATTGTATTAGAATGGCTAGCATAAGGTGTAGTATTGGCATATTTATGCTAGCTTTAGAGTCAATTAAGATTATTATCTTATTTTGTTAAAAATCATATTCTTTAAAATGGAATATTCCCTATTATATCTTCTCTAGAACTGTTGTTAGAATTATCCTATTATTATCTTCTCCAACATGATATCTTCCCTATCTTGGCTTATCGATGGCTATTATTAGAACTATTCTGTTACCATCCCTCCTGGTACTGGATGGGCAGAAATCTATTTAAGCACACTAGCACCAAAGATTGAAAGGAAAGCATTTTGTTGAATCTGTTTAGCAAGTAGCTACATAACTGGATTCCTCAGACTCCTCTCTGTATCCAAACTGAAACGATTATGGGCCTGATCTGGTTCTCGTTCTCCTCAGAAACATACCGGGTTCTTTTTAATTTATGGGTCCTTACCAAAAATGGAATTTATGGGAGGGACCCTGCATTTCCGGGTTATTTTCGAGACAAACTCATGGCAGGGGTCTGCTGAAAGATTTAAAAAGACAAGAAAAAACAGAACTAACTCAACTAAAGCATAAATCATAATTTATAAACATATGATATTTTAAGTGTAGTGTTTATTCAAATTTTGTTTCTTTTTAGTGCTGATCATGCACACAAATTGATATTATGTATTTTTTTTCATTTTTTTATATTTTATATACAGACGTATCCAAGATGAACGGTACCTAGGGCCTCAAAAAATTGGTGTTTGCCATACCTATACCCCAACTTGTACACATTTCCTTGTAACTTTTAGACAGGTAAATTATGAGAAGCTAATTTTCTCAGTGAGTTGGCAGTCAGACAACCTCAGGCAAGCATTTTTTAATGTACTTTCTGAAAAGTTTTTTGAAATATGATAAAGTTCTAGCTGGATTTCTTTTTTTAATATAAAAACATGTAAACTTTATATAAATGAATAAAAAGAGATTGGACAAAGGATGCCACTGAGAGACTAGGCCATCCTTAGTCAAATCAAGAGGAGAGAGAACAAAGGAGAATTGGGAATGTCCAAACACCAAGAACACGGAGAACATAAGTAAGCACTAGCACTACGAGCGTCAATATGCAATGTATTTACATCATCCAAGCTTAAAAAACATCATCATAGTAATTGGAGTGACGAGTTATCATGTGCTTTGGTGAACATGAAACCTTACTCTTGGGAAGAGCGAGCAGCCAATGCTTTGTTTGAGGATGAGGCTTGATTTGTGGGTTTTGTTGGGCTCCATGCAATCTCCTTTTTCTTATCTTTAGCGTGGACCTCTGCATAGGTGGATCTTTGCTTAAGGGGTGGGCTGTCGTCTCTTAGATTGTAGCTCAAATACTATGTTTGGCTGATTCAGTGAGCATTATTTAATTTATAACATCTATTGTTTTTTCTTGCTTTTTCCACAATTTTGCTCAAATGCGGTTTCAATTTTTTCATTCCAATTCATTGTGAATTAAATAAATCTAGAGAGGGCTGTTTCCATGTAGGGGTTATGCGCTCCTTTGTCCTCTACGATTTGCCCGAGATTTTTTTTTTATCATGGTAGAGATATTCATCATGGCATCCAGAAAGTTCTCATCCTTGGATTTAAAAGTGGTATGAGAGGAAGGATAGCCCAAATTTTCCATGGTATGTTTGAAATGCATTGGTTTACTTTTGACATGGGAAGGAGTGGGTTTATAAGCAGCTCCTTGAAGGGTAAATTGGGGGATTCAACATGATGAAGACTGTGGCGGGGGACGGGCGCGGGAGTGGGGGAGTTTGAGGAGGGGAGGTTGTCAAGCATATTGGCCTGTGAATGTGGCCAAGTCTTTTGAAGGAAGGACTAAGAGCTGATGGATTTTTTTTGTATTTTTGACTGTAAGCTTCCCCTAAGAGAACTTGAACTATCTGAGGAGTACTTGCACGAACAAGAGGTTTTTTCACAGATGAGAAATCTTCATAGGTAGGGGTGGAATCCATTACCTTTCTCAGGTCCATTGCTTGAGACCAGATGTGATGAGTATGAGGATGAGAACCTTTTTCAATGTTGTCTTTGTTGTGGAAGTCTCCTTATATGCTGGTTACTTCATTGTCTTCTACATGGATGGGCATTTGCTGAGTGTTCTTCACTTTTTGTGTTTACTATTGCGGAACTCTCTATGGATTTGTTGGAGCTGATTTCTTTGTCCTTCTTTGTCTTTTATAGACTTTGAGCTCTTTGTTTTCTTTGATGTCCTGATGCTTTGCATAATGCTTCCTCTTATTTGCAATTATAGGGGGACACCTTTTTCTGGTCCTAAGTTTGCTGAAAACAGAAAGATTTAGGTGATTTTTTCAAGAACGATCTTGATTTGACTGCATAAGATCATAGAAGCCTTTGTCATATCACATAAATCATTCTATCTGATTTAATGGCTACTATGAGGATGGTTCACTGGAGAGGTTGTTTAACAATTGTGCTTATGAGATCATTTAGGGGGTATACAGTTAATGCCCTTATATTAGGCTTTTTCCTTTGCTGTAGTTAGTGTGCTTTTCACCAACTCCTCTGTAAATGTACATGTCATCATTATATTGTTCCCATGCCTCCCAATGTGCCATATCGCCTGTGTTTATAAATTTCGAAATGGGCATAAATAATAAGATCCTTTTTAGGTGGTGGGCGATAAAAAGAAAACAACAATCATTCTTATAAAGAGATATTCTGTAGAGAAAGATTGCGCCTTGTGGAATGACCTTGTGAGTGCTCTAGGTGGTGATAGGTAGTGTCATGAAGGAGAGTAGTTGTGCCATGTGTATTCTCGATAGCTGAGCTTTGATTTTGGCTCTTACGGAGGCGTGAATAATCTTATGAATGATGCAACAATTAATAACCTTGTAGGACATGAAAATGGGAAAAGATGGGCATTGAATCTCCGTGGGTGTGGGGGTTGGAGACTATGAAACAATGGAATAAGACAAATATCAAATGCATGGTGAAATAATGAGGATTTTACCTTTGACGGCAAAAAAAGAAGGGTGTCAAGGGGGGCATAGGATAAAAGGAAAAATACGAAAAATGTGGTTAGAGAAATAAGGTGCAAAAACATCGGTTGTGGGGATGGTGAGAGTAAGAGGGAACCTAACATGTAAAAACAAATTTATGCGAGGAGGATGGAAATTGATTAAAAAAGTATAATGCTAAGTCAAAGGCTCCACAAAAGTAAAACTAAAAATGGTTGAAAAGGGCACCTTACACGTGATTTGTCTTTTGTAGGCTTCATTGAGAGTGCTTAAAGGAATCAAACAACATTGATTTCTATTTGTGTTATTCATTTGATTTATTGCCCTCAGTGGTTTGCTCTAAATCTACCAATTGCTTTATGTGATATGGGAGAGGGTCCTAAGCAATGAAGAGTTTTTTTTTTTTTTTTGCTTTTGATATGATGCAATTGTCAAATTTGCAAACTTGTCTGCCACCCTATTACATTTCGTTGGCCGCTATTGAAGAGTTGTTCGATCAAATGTTTGTAGCTTGTCCATAATTTGTTGAATAATACTTGACATCTTCTAGTTGATGGAGGTATGTAGTGTGCCCTATCAGTTTTGCTGGAATTGAATTGTCTTGGTAATCATATTAATTATGATTTTTGAATCGCCTTCTATAATCAGATTTTGAATTGAATACAAGCACACTACTTGGATCCCATACTAACAAGCAAGAAGATCTACATAGTTGTTAATTTGAGGCCATATGTATTGTGCATAAGCTCGATGGTAGTGTCCCTTTGCATCTTTGATGATTCCTTCAATACGTGTATGACCTGGATTGTTTTTTGTTGCTCCATCAAAATCAAGTTTGTGCCGACCTATTGGTGGATTTTCCTAGTTTACTTTAGCATTTATTGGAATCCATCTCATTTTGAAATGATAAGGAATTTTTGAATTTCTTGGCTGTCCAACAATCTTTTATACGGAAGAAATCATGATGCCGTCTTTTTCCTTTAGTTAACACAAATAAATACTACAGATATTTGTGTCTAGTGTTATGAGAATGTTTACTTTTCATTATCGAACATATTGGATTCTTTCATTCCATAGCTGCTAGAGAATGTGACTCGGAGATATTTGTGTTACTTGTCTAATCATAGGCATATTTGTTGATAATTGTATCCTTTTTTGCATTGCCTGGTTGATTGTATGGATCATAGAATCAAATCTCGGTGATTTCTCGCCATATCTCTGCATATCTCGCGGTATACTAGCTTGCCGAGATACTGGGCTCTATCTCGCGAGATGAGAAGCCTTGATTTTCTCGGTTATTTTCATTGAGAAAATCCCATTTCTTGGATACCAAAAAAAAATCGACGCATTAAAAATTAAAGGTAAACTACAGAATGTTTTATTGTGATTTGTCATTCTTCTTTTGCACAAGCCACAGACAATAGTGCTAAGTGAAAAGCAAAAAACGTGCCCTCATATTAGTATTTTACAATCATCTCATGCGTATTATAGTGCCCACTGCCCTCATTCAAGTTGCAAGTTCGCTGCTTGATGCCAAACCCTACACTGTGCACAGCCTCCGCGATTTGAACTTTGGGGCCCATTAAAAGTTTGAAGTTTGAAGTTGAACTTTTTAGTTTGCAATATTATTTTGCAGCTTGACACTTCACAATGAGTTTCTTTTTTGATCTCACATTGATAGAAAAAATACTTATGGGCCTATGGCATTTTCTACATTCATTTTTCATGTCATTTAACAATATTTTACATTTAATTTAAGTTTATTTTATGAATTTAAATGTTTTATAAAGTAGCGATAAAGTTGCCGAGAAATGTCGAGAAATTGCTGAGATCTGAGATCCGGTTCAAATTTTTCCCTCCCAAGAAATCACCGAGAACAAGATTTTGAACTATGGTATGGATTTGCTCTGTTTGTTGATAAAACCAAGAATCCACCTTGTCCCATTTGTTACAGCCATTGTGCATGTAAGGATGAAATGCTGAATTGTCTTGGCATCTTGATTACAATTGGTACAAATAGAGGGGCCTATAAATCCCTGTCGTTGAAAGTCATCTGTTGTGAGGAATTTTTCATGTCTGACCAGCCATCAAAGGGCTTTGATTTTAGGCCAATCCTTGCTGTCCCATATGGGATGCCATTTTGTGCTATGATTATTATCATGTTGATTCAACATCTGACAGGCCGAGGTCACTGATATCTTTCCTATGTTGGTGTATTGCCATGCCAATTTGTCTTGTTTGTTAGTAAGAAAGATTGGGCGTTGATGAAGTTCCTCCTATAGTTGTATACTCTCCCATGAAATCTTGATGCAATTTATGTTGAGAGGGAAAAGTTCCACTCGTTATTTCCTTGTTAGTCTGATGTACAATAGTCTGCCATCGTTACATACCCTTATTGCTCGAAGAATATCTTGAAAAGCTTGATCGTTGTGCATGGAGAGGGGAGGCAGTCCATTCCAACTGGAGCTCCAAAATGGGGTATTTGTCCCATCTTCTATTTTCCAACTTAGATGTGTGTTGAGTTTTGTTAATTTCTTCATAGATATGCTTGAATATTTCAACCATTCTCTTGGGTGCTTGTATTTACAGTGAGAAGGGTGTTATATGCACACTGTATTTTTCCCTCAGTATAGCCTTCCATTGCATATCTTTTTCATGCTGAAAATGCCATGTTGCTTTCATTGCTAAAGCCTGATTGAACAATTTTGAATTTTTGATGTTCAAACCTGCCTCTTTTTTCACCTTTGTTATTCGCTTCCAAGTGACAAGTGGGTATTTGATCCCATCCTCTATCCCTTGCCATAGAAAGTTCCTTAAGGTTTGTATTTTTTGAGTTTCCACCATGTGGGGGAGAGGGATTAGAGAGAGAGAGTATATATCCAGACAACTTATAGAATTGCTTTGATCATCTGAATTTCTCCTGGAGAGCTGAGCCATTTGTTGCTCTAATTGGAAAGTTTGGTTCTCATTTTTGAAACCATGTGATACCATAAGCTTGTGATTTTTATGAGATGAAGAGGCAATCTCAGATAAGTGATAGGAAAATGCTCTTCAATGAATGGTATTGAATGAAAGATGTCTCCTTTTTTCCTTGTTGAGATGTCAAGGAAGAAAATATCAGATTTTACATTGTTTACCTATTGCCTCGATGCCTCTTGGAAGGTTGTTAAGATATCCTTGAGCTGTACAATTTTTTTTGTAATGATTGAAGAAAATAAAAGGGTTTCGTCAGCACAATGAAAATTGGTGTACTTTTGTCTGTCTTTGGTGGCTGCTGTGTCATGATTTATCCTTTGTCTTTAGTATGTTGTATGGCTCTGTTGAAATTTTCACTCATTAGAATAAAGAGGGTCGGCTGAGAAGATCTCCTTGTCTTAATCCCCGGTTGGAATTGAAGGGTTGACCTCTTTCACCATTTAGAGCCACCGTATCGGTGGGAGTACATATGCAGCTGCTAACCCACTGATTATTTTGATCTCCAAAACTGAATATGGAGAGGGTACTCCTAATTAGTTCCCAATTGCATCTGTCAAAGGCCTTTGAGATGTCTAATTTGATCATTATACCTGGGCATTTTTGTGTCCTCAAGGACTGAAGAAGTTGTTAAACATCTATGATGTTATCTTCAATATATCTTCCTTGTACAAATGACAACTTGGAATGAGAGATGAGCGTTTGAAAATGGGGTTTTGTTGGCTATAAACTTTGAGATGATTTATTAAACCATATTGCAAAGGGTAATTCATCTATATTGATCTAATCTGTGCGCTTTGTTGGTTTTGGAAATAAGAATCAATTTTGTGCAATTCAATTGCTTGACCATTTGCTTAATGTTTCTAGATTCCTCAACCAGTGCCAATAGCTCAAGTTTGATAATGATTAGCTCCTAGAAAGTTTAGTAAAACAGCCATTTGAATCCATATCTAGCCCGGGTGCTTTACCAGGATCAAAAGAAGAAACAACTGCTTTGAGCTTTACAATTTGTATTGGTTCCATTGCCACTTTCGTTAGTAGCACATTGCTTTAATTTGTTTTATGTGCTTTTATTCACTAGGATTCTCTTTGTATAGCTTCCTAGAACTTTCTTTTCACCTACGGTTTGTCATCTATGGACATTAATATAGTTTCATTCTTTCTTTCTTCCTTCTATGGTGGTGAGTTTCATTACTGTATCATTATCTTCCTTACCAGTTTGGGAATATGTTGAAGCATCTGCTTCTGAGCAGATGTACTTCTAGCAGCATTAATAGGCTCATTTAGAAGTTCCTCGTAGAAGCTAGAAGCATAGGAGAGCATGCCATCCTGGTCCACGATATAATACCCACTGTCTGTTTTTAGCCTCTGAACTGTGTTCATCTGTTTCTATTTTGCATTGTTGCATGAAAGAATTTGGTTTTTCAGTCCCTTGATTTAATCCATTTATCTCTGGATTTTTGATGCTAGCGTATCTCTTCTACCTTTTGAAATTTTGATAGAGCACGGAGTTCCTGCTGTTCATCATGCTCTAATTTGTCATTATATCCTTCATCATGGATTTGGACCCGTATTCCAGCCATTCTGGTCTTAATGTGATTACTTAGAGCATGAAGTCTGCCCATCTCTCTTTGCCGCTGCTTGATTTTTCCTTTGATGTATTTCAACTTACTAACAAATTTGTATATCTGAAATCTTGTGGGGTCATTTGTCCACCATTCCTCAATCTCGTGTGGAAGGGTTGGGTGAGTAAGCCAGGTGGGTTCAAACCTGAACTATGGCTGTTAATTTGGTGGCTGTTGATGGGTAATGTTTAAGACAATGGGCCAGTGATCGGACAATGTTGTGTCAGCAACTCTTGCTTCAATCCTTTTATTTTGGCACGTTCTACTTTCTAGAAAGGAAGATTTATCCAGCTTTTCTGCTATGAACCTTCTTTCTTTCCTCTGATTCATCCAACTGAAAGATCCTTGCGAATAGCCTTGTTCCATGAGATTGGTGTCACTCTTATTTTATCAAGAACCATTGCTGTTTGGTGATTGAAACCTATACAACCTTTTTTTCATGAGGATATCCGACTGTCTCGAAGTCACCCATAAATATTAAGTTATGCACATTGTGATTGGTAACCCAAGTTTTGACCACTTCCAGCAGTTGAATCCTATTGTTGCCACTCGGAGCAATGTACACATTTAGTACATGTATCTCACTATTCCATTAATAGGAGTAAAAGACAGCTAAAATACAGCATGGTGTCCAAAAGGAAATATTTTGTCAAAGATAAAATCATACCTGGCTGGGCTCTAATGAAAGAAGGTTCTGGGTATGGTGCTGAAAATAGATTGTTTGCTTCCGCAGATCCCATTGAATCAAAACCATTTTGTAGAGGCAGCATGAACATACTCTTGCCTAAGAAGCATATCAATATATTCTTTTATTAGCAGGTCTTTGAGGAACATGCATTTATTGGGCACCCCTAGGCCTCTGATATTCCATGAGAGAATCTGCATCAGGAGTCAAACATTGGAGTGGGTCTTTCTTCTGAGGCTTCCGTGTTGTACACTGCTTTAGGAGTCCATATTTGTATCATTCTTTTAGTAGTTTTGGTTTTGCTTTTGTCCTCCTCTATGTTGATCTGCTCTCTGGATGTTTTTCAATTTTTTGTTTTGTTTCTTGGATGTTTTTTGCCTCCCAATTTTGGAGATTTGTCGGTATGAATTCCGTGTGGGAGTTCTTTTGACTTTTCTTTTCCTGGATTCCTTGTAATAATAGTGAAGGTTATGGAAGAGAATTTTCCCTAGGAAGCTTTAGGATTGGAGCTAGCTTTTTCTTTTCCTTTCAACTTTGGTGTTTCCACATAGCTGTGTTGTTTGGATTTCTGGTGATTCAGAATTCGCTAGAAGCTCAAAGAGATTGTGGAGGGTGAAAGAAGTGGCCTGACTAGATTGTATTTTACCTTTCTGAGTATATGCTATTTGGGATTTGCTATTGAGCTGATTTTGAGAATCATTGGATTGCTTACCTGGCTGACTTGTTGCCTTACTTTCAGACAGATTAGCTTGTTTTTACTTCTGGGTAGGTATTTCCTGAGCAGGATGTTACGGCAGAGTTTGATCTTCTTGTTTGGGGCAGACCCTTGCTAGATGGCCATGCTCATGAAATATACATCATCTGAATGAAATGTTTTCATAATCAAGAGACTGTTCCCATTCAATCCCTTCCATATCCACAACTGTTCTGTCTGGCAGAGGTTTATCTAGATCAAGATTGATGCTGATTCAGGCATAGTTAAGGATGCTAGATTACTTGTGAATTTTGTTTTGAGTTTAATTGTTTGGCAGTGTAATAATGAGTATAGTTCTTCTAGAATCAATTGCATATAATTGTTATTGTTTGATGCTTCAGATCTCACCATTGGATCCATCTTCAGGAAACTAAAGAATGAAGGGATCTCAATATCGACTTCATTTTTTACTTCCTTGAAGATGGATCTAGTTGTGAGATATGAAAAGTCAGACAATAACAATTGTATGTAGTTGATTCCATAAGATTTCTACTCAGATCCTATCTTTTTGAGGTTGGATTCATGCCAATATTCACTGGGCAACAGTGGTAGTCTTACCCATACTGGAACTGTGCTTGGGAGATCTTCAGTAGTATTGAAAGCTGTGGACCAGTGCTTAGTAAACAGATCTGATCAGTTCATAAACCAAGGTCCTTTCTGAAAAGCTTTGTCTCTCTCTTGTGTTGGTTGAATATAGCCATGAAATATCCTTTTGGCATCATGAGAATATCCATAGAGCCTGATGGTTTCTAGTTATCTTGTACCCATATCCTAAGAGTCTTAGGGCCTGGATAAGCACCCATGAAGTTGCATATGATGGTTTCTCCCTTCAAGGGCCAGAGTCTCTTTTCCATCTCTTCACTGGTAAAGGAGACCTTTGGTGGATTCTCCATTTTGAGGTAGCATCAGTTTTTTTTTTTTTGGGAAAGGTTAGCCTTGTAATGGTACGACGAGCATGGTATTGCAGAAATTTCTAAAGTTCTTTTTTGCTTAATTGAGGGCTGTCCCATGATATTGCTGATTTGAAGTATCCGAGAAGGCCATGGTCTCCTCCTGAAGAAGTTCCGGATTTTATTCATCCCAACGATGATTGGGAGTAATCAGGTCTTTCGTGGGTTAGGGTGGGGTTTTTGGTCAAAGGTAATAGGAAAATTTGCTTCATGTAGAGATCAGGTCTCACTTATTTTGGATCACCAGTTAGTTAATTAGACTATGACTTTCACACAACTTTTCAATGTGGAATTTTTTTGGATCAAGATTTGCATTTTCTTTTTTGGCTTCTTTATAGCTTTTGTTTTTTTTCCAAAAAATTCAAACATTCAGTATTTGAAAATAGAAAAATGAATTTTCAGAAGTTGAGAAATTCAGATCTCTCTTCAGTTCAGTTTCACAGCAGTGGTAGTTTGGATCATAACAGAAAGGTTTGATAGACTTATGCTCTGATATATCACATATACATGGCTTGTTGCTAGTGCTGACTAGCCTTTAAACTTACAGACTGCACATTTTCTAGGCAGTAGTTATTATGGTGGCCACGCTAACTGTTGACGTTGTGGATTGCACCCTTGAAAGAACGCTGAGCTTCTCTCTTGCACGCGGCACAATGGAGACTCTCCTTTTGCTGTGGGTCTGGCAAAACTAAGAGGGGAATCTTTAGATAAGGGCTAGCTCCCTTTGATGCATCTCTGAAGTCTTTTACTATTACTGCTAATATGGGGGGGAGGTGAAAAGGGAGAAGGATACAACCGAAATAAAACTTATCTAAATGGTGATGCACCAAAATAGTTGATCTACTTAGCTTTGACATACACTTTACACCAAGAACACGTTGATATACATTTCATTTGAAACGAAAAACTCTTCTGTATCAGTGTCTAATAAGGGGTCCTCTAGAGATACATGGAGGAAGAACTATCAAAGGTGTTCTAGGACACTATATGGTAACCTGTTCACATGCGCCTATACTCTGCTGTGGACACTTCTTGCTGACCTGCAAAAGAAGAAACTCACAATACACTAGACATGTTGGAATCATTCTATGAAAGCATGAAAGAAAATGACTTAACACAAGACAAAACCATAGACATGCAAAAGTGCAAACTCAAATAGAGGTAAAAAATGCTATGTCTTGATTCAAGGTAAATCCCTGTAGGGCTTCGTCATACAAGCTGAGAGATATCTTCCTCAACTGAGAGGTTACAATATATAGCATAAAGGGAAAAGACTTTGGCACTTTCTAGAATAAGCGGCCCATGCTGTGTTGAATACATTGGAAAAAGGAAATTTGCTCATGTTGGTGTCATTCTTCTAGAAACGCTTTGAAATAACCATGATGTAGATGTCGCAGGTCTTGATTTTGGTGCTTAACTCGTATTAAATATCACTGCAAGAGCATGGATCGCTTTGTCTCATCCGCAGCAATAACTTCTTGTGCCGACGCTTCTTTTGCCACTTGGGCTGATTAATTCATGTCTGTGCTTGGTTGGGAGCATCTTTTGGAACATTCCAAATGTTGTTGTATGTGTGCGTGGCCGTGTTTTGGATTCTCTGTTTTGTTCCCTCTTTCCTTGCTATTTCTTGTCTCTTTGTGGCAATTTGAGCTCTCGGGCTATTCTTTTTCCTTTTTTGGGCTCCTCGAGCTCCTTTCTCAGCGGGTCGTTGAGTTTATCTTCGGGTCTTATGACCCTTTAAATTCTGTCGGCCTTGGGCCATTCGAAAACCAACGACTATTTCACTGTCTTGAATTTGACGCCCACGGGGACGTCACCAAACGTTTAAACTACCAACAGCTAGTTCATGCTAAAGTTGACGTCTTCGGGCTCGTCATCATCTTTGGTAATTCCTTCAGCCTTTACAAAATGAACCTTCTTGAAGGGAAGGTGTCCCTTCGGAAAAGTGGAAAAGGTCCCTTTTCGGCAGCTGAGAGTCCCCCACAAGGGCATTTGCCCTTCGGGCTCCCTTGTCTTGTCTATTCCTTCGGACAAAATGTCTGAAGGTTTTGCTCGAATGAAATATTTTCTTAAAGTCTCGGCCTTCTTTTGTGAATTTCTTCGGACAAAATGTCCAAAGGAATTCCTTCGGGCATTTTGTCCGAAGGAATTCACCTTTGGTTCCACATGGATTTTCTTCAGACAAAAAGTCCAAAGAAGTCCTTTGTATTTTTGCTTTGTCATTTCTTTCGAAGGAAAACTTCCCTTTCGGCCTTCTCTTTCATCTCTTTTCAAAATGTGTTCTCTGCCCTCCGCAAGGGCACTTTAGGTCAAAAATGTCCTTTGGAGCTTGCTTGAAAGGCTCCATTTGGCACCTCCCTGCCCTTTGCAAGGTCACTTGCCCTTCGGAGTGTTTGTAAAAGACTTGCATCTTTTGAAATTGGCCCATTCCTTTGCCGAAAGGCTTGTGTAAACCAACTGCCCAAAGCGAAATAAGCCTCCGGATCAACCCGAAGTATCAACAAGGCTCAAGTCACTTGGCTTTAAGAAAAACGACAATTGTAGTAAGGTGAAGACGTTAGACGCTGGCTAATCAGGCCAGCAGGGGAGGAAGGAAGACCCATTTTTTTGCCCTGCAAGACCAAAAAATGGTCAACACTAATGTCTGCAGACTCCGACCCTGATAGCTTCTGACCAGAAGTCATGCCATTTTAGTCTTTGAGCAGAGCTAATTGTTGACGTAGTGGATTGCACCCTTGACAGGACGCTGAGCTCCTGCCTTCCACACATCACAATGGAAACTCCCCTCTTGCCTGTGGATCTGGCAAAACTGGGGGGAGAGTCTCTAGATAAGGGCTAGCTCCCTTTGATGTATCTTCGAGGTCCTGGATTTCTTATTGCTAACAATGGGGGGGTGAAAAGAGAGAAGGATGCTGAAAACATAATCTAAACTAAACGGTGATACACCAAAAAAGTTGATCTGCTTAGCTTGAGCATACGCTTTTCACCAAGAACACGCTGATATACACTTCATTTGATATGAGAAACTCTTCTACATCAGTGAGCTAGGGGTCCTCTGGAGATACAGGGAGGAAGAACTATCAAAGGTGTTTTGAGACACACTTTGGCAGCGTATTCACATACACCTATACTCTGCTGTAGACACTTCTGACAGACCTGCAAAAGAAGAAACTTCACAATACACTAGACATGTTGGAATCGTTCTGTGAAAGCATAAAAGAAAATGACTTAACACAAAACGAAAACATAGACATATGCGTGAGTGCAAGTTCAAATGGAGGCAAAAAATTGCTAAGTCTTGATTCAAGGTAAAATCCGACAGAGTTTCGCCTTACAAACCAAGAGATTTTTGGGCAGAGCTTTGCCTTATAGGGTAAGAGAGACTCCTCAAATGAGAAGTTTACAATATTTATAGAGAAGAGGAAAAGACTTTGGCGCTTTCTGGAAAAGACTTTGGCACCCCTTTTTTACAAGTGGCCCATGTGCATTTGAGAGCATCAGGAAGAGGAAGTCGTTGCTAATATCATCCTTCTAGAAGAGGCCTGCTAGAACCATGCTGTGTAATCGCCGGTCTTGACTTTGGCGTTCAAACATTAATGTGAAAGCACGGGTTGCGCCTATTTTTTCTGCAAACAAGATTGCTCTTTTCAGATATTCACGCAATTTGTCTGCTTCTAAATGCAAAGTGGAGAAAACAGGGCGCGCCGTTCACTGTTCGCGCCTCTTGATGATCGCTTGGCAGGCACTGTTCCAACTGCAGGAGTAAATCTTTGAGTCGACACCTCCCTTTGCCACCTGGATTGTTTTGTCCGTTTCTGCACTTTGTCTCTTCCTAGTTTTTTCTTCTCTGTCTCCTTCGGCCCTCGGGAGCTATTTTCTTGGCAGGTCGCTGAGTTCACTCGCGGCCTGTCCTTAAGCTTTTCAAAATCAATGGCTATTTCACTGCCTTAAATTTGACGTCTGTGCACCTGTCACTGGGTGTTTGAACCTCAAACAGCTAGTTCGTCGTGCTCAATTTTGACGTCTTCGGGCCCGTCACCCCTTGGAATTTCTTCAGCGTTTTCTTTTCCTTAGGCTTTTTTTTTTTGGTTCTGGTCAAGCTTTTGTCTTAGTCGGGTATTTTTCCCGCGGACAAAAAGTCCACAAGAATTATCTTGATCATTTCCTTTGACCTTTGGAATTTCTTCAGGTTTTTCTCCCGCGGCTTTTTCCGAATTTCTTCGGACTTTTTTGTCCGAAGGAATTCCTTCGAACAAAAGTCCGAAAGAAATCATTTCTTGCTTTTGCCTTGTCCCTTTTTTTATTTCGCGGGATTTTCTTCCGAAGGATTTCTTTGGACAAAATGTCCGAAGGAATTCTCGTCCCCTTGGGACAAAAAAGTCCGAAGAAATCATTTCTTGCTTTTGCCTAGTCCCTTTTTTATTTCGCGGGATTTTCTTCCGAAGGATTTCTTCGGACAAAATGTCCGAAGGAATTCCTTTGGACATTTTGTTCGAAGAAATTCTCGTCCTTTGCCTTGTAAAAATTTTCGAAGAAAACTTAACTTTTCGGTAAAAATTTCCGAAGAAAACTTTTCGGCTTTCTCCTTGATCCCTTTGCAAGTGTTCCCTGCCCTCCGCAAGGGCACTTGGAATGGTTCATTTTGCGCTCGATTGCCCTCTGCAAGGGCACTGGTCCTTTGGGAGACTTTCTTGAACCTTCAGATTGAACCAAACGTTGAACCAACTCATTGAACCGAGCCGTTGAACCGACTGAGTGAACCAAGACATTGAACCGACTGCTTGAACCAAGCCGACTGAACCGAAAATGGTTCAAAGTTCAAGTTCAAAGTTCTTGGAAAGCTCATGTCGTTGAACTCCGATGTTGAACCACTTTTCCAACCTTAAGGAAAGGTGTCTTGAATCATTTTTCGCTCTCTTTCCTTGTGAATTTCCTCGGACAAGAGTCCGAAGAAGCTTTGTAAAAGCCCTTGCATTCTTTGAACTGGTTCATCTTCTCCTGAAAGACTTGTGCAACCCAAATTCAACTGGCTCAGACCAACAAGGGAAGAAGGGGACCGATTTTGGCTTGCTGGACCAAAAATGGTCAACAAATTGGCGACTCCTAGGGGAAGCATGCCTGCTATGCTTAGAAACCAGTTCCCTTAAAGTCCATTGGGCACGGAGTCAGAACGCAACTTGAAAAAAGTTAGCAACAACCCCGATAGATCCAAGAATCAATCATGAAGCTTTTACCCCACACACAAAGGAAAACACACACAAGGCTAAAAACACTACTTGTGCAAACAACACTTAGGAAAAACAGGGAAAGAAAACTGAAAGCAAACTACTATATACAGCTAACTAGGTATATTTGCCTCCCTCCTAGATCAAAGGGAAAACTTTTTAAGTCTCCTTCATGGCAAGAAAACTTATGGTGCCAGACAAGTGGCTAAATGGAATTGAGATTTGGTGACCTGCTCCTCTTGCTTGCCACCTTGATTGGCTTGCATTCGAGTGGATCAGAGTCAAACATGCTCCCAACATATATGTACTCTTCTTGTTCTTGGAAGCTTGTCGAATGCTGGCTCTTCATGCTGGTGCGTTTCACCAAGAAATCAATGGCGGTTGGTTCATCACCATGAGCCCTTTGATATGCATAGTCTCTTTGCAGTGCATCATGGTTTGACTCGTTCCCTTTTGCCTCATTGAAGACCCTATCAAACTCATCCTCTGCTCCATGGCTTTCTTGAAGAAGGGTGACTGTTGTGATGTCTGAAATGGAATCACAAACCGATTGCTTATCCCACAAAACATTACCTTTTTGTTCAAAGATCTATTTTTCAAGGCTTTCCTCAAGATGGACCAACCTCTCCTTTTTTTGCTCAAGGACCAGAGTCTCTAGTTGTTCAAAGACATCCTCCTGATCCTCCTCCAACTCAGGTTCCACGGCATAGTCATCCTCATCAAAGCAACAAGGAAGTTCATCAAACAAGGGAGGAGAGAGCTCACCATGCTTACATTCCTCTTCGTATTGCTGGAACATCTCCATGTATGCATGACTTGCGTCTTCTCCATCGTTGATGATGTCTTTCGAAGGAGCCTCCATGATGATTTCATCTTCATTATTGCTCATGATAGCCTCTTGGACAACTGCAGATTGGATCTTCTCTTCTTCACTTGCCTCCTGCAAAACAGGTTCCTCTCTGAGAAGGGATGAAGTGGAAGGCTGAAGATTAAACCCATGTGGAAGAGGAGTCCCTGAGCTAGAATCAAATGATTCTCCTCCTTCCATTTGGCCAGCACTTCATCTATATCAGATGTGGCTTGATAGCTGTTTTGGAGGTGTGTAGATGGGGTGTGTTCAGACATGGAATCTGCTGTTTGGTCTGAAACGTCCATCACACGTTGGCTGAGGAATCTCGCTCTGGACTCCAACTCTGCAATTCGACTATTTATATTTTCTTGGAAGAGCCTTTCTTGGAGGTCACAATCATCATTACGATGAGTAGGAGCAGCTTCATCTTCTTCAAGGTTTTGAGCAAAACCTGTCTCCTCCTTCCTGCCCCATGTTTCCATTGTTTGCTTCCAACTCATGACCTTGGGATTGGAATTTTTCTTTTGTGAACAGGGAGTAACTTTATCTCCTTCAAGTCCCTGAGCTGGTTCATGATATTCCTTCTTCCAACTTGTAATCTTGACATCATGTTGAGAGACCTGAGAAGGCTGAGGGAGATTAGTAAGGGTCTGCTCATGCACAGGTAGAATTTCCTGAGGAGAGACGTGTTGTTTCATGGTATTCCCTTCAAAGGAAGATTCACATTCTAAGGAATTGAGAAGGTTCATTTCCATGAGAGGTTGCTCTAATGCCCTTTGATGTTTGAAAGCTAGGCACAAGGGGTTAAGAGCAGGAGTGATTAATGCATCAGATGAGCTAGAGTGAGCAAGTGCTATCTGGTAGAAAGGATTTGGTGCACAAGAAGGGGCTTTCTTTAGAATAGGAGGGGGCACACAAGGCTGACTGTCTTGAATGAATGGACTCTTCCATTTTGCTACCTCCTCCATGGATTGCAAGGCCTGAGCTTGCCTAAACAAACACTCCTTGTACATCAGCGCTTGCTGATATCTATACTGCTCATCTAAACTGTCTATCTCCATCACCTGCTTCTCAAACTCCAGTGCTACTTCCTTTATTGTTGAAGGGCAACTAGGAGAGTTGTTTGAGGTGATTCCATGAACATCTTGAGCTTGATCAAAGTTATATGAAGGAAAACAAAGTCCATGATTCTTATCAATGGGATTATACATACAAAAAATAAGATTTCTTGATGGCACCTGGACTGCTTAACCAGCTGATTCAACTCAGAGTCGCCATTGGTGTTGATGAAAAAGCCTCCAAACGCTGGTTGGTTGAAGGACACACCAAAAATTCTTCAACTCTTTGGACAAAATTTGTCCCACAATCCCTTGATTAAAGGTTAGATGCTGTATTAATGGTTCGTTCTGCTGTAACAGGACCAGCACCAATCTTGAAACTTTTCTGAGTGTCCGAACGTGGTCCCACTGGGCGTGCCAAAAACTGTTGGCGCAGTGGATTGCACCCTTGACAGGAGGCTGAGCTCCTGCCTTACACACGCAACAATGAAAACTCTCCTCTTGCCTGTGGGTCTGGCAAAATTGGGGGGAGAGTCTCTAGATACACCAAAAAAGTTGATCTGCTTAGCTTGAGCATACGCTTTTCACCAAGAACAAGCTGATATACACTTCATTTGATATGAGAAACTCTTCTACATCAGTGAGGTAGGGGTCCTCTGGAGATACAGGGAGGAAGAACTATCAAAGGTGTTCTGAGACACTTTGGCAACGTATTCACATACACCTATACTCTGCTGCAGACACTTCTGACATACCTGCAAAAGAAGAAATTTCACAATACACTAGACATGTTGAAATCATTTTGTGAAAGCATAAAAGAAAATGACTTAACACAAAACGAAAACATAGACATATGCGTGAGTGCAAGTTCAAATGGAGGTAAAAAATTGATAAGTCTTGATTCAAGGTGAAATCCGGCAGAGTTCTGCGGTACAAACCAAGAGATTTTGGGCAGAGCTTTGCCTTACAGGGTAAGAGAGATCTCTCTTCAAATGAGAAGTTTACAATATATATAGAGAAGAGGAAAAGGCTTTGGCGCCCCTGTTTTACAAGTGGCCCATGTGCGTTTGAAAGCATCGGGAAGAGGAAGTCGCTGTTGCTGATATCATCCTTTTAGACGAGGCCTGCTAGAACCATGCTGTGTAATCGCCGGTCTTGACTTTGGCATTCAAACATTAATGTGAAAGCATGAGCTGCGCCTCTTTTTTTTGCAAACAAGATTGCTCCTTTCGGATATTCACGCGGTTTGTCTGCTTATAAATGCAAAGTGGAGAAAACAGGGCATGCTATTCACTGTTCGCGCCTCTTGATGACCGCTTGGCAGGCACTGTTCCAACTACAAGAGTAAATCCTTGAGTCGACACCTCCCTTTGACACTTGGACTGTTTTGTCCGTTTCTGCACTTTCTCTTCCTAGTTTTGTCTTCTCTGTCTCCTTCGGCCCTTGGGGGCTATCTTCTTGGTGGGTCGCTGAGTTCACTCACGGCCTGTCCTTAAGCTTTTCAAAATCAACGGCTATTTCACCGCCTTAAATTTGACGTCTGTGCACCTGTCACTGGGCGTTTGAACCTCCAATGGCTAGTTCGCCATGCTCGATTTTGACATCTTCGGGCCCGTCACCCCTTGGAATTTCTTCGGCTTTTTTTTTTTTTGCCTTGGAATTTTTTGTCTTAGTTGGGTATTTTTTCCACGAACAAAAAGTCAGCAAGAATTATCTTGATCATTTCCTTTGACCTTCGGAATTTCTTCGGGTTTTTCTCCTGCGGCTTTTCTCGAATTTCTTTGGACTTTTTTGTCCGAAGGAATTCCTTTGGACAAAAGTCCGAAAGAAATAATTTCTTGCTTTTGCCTTGTCCCCTTTTTTATTTCGCGGGATTTTCTTTCGAAGGATTTCTTCGGACAAAATGTCCGAAGGAATTTCTTCGGGCATTTTGTCCGAAGAAATTCTCGTCCTTTGCCTTGTAAAAATTTCCGAAGAAAACTTAACTTTTCGGCTTTCTCCTTGATCCCTTTGCAAGTGTTCCCTCCCCTCCGCAAGGACACTTGGAATGGTTCATTTTGCGCTCGACTGCCCTTTGCAAGGGCACTGGGCCTTTGGGAGACTTTCTTGAACCTTCTGATTGAACCAAATGTTGAACCAACTCATTGAACTGAGCCGTTGAACCGACTGAGTGAACCAAGACATTGAACCGACTGCTTGAACCAAACCAATTGAACGAAGCCGACTGAACCGAAAATGGTTCAAAGTTCAAGTTCAAATTTCTTGGAAAGCTCATGTTGTTGAACCCCGACGTTGAACCACTTTTCCAACCTTAAGGAAAGGTGTCTTGAATCATTTTTCGCTCTCTTTCCTTGTGAATTTCCTCGGACAAGAGTCTGAAGAAGCTTTGTAAAAGCCCTTGCATTCTTTGAACTGGTTCATCTTCTCCCGAAAGACTTGTGCAAACCCGAATTCAACTGGCTCAGAACAGCAAGGGAAGAAGGGGACCGATTTTGGCCTGCTGGACCAAAAATGGTCAACACTGATTATGGCGGCTGACATTGTATACACAATTATTTTAATTGAATCTCTTTATATTACCTTATTTTCCAATTTTGAGGTCAAATTCTGCAGGTTCTTCTTGCTTGTTTCAATACCCTCTCAACAATTATAATTTTATTTAGTGATATGAACTATAATATCAAGCAATTATGGTTTCGATGCTTCCAGTTCTTTTTGATAGGCAGCAAAAACTACCTGGGTTGTACATTCATCTTAGATTTATTATTTCTCTGTGGTTTTCAGAGACAAGACTGCATTTCAAAGATGGCCCATTTTGTACATTCTCAAATAGAAGGAATTTTGTGAATTGATTCTTCACTACTGGAAAAATTATATACTATAATTAAAAAAAGCTGTTACATTCTTGAATATGTCCTCAAAGCGTTTGAATTCCTCCCAGAATACACTGTCACATTCTTACAGCTGTGTTGATCGTACTTGAGGCTATTGACGCTTGATTTTGTAAAACGGTTAAAGAATTGTATTACAGCTTTAGTTTATCTCCAATATCTATTGGAAATATTTGTCTCGATTTTGATATTTTCCCTCTAGTAAATTCCTATATAATGAATTTCAAGTCTAATTAATGGTAGGCCTTCATTAGTTAACCTTTTCTTATTTTACTAAACGAATCTTAAATGAAACGCTAGTTGTTGCTGTAAATGCTTCGCTTTGGTATTCATTGAAGTTAGTTGTAAAGTTCCTTGCATATCTTTTTTCATAGAAATATCTTACATTCTCTCAGCTTTCTTTTTTTCATGAATTTTAAATCTAATTATAGCTTGAAGCAATGTGGCTTTTACATTGTAAGATCCCATACACATGGATATGACTGTCAAAGTGGTGTTTGGTTTCCGTTGTTCCTCAGTGATGGTGAATGATGGTAGAATGTAAAATGGTCATTCTTCCATGCACCTCATCTATTTGAACATACCTCTAGTCATGGTTACCAAATCCGGCCACATCTGGACAAAATTCGGCTGGATCTGAATTTTTTGGCCAGCATACAGGTCGGCCCTGTTTTCTTACAATTTTTTTTGTTTTTTTTTTAAAAGGTTTTCTGCGCAAAAAAAAGTCTCAAAATCCATAAATATGATATAATATTAATGTTTTTATATTATTTTATTAATATTTTTCATTATATTTCTCTGTTTTACATATTTATAAAACTATGCTCACATATATATCTGTATATATTCCTGATCGGATTTTTCCGAACTTTTTCAAGAATTCTGGATTTTAGATTTTTTTGCCCTCCCGGATCTGGATTTACAAACTTGGTAACTATGCCTTTAGTTACTTTGGGTTGTGTACCTTTATAAGGAGAGAAGCACCCCTGTTGTATTTTCAGTCTAATCTCAAAAATACATTTTCTTAATGCTATGAAGTATGTTTCAAACCATGTTTCCCTAAGTAAGGACTGGGAATGATTTTCCGGATGGCAACATTTTACCCCATGGATTGCGAATTACATATATATAATATACAAAAAAATTTATTAAAAATATATTTTATAGCTTTTCAATTGTATAATTAAACTGTTAAACATCATTAAATATTCTAAAAAGCTGCAATTCAATTTTCTTGTATCATTAATACCTATGATATTGAAAATTGAGATTAAAAAATGAGTGAAACATTAAAATGTGAATGTGAAATTGTGAATATGAATATCTGATTGTTATATAACTAATGATCAGAAAAATAACTGTTCTAAAATACCATCCTTTTTGTTTCTCTAATTTATATATATTTTTTCTGATTTGTTTTTAAACAACTGTTGAGAGGGGAATGTTAGAAAGTCCCCAAGTATCCTCCCTAAAACAGAAAATGTCCCCCCGCCAACAAAAAGATTGAAAATGTTCCGAGATGTGAGAAAAAATTCAGGAAAACGGGGATGCAAAGAGGAAATCTCTTAAATGTTCTGGATGGCCCCAAAGGGCAGAGGACATGTCCCCATGGAACACTGGTTTCAAACTGGTTGCTAATGTGTTTCCTGGGTACGGGTAGGTCTCTTTGCAAGACTAGATGACAACCCAAACTGAACTATGGACAGCTCCAGCTACATCTTGCTTTTTAGTAATTCAGAGGTTAACCTCCCTTAGTAGGAGCATTTTTTAAGGCTAGATGAGAGGAAGTGTTATTATATGAAAACGGATGATTCTAGTTAAATTAAATCTCTACTTATGTATTGATTTCTTATTCAGTGTTGTCTGATATTTGTAGTATTGTTTTGTTCTGCAGCTGGCATGCACAATGACTTTTGAAGCTGTTCATGCATGTTCATGTGACACAGGGATTAACCATCCAAATCAATATTTCAAAGAGAGCCAAAAAGTTATACAAGCAAAGGTTTGTTCTCCTGTAGTCTACTGGTACTTGATTCATCTCTCTGTGGTTGTAATGTCTTGGCAGGTTTCCTCTGCGTTTTAGTGATGCTTGTACTATGTACAATCAAATGAATAAATTTGTTGTAAAAGGAAAAGGAAAGTTGAAGTGCATCATATAGGCGAGTGAGGCTTGTTATGTTAATTCTTGTCTGTGCAGAATCCGGTATCTGAATCAGGAGAGTCTCCATCAACTCCAATACGAAAAAGTTGACAAAAGATTGCTCCTTCCCTAATGTTCGAGTGTATAATTATTAGGCGATTCTATTGATAGAAATTTTAGCAGAAGGGTCATTCTTATTTGAATGATACAATGAGATCACAGACGGGGAAGAACATCAAAGCAAATGCAATGTTCCTCCTATCTTTTGATGAATTGATGTTGCAATCATAGCTAATGAACATGGAATGGGTTTGAGAGTTATTCAGACGTCTTCGCTCAGGATACATGCTGGCATTATTGTTTGCCATTGAGGGCTCTATTCTGGTAGCTTCTTGTTATTATACACATATTTTCTTACTTTCTTTTATGGTTATTCAAAGTCCTAATCTAGTATGTGTAGTTATTTCCACCAAGCCTTCTTGATTTTTTTAATTTAAATTTGAAGTCTTCTTCCTCAGCACTGATGTCAGGCTAGCAAGCATCTGAAATTATCGTCTATATATTTGGCATTGTAGATTGTCACTAATTTAATTTCTCAATCTTCAGCCAATTAGAATATGAAATGAGCTTTTCCTCCCCGTTGAAATATATTTTCACATGGATAGCTCAGCATTTTCCAATAATCCAATATCATATAATGTATTTGAACATCATCAATGTCAATATTCATTTGCCCAAAATTAGTGGAGAAAATTGCACCGAGGTAAACAACTGTGTTGAACAAGCATGTTTTCATTTAAAACTCAATTGTCGTTCCTCATTTTAAACTGACATGAACAAACTAACGGATGAAAATTAAAAATTATATCTAAAAATATCCATAGAAGATTTCAATTGCTTAATTTTAAAGCTATTGACTTGTGCACTTTACATGTATTTCAGTAATTTGGTAGTTATACTTTACAAGCCTAATTTAAATAGTTTCTACGATTGATGATCTGGTTGTTCGCAAGACTTGTACAATCCAATTTTTAGATTTTAATCGATAATTGATTGGCTTGGATTTAAAACTTGAAAAACTGAGTAGAGTGTGTACTGGAGTTTCTATAATCTTAGTGAAAGCTCTTTAACCATATGGAACTATTAATGATGCCCTATTTTAACCCATTGTAAGGAAAACGCATAGCTTCTTATATATCTAGAATTTTATCAATGTAGTATGGAGATACTTTTAATAAGGATGTGGGGTTGACATGGTACCCTCGATTCAATCAAAAGGAAGCGGCTCACTCTCTTGCAAAATAGAGCTCCAAATGAATTTCAAAAATTTAATAGTCAATCCAAACTCCATCCAAATCATTACATACATTCTATAGGCCTTAGAATCATTGCAGAGAAGTTCATGAAATATATGGAATGATTTGGATAAAATTTAGATGGACTATTAAAATCATGGAAGTTTTCTAGAGTGTTATTTTGCAAGATAGCAACTTCCCAATTAAAAAAAGTTTAATAGTTTAGATGTATATACTTGTGTGGCATGGTATTGACATGATACCCACTATTTATTTAAATAAAACAATCTATTATACCACTTGGACGTGTTATAAGAATAAGACAAATTTGTGTATATTCATGACAATTGCCTTGTTTGGCCTTGCTTGGCACTAATGGTAAATGCCATGACCAACATGGAGACAATGTTTGATGTTCATGTTGGATAAAGATGAATTTTGACGATGTTGGGTGGATGGTTACTTGAGCACACTTTTGAACAAAAAGTGGGAACTTCACATTTGCAACAACAATTATTTCAGTGATTTACATAAGAGATTGAAGACTTGGCACATCAAGTGGAGGCATTGAGAAGTTTGTCAAATAAAGTCTAAAAGTATTCTCATGAAGCATTTCAAACTCAACTTCAATGAAGTGGCACAAACCAATGACTTTTTGCATCTTCAAATGAAACTTATGAGCATGCTTGAAATGGTTGATTTGATTGCAATCTAACAAAGCATCAACAATTAGACTATCACTTCTAGACTATTGGCTTGAGATTGCATAATTACAATTCGAATTGAGATATATGAGTCCTTTGCAATGTTGCAATGAAGGGAAGATGTCAAAATTTGGGTAGTTGTAGTGCTAATTCCTAATTTGTTTCATGATGATAACCAACACTCTTTGAATGGATACATGTGATTGGATTTTCATGGTTTGTAGTATTGTAAAAGATTTCCTCTATTCAGTATTAAGAATATATAATGGGTCATGGATGTAGGTGCCAAGTATAATTAGTTTGTGTATTTTGTGATGTGTAATGGTGATAGTTTTATGTGATGCGAGCCTTAATAGATGCAAAATTGTTGAAGATGTGGATTATAAAGCAAAAACGAAGTCAAGGTGGATTTTGCGGGGAATCAAGAATTGAATTTCGCTTCATATAGTTGGTCTAGTTGTATTTCCAAGCTCAAGCCTCATTTGTCTAATATAGTTATGGACTCAAGAAAGTGATTGTAAATTCATCTTGATTTGGCCAAGCATAGATCACCTTTTTGCATGCCTTGAGATTCATGTGTTATTTATGTTAGATTGATGAGCATTTTTAATGGCAAAGAACTAGGCTTGTGCTTTGAGGGTGATCTAAAATCACTCCTCTTTGTAGTCAAACAAGGAACCCTTAGAAATGCTTCTTTGGAGTTGATAAGGCAAGACTTGGCCTTAAATTTCTATTTATGAGTATCGTGGTAAGCTTGTGAAGTCATACTAAATACAACGAAAATGGAAAGGAAGCTTCAAAAGAATGTGTGTATCCATATTGTTCTTTGCACTTTAGAAATAGCCACAATCTTCGGTCATGTATTTTTGAAATCGCAGGAGCATGAAAAAAAGTTGGGTCTTCTTGAGAAATGAAGAAGCCCTGAGGGTTGACCAAATGGGTTCTAGGTCGGTTGGCTTTACTCACCTTAGCTCTTAAATTTCCACAAGCTTATTGAAAGAATGGTGTGAGTCGGGAGGCTTCGTTTAGTTGTTTTCAAGGCGACTCAATGTGACTCTAAGCTCGTTGATGTAGAGGGACCACGTCGAATGTGCTTCAAGCACGATTGCAGGGTATAAGAGGATCACAATGCTTGTTGATTAGTCATTGGAGTTGGAGGCCACTTCTTTCATTGGCATTGCTATCTCAACAATCTTAGTTGGCCATTCGGGCTTTCTCTACGAGGCATTGAGAAAGTCATATGAAACATTTATCTTTTGTGTGATAGTGGAAGAGAGTCTTGCAAGTGAATTGTTTTAGCTTTCCTTTTGGAGAAAAGACTATGAAAGCTTTGAGTTATAAAAGAATTATGTAACATTTGAAAAAAAAATCATGTTATATTTAGTACAAAAGTTGATAGAAGAGTCTTGTAAGACGATGCTAGAAAGAAACAAGATTTCTATGCAAGGAAGTTTATTCTCTGCACTAATGGTATAATATGTGACATGATATCAATTTGGGTTTTGGCTCAATTGATGCTTTGTCGCGACTTATTTTATGTTCTTTTATATTTATTTATGTATTCAATATAATGTTCCTTGTATTGAAGTTTTCTAGTTTATTTAAATTTTTATTTGAACATAGTTATGTAAAAAGTAGAGTTTAATGAATCATTTGAAGTCTTGCATTATTTGCAAAGAATTTGGATCCTTCTCACTTTCATTATAGGCAAGTTGTTTATGCAAATAAGTCATAGTCCATTGGATTGAAATATCTACCATTATTCATTTGTTCTCTATATAAGAATAAGAAAAGAATAAAATTTATATTTCTTCCCTTTACTTTTCAACATCAACTATTTATATTATATATTATATTTACTTTTTCATTAAATTATTTTATGTTTGTAAATATTTGTAAGTCTATGTAGCCACATTGAGGCAGGGCGCAAGGGAATGGGCTAGGTAACTTGTACCACATATACAAAATATCATGCCGACTCAAACACTTGACCTCACCTTTAACAATTGAAAGTCTGACCAACTATCCTATTCACATGTACATGTAATAAAGTTAATGGTCAAAATTAAATAGTCAAATATCTTGCATTTACATTTTTGCAAGATGTATAGCCTTTTTCAATTATAATTACCAAACTAAGCTTGGAGATTTTGTTGTGGGATGTTAAATTCTAGTTGTAATCCCCTAAAAACAAATAAAAAAATCAAGGAACACACACACACACACACACACACACACACACACACACACACACAGGGTGTAGGGTGGACATGACAAGTTTTCACTGACAACCACATGTGTACTCATACACACAACACTCTTTGGTCAAATGAGTCAAACCAAAACCCTATAGATTGAGTGTCACAATGGTGCTAAGGTTTTGTCTTTTAGATGCTAGGATCCATACATGGCTAAAACTTGCTCGAAAGTGACAAGGTGTCCACATATTAAATCGGTCCATAAGGATGTGCCCCTACAATTAATCAATGAATGTAAATATTTTAATGTATAGTTTTGAAGAATAGGTAATTAATCTAATCTTAAAAAATCATTTAAGTCATGTTTTTATTTATGCTAAAGTGCAATAGTTTACTAATTTAAAAATCAAATCACAATTAATTATGCACAATAAGAAAATAAAACATCTTACAAGGAAAAACCACTGATTAAGCCGTCTAATAAGAGATGTCCTAATCTTACACTTCAAACCCTAAATTTAACTATATACACCTACTCTCACTTTTGCCTCTTCATTTGGCTATTTAATTGGGTGAGGAAATGGAGAGAGAATGTAAAGGTCATGTCATGCCTCTTTCTTTGTTTTTACCATTTTTATGAGAGGTTTCCATTTGAAGATTATATAGATAGTTTAGTTTTATTTCCTATGTTTATTAACTACGGCTTTCTATGAGTTCAAGGGTTTTCCCTAGTTTTCTTCTAAATTAATTATATATATATATATATATATATATATATATATATATATATATATAAATATAAAACAACTCTCTTCAAACACAAAGGTACTTAAACTATTCTCAAAGTTTTTCTAAATAAATAAATAACTTGAAAATGGGTTTTTAGATGTGTAGGAAGGCATTGGAAGATGTTGATTCTTTGGGATGTAGGAGGCCTTCCTACACATCTAAAAACCTATTTCCAAGTTATTTATTTATTTAGAAAAACTTTGAGAATAGTTTAAGTTTACTATTTAAGTTGAAACAAAACACTTTACAATTTCGGTTTTTTATCCAAAGTGTATAATCCAAGTGTCTTTGAAAAGCCCAAAGGCAAAAATAATATGTAATTTTTCTCTAGTCTTTCAAAAATAAAATCATGTTATTCTTTACCAATTTTCATTCGACTTCTATTTTTATTGTTAGTCTTAAAAATCTACTTTTTTTCTCAATTAGACTTAGAAATATGCAAATATAAAAAAAATATTAAAGGAGGATGTCAAGTTGCCACCCCTGACCCCCCACCTCCTAGATCTCCCTCGCCTAACCTAGTGCAAACTTAGACCCAGTCTTGGCCCTGACTTGTGGTCAAACACAACAAATGGGGCCAAATCGACCTAGTGGGTTGTGCCTTTGGCACAAAAGATAGGGCCATGTTGGCCTTTCGGCCTCTACAAAGAGTAGGTCGGCCCAACTTGGCAGGTCCTCCACCCTTGCGTCGCCCCAAGGACTTAAAACTGTAAAAAAAATGTTACAATTTTTATATTAAATATTTTTTTTTCCTTTTTTTTTCCATAATTATTTAAAAAGAAATAAATAACAAATACACACACACACATACTGCAGTGTTGGCCTTTCCGCCTCTACAAAGAATAGGTTGGCCCAACTTGGTAGGACCTCCACCCTTGCGCTGCCCCAAGGACTTAAAACCATAAAAAAATGGTACATTTTTGTATTAAATAATTTTTTTCCTTTTTTTCTATAAATTTTTAAAAAGAAATAAAAAATTAAATACATCTTATATATTTTTAACACAATTAAATTATATATACATATATAAAATCTTTTAAAAAATTTAGTTTGAAATAAATCTATTGGAAGTACTCATGCATATGCAAAATTGAAGGAAAGAACAAAGCATTATTAAGAAATTAGGACTTAACTTTGAAAGAAATTTTAGCTACAATCTCACAATTTATTTTAGTGGAATAACTAACACTAAATTTTTTATTTTGTGTTTTTTCCTTTTCAATATGTAATACAATAAAAAAATTGAGATTTTTTATAACAATCATTTATCAAATATTAAGTAATAAATTTATTGGAATAAACATCATTTCAATTTATATAATCATAACTAACTTTTATTAAAAAGTACAAAGGATAAACCATAACACTGCACAACAATGGATTGTACAATAATACACAATAATTATACTGGATTATACTATAATAAAAGATAAAATAAAACATAGGTAATCAATCTATTGTACAACTTTTCTTTGCATTGACTAAAACTTCAAAAATACTTGCACAGTGAAATAGGTGGGTGCATAAGGGAGTGGATTTCTATGCCAAAAGTACTCTCAATAAAAAGTAAAAGACTCATAGTCCAAATCATAAATAAAAGAATAGGGAGGAGAGAGGGGATTCAAACCCATATATGTATATTTTCACTTCTATCAATTTCCATCTGTCTTCAATTCAATTTTTAAGCAATGAGGGGAGACAACAAACAATGAAACATTAGGGTTATAGTCTTCAGTTCTAGCAACCAAAGGAGCTAGCACACAGGGTTTATAAGGCCTTAGGCTTTATAGGGCAACAAAACGAAAAATGGATGAGTAAATAGGATATCAATATGTAAGAATGCCTAAATACGAATAAAGAAATAAAAAAATATGCGAGAGAGATATGAAGTGCAACTTTGTGGATGAAGCAACTAAGATGGAAGAAAACATACTTCATCAATAAGTTTAATCCATACATAGGGCCATAAATCAAATAAAAAATAAAGATGTTGATTACACAGTTGAGGACTAGCTCACATCATCTTAGTTATGAAACCAACAAATTGATAGTACCCAAAAAAAAATGAGAAACAAGAACACATTCCTTTTGTGACAATAGAGTAGTGGAGACAAAATGACACTTCATTATAGAGTGTGCAACCTATAATAACATCCATATCAAGTACAAAGACAATGTGAGGGTAGACAACGTATCCGACTTATTTGAAGAGGAAAGATTAAATATAACAAGAAATTTTCTATTCAAAATCTATAGTAAAAAAGTTAACATCAAAAAAGGATTATAAATTTTACAATATTAATAGGGTAGTCTTATATGAAGAAGTTATAGTGTCATGGAACAACTTTATTCATCTATTTTAATGAATACACCACAATCAATAGAACTACCCAAATCAAAGTGTTAATTCTTTCATTTAATAACAAGGGCCGCTTAGTGGCTAGTCCCTGCTATTATATTGATAATAGTTTATAGTTGAATTTATATATAAATTTGTAATATAAATATTATAATTCTCACAAATTTTGAGAAGATAAAGATATTTGTCACAAGACATTCTATTATGCTTGTTATAATATATAGTTCTAAAATAATTTTGAAAAGAATAAGACAAATGATTAAAATAAGAAATGGCTATCAATGTAGTATTTTGAAATTAATATCTTATAGATGACTAAAACTCTATAATTTGTACCATCATTGCATAAATCATTATTGAATAATAATTTAATTAATTTTATTGAGTAGTTACATTGTTTTTAACCTATTTTTAATTTGTGAATCTAAAATTTGTAATCTCATTTTTAGAAGTTAGTTATTAATTTTGATTGTTTAATTTTTGATATATGTATGTTATATTGTTATCCTACACATACAAATGTATATATTACATATATTTAAATTTATTTATGATAAAATATGATAAAAATCATAAACAAATAATATATAATTAAAATATTATGAATATATTGAAATATATAATTTAAATTATATATATATATATATATATATATATATATATATATATATATATATATATATATATATTTTGTAAAGTTTTTAATAAAAATATAAAAAATAAGAAATAATATTAAGTAAATTTTAAAATAAATTTCAATTTTCATTGAATAGAATACATATTTATTATGTAAATAATTAAAATATTGAAATACTAATAAAATTTTATAATAATAAAAAATATAAAACAAAATAAAATATATATTTATTATCTAAATAATTAAAAAATTGAAATATCAATAAAATTTTATAATAATAAAAAATTTAAACCAAATTTAAAACATCTAAAACATTATTCATTTAAAATATTAATATTATATTAATGAAAAAGATATTTTAACATGAAAATAATCAAGTCCCATTAAAAGAACTTGAATTTTTAATGAAAAATTAATTTCATACAATTATAAAAAATTATAAGTATAATAATATACTTGTAATTAAATCTTTTTAAATTTAATTGTAAGTTTTTATTGCTAATCACATAATCACAGTTGTTTTGTGAATGCCACTCTTGAATGTAACGAATAATTTAGTTAACTTATGTAATAATAATGAAATGACGTATCTGGAAAAGGCTAAATTTAGTCGTTAATTTATACTAAAATGTTGTTTTCATCGTCCATGTGGGTGTCAGCAGCATTAACTTAGCACCTTGAAATGATAAATAAATAATTTTAAAAGTTTTATTAAGATTTAAAATTATAAAAATTAAATAAAAATTTAAAAAAATTTAATATAAGATAAAAATTCTTACATTTTATTGATTTGTTGAATAGGAATTATTGTTTCAATCAATTTCTATAATTCCTTGGGAGAGAGACTAAAAATTAAAACAATGCCCACAATAAATTAAGTAATTACTATATAAAGGCGGGGAGGCTTTTTATGTAGAGAAAACAGAGTGATGGCCTTATCTCAATTTCGCAGCCCAATTCATTCTCCATCGTCTCCTACTCCTTTCCCTGCGATTCATTATCATTTTAACGGAGAAGCCCATTTTCCCCCACAAACAGCAGTAAAATTCTCTGGTGTGGCGAAGAGGAAAATATGGAGAGCGAAGTGTGGAAATGGTGAAATAAAAGACGGAGAGTTAAAGGCCGGGTCGCCAGTAATTGTGGTGGAAGCTCCTGCGATGGTAAAGACAGCCGAACCCATGCCCATGCTGCGCCGCAACGATGGATATATCAATCCAGGGGATGTTGGCAGGTAACTAAATACTTCAATTTTATTAACTTTTTAGATCATCTTTATACAGATTAGGTTGAAATACAATTAAAAAATAATTTAAAAAATAAAAAAATGTTAGGGTTTCAATTTAATTGGTATAGAGATCGTAAGTCTCACTAGTTTTTTTTATCTATTAAAAAATAAATAAAATTGTCAATTTTTATTATAAAATTTTAAAATCTAAATATTTATCTTAAAAAAAATCTTAATTTAAACATTAAGAATGACAGCGTTTACATAATCAAAATAACTGCATTTCAATTTACATTCTAAATTGTTTTAATGTTGTATGGAATTTTAACCTTATGTTTAAATAATTTTTTATATAAATATATAATTATACACTGTTGTCTCTTAGAGGACTATTTTCTTTGGGGAATAACCTTAATGGAGATCCTATTATCTAGCTTGTTGAGGTTTAAGTTATATATATATAGTTTTATTTAATTTCAACTTTTTATCGTGTTTTGTAGAGATTATCTGTAAATTATTTTTATAGGGTGATCTACATTAATGTCATATTTGACAAGGAGATTGTATAATTTTGAACTTGACTTTGAAAACTGTGATATTTTACCACTTAGTTCATAAACCCTAAGTTCAATTTTGCAAGACTTTTATGCTGAGAGGGGTTCTTTTCTATAGAACAAACTCACCTTGCTACTATAGCATATAGGGACCCATGCACCATCCTTGTTACCTATATATAGTGACCCATCTACCGTCTTCATTGATTTTACATTTTATGTGTAAAAAGACGCTGCAAACAATTTCAGTTGTTTGGTTTTTAAATAGTAACATTATTTTTATTGCAATTATTTTTTCGTATTTTTAGATGCCCTTGACTATGGAGATGTTTGCATTAAATGCTTTGATTCGGTTGTAAGCCTCGCCTTTCCCATCTTCAGGGTCAACTTTCAATAGCATTGATAGTAGGAAAAATAAAATAAAATAAAATAGTGCCTTATCTTACTTGCCATCGTTTTTTGGGTCGATTTGTCAAAGTGGAGTGAAATTCTAATGTGGTGGAAAGTGGCTCCTAAAAGAAGAGCTTACCAAAAATATCTCCACTAGACAAATTCTTTGTACTATTGTTAAACGACAAGAGGAGAGATTTGATTTAGTAGCTATGACCGACCACCTACTTAAATTTAATTTTGATAAAAAAATTCGTAAATACAACCTTGACAATGTAATGTCGAAAAACCCTACTCCCTATTTTAAGAACTAACTTTGATATCTTTTTAACATAACTCTCTTTTCTGACCAGCTCTATTTAAACACATATACTTTGTTCAAGAAAAATCTCTTGATTCTTATTTCAATCTATAGATCTTCCCTACATAACAAGCTCTACATTCTATTATAAATAACATGTTCCTCTCTTCTTATAAAGATGTTCTTTATTTCTATGTTACCATGCAACACTTCAACAAATAAAGGCCTCAATAAAATCCCTTATTTTAACTTTAAAAAAAATGCCATCCATTAAATACAAGACCCCTAAGGAAGTTTAGAGAAAAAAATAATATTGTGTAGAAAACCACCTAACCATATTTCAATATAAAATCATCGGAAAATAATCATTAAACAAATATGAAAGCTGTAAGAAATTAACACATCAAGCTTAGACAGTCCATTATATTGAATTAAACAAGTCAAAAAAAAAAAAAAAATAAAAATAAAAATAAAATAAAATAAATCAAACTAAAAAAGGACATCTTTTCTAAAGTTAAGTTTGTTGTAATTTTTTTTCTCTTGTAACTCTTTAAAAAACCCTTAAAAACACAGTATGTGTTCTTCCATTTATAATTATTGGTTTCATGGTGCAGAATTTTGGAGAGAAAGCCCAAAGATGTATGGGCGGTTCGGTTGGCCAGGGGAGCTTATTTCATTGATAGAAAATACTTCAAACCCTTGCAAATGGATGATGATCAGGGAAAGCTGCAAGAGCCTTAACAACAGTTTATTTTATGCTTCTTATGTATAAAAATCTGATTGAACTAGTGAATTGAATTATGTAAGATGATGTTTTTAACAACAGTTTATTTCATGCTTTTTATGTATAAAAATTTGATGTGATTAATGAATTGAATTGTGGAAGATGATGTTTCATTTTATAATATAATTGAATGATTGACGAATTTAAATTTCAGATCTAAATAATTTGTAAATATAAGTTTATATTAAAACATTAAATCGAAAGTGACAGTCAAATGGACGTCAAATTTAAAATTTAAAGTGTATTATGATGATCAAATAATCGATAAATTTAAGATCGAATATAATTGTGAACAATTCATTATATTACACTTATTATTAGAATGCTTATCAACATAAATAAACTAAAATCAATAACTAAGATATCTTAAATATATTTATTTGAAATACGTTAAGAGATATCAATGTCAAGGTTCTTATCTTGATTTTTTCACATACCACATTTATTAATTATTTCATTATCTTCTCTTCCAATTTCACATCGATTAGGAACAATGGTATCTATCAAACTACACCAATATGTTAGGTTCGATTTTTTTTTTCCAAGAAATAAAAGAAGCTATGATTTTTCCATTGATTTCTCCAAACTTCAAATGAATATCAAATTTAAAGTTGAAATTGACATGTGGCAGTTAAATACATGTTAAATTTAAGATCAAACATAAATATGAACAACTCACTCTATCATAATGCACCCTTTGACTCTCATTGTAAAATGTCTAAATAAACATAATAACTAGTAAAAATATCTTAAGTACATCTATCTGAGAAGAGTTATCAATCTCAAAGTTTGCATCTTAAATTTTTCACATACCACATTGATTAATAAATTCATTAAACCTAACCCTACCTCTTATATGTTGTAGAGGTTAAATTTAACATTCATATAAATCTATTTAATATTTTTAAGAGTAAAATATAATAAAAATATCTCTCATTATAATTCCTTAATTATCAAATTTTATACAATTGATAACTTATTTTATATATTTAAAAAAATTAATATTTTATTAAAATTCTATATATACTAAAATTTTATTATAGAATCCATAGATACATTTCATAATATTTTTATGACAATCCAAATTTATGTCTTATTTTATTTTAATATAATTTATTACATTTATATTACTTGGTTTTTATTATTTTATTATTAATTGAGTTTTTTATTATTAATTATTAAATATTAAATCATTTCTTTATGTATTAAATTTTTAAATATTATAGTATCAACATTATAATTTTTAAAGATTGGATATTTTTAAATATTATACTTTTTACAATTTATAATAAAAACCAGTAATTTTTTTTTTTAATGAATAAAATAAACTTAATCATAAATAGAGACCCATAATTAACAAATTTAAAAAAATTATTACTTAACAGAAGGTGCCCTCTCCAAGAAAAGTTATGTCCTTATTTTCACATTGTTGTTTATCTTATTGTATTTATATTCGCTCCAATTTAAAAAAAATGAAATGTTAAAACGACTAAACTAAAACAAACATTATAATAATCATCAGATAAACATTAAACTAAACTTTTTTTTTCAAACTGTACTGTCAATCCCTTTATTTTTACCGTTCCTGTCCAACGGTCACACAACTGTTCAATGCATTTATATAAATTTTGACCGTTCAACATCTCTAGACTCGAGGCAAAATCTATATAATGGTGTTGGTTTGTAGTTGTCAATATTATATTGATAATATGATGAATTATAATTTGAAATATATCAGTGTAAATAGTTGATGGAACACAAAATATTACATTGAGCAAAATAAAAAATAAATAAAACATTTTTTATTTATTTGATGAGGTATATATTTTTGAAACAGGGGTTATGACCCAAACAAGTGAGGGTTTCGATAACTCGACTCACATTCAAGGGAGGGTTTTACGCGGTGGACCCACAATCAAGCATTAAGGAGCACACCAAAAGGGATTTAAGGATTCTCCAATAAACTAAGTGTAGCAAAGAGGGTTTTGAGAATCTCGCAACTTTGATATTCAGACAATAAGGGGGTTTTAAGGCTCCCACAACCATAACATGAGGGTTTTGAAGGTTCCCACAACCATAACATGAGGGTTTTGAAGGTTCCCACAACCTCAACACAGTCAAGATGTTTCAAATTAATGGGATTTGAAGGGTTGACACCCTTCAACAAGACTTTCTTGAGACTTACTCTGTAAAATAAGAATCCCCACGAGCAAAAGGTCTTCTGCTCCCTAGGTCTTCCGCACAACCTTCGTGTAGCTGAGACACAGTAAGTGAAATGTTGCTCCTATTAAAACCAACAAGGTGGATTCCTCTATCATCCACTATGATAGGAAAATATTTGGTTGGGATTCCTATAACCACTGCAAAGCAAGCCAACTGAATTTGAATAAGGATCTCTGCAACTTTGATATTCAACGTATTTTTTGTCCTTTTACATTCCCTGCATGTATTAGGAGTGCAAACATGTCTAAATGAAACCAAAACCCCTGAGGAGGCTTCATCCATGTCAGATCTGATACCATAAAATCTTATGACGAATACCAGGAATCTCATATTTTGTATCTAAGTATGAGATTCAAAAAGATAAATCTCATCAACAGGGCTTCTCTGAGACTTACATTACAGAAACAAGAGTTTGTCAGGGGTAGAAGATTTTTTGCCACAAGGGACTTCCACACAACCTTTGTGCATTCGATACACAGCAAGTGGGATTTTCCTCCCAATGGGTCCATTAACGGCTAATTCACAACAAGGACCTAAACATCTCATCCTCAACAGTCCAACCGTAGTTTGAAACACAATAGGGTTTTCTGTTCAAATATGGGTAATATTGTTGAAATCTTGGGCAAACCCCATAACCCAAAAGAGGCAAGGATGAAATCCTCTATCATCCATTCTGGTAAGACAAGTTTTGATTTAGTTTCCTCTATCCACCATGATCAAAATTGAGTGAGACTGAAAATAGTGCCCCATAGATCTGGGCTTCTACAAGATTTTCATCCATCTTTCGCAAACCCTATGTGTAGCAAGTGACTATATAAAATCACTCAAAAAGATCACCACCCATGAACAAGGCTCATCATTGTCATATCAAAACTTCATAAAGCTTTGTGAGGAATCCTCTATCTTCCTCATTAATATTTAAACCCAAAGCTTTAATACCCACCAGTAGATTCAATCTGTTTAGAACTACTATAGTGATGGGCCCTATAGCGTTCATGACTTTATTAGGAAAACCCATTGGTGTTTTGGTTTTCTCATTCAAAATGCTGAAGTTATTCCGCTCCTTTTTCTCCTAAAACTTTTCCAGGACCATGCTCTACTCACAAAAACCCCAAGTATATTCACTCTCTGCCTGGGTAGGGGTTCTTGAAGAAACCAAATAGGTGCTGTGAGCAACTTTTGCTCTGATTTATTTTTCCAAATTACACCCAAAAACTTCCTTTTGCCAGTCTATAGATCTGATTCTTTCCCACCCAACTTACCATTCAGACTTATGGGGGTTATCACTGATGGTATGGATAACCCCTAGTCCACTCGGATCTAGGTCATCTTTACTCCTTGCCCTTGTTTTTATTCTTATCCACATCCTATTGGAAAAAGTCTCTTGCTCCTTCTGCTCTTGTTCATGTTTAAATAAGTGTTCTGGTTTTCCTACTCAAATTGAAATTCAAAATGTTGAAGGTCTTCCATTTTGAATCTCTCCCACCTAGCTTACCATTCAAAACTATGGGGAATGTTAGTGGTAGCATGGACAAACCCTAGTCCACTCGAATCTAGGACATCTTCATCTCCTCCTTTTCCTTGCTTACCTTCACATCCATGTCGTATTGGAAGAAGCCTCCTTCCGCTCCTTTCACTCCTAATCATGTATAAAATGGTATTCTGATTTTTTTGCTCAAATTGAAATTCAAAATGATGGTTTTCCGCTCTAAATTTCTCTCACCTAGCTTGCCACTCAAACTTACGAGGGATGTCATTGATGGCATGGACAACCCCTAGTCCGCCTAGGCGGATCTGGGTCATCTTCATCTCTTCCTTGCCCTTGTTTTCCTTCCCACACACGTCCTATTGGAAGAAACCTCCTTTTGCTCTTGTCCAAATCTAAAAAGGTGTTTTGGTTTTCCTATTCTTATTGAAATTCAAATTACTAAAGGTCTTTCGCTCCTTCTGTTACTTCTGCGCCTTCAAAAATCTTTACGAACCCTTCAACCAGATAAAAGTATTGGGTTTCCCCCACAAAGATTTTTATGAGATGTAAAACTTTCTCCTCCTTCCCCTCTATAACTTCTTTTTCAAGAATCCACATCTCTACATGCTCTTTTATAAAGGAGCTATTAGTAGCTCCTTTCATCCCTAGAACCAACAGATCTAGTTGTAAACAAACCTTCTCTACAACCTCTTCTGCTAGAGGATGGTCCATTTCCTTTTCCACCGTACTTCCTACTGTGAGCCAACCAGTATCCTTCACTTTATTTTCATTCTGCTCAAGAAAGTGCCTCTCTTGAAGTCAACAATTTTTTGTTAAGTTGTGGAGCTAAAAGCTTCACAGGTATGCAAATGTGGAGGTTGTTGGGTTACACAGTAACCGACATCAGTCAGGCCAACCGACATCAGTTATCTCCAGCTACATAGTAACCGGCATTGGTTAGGGATCGGCCAGCATCGGTTAGACAAGAACCGACATCAGACACCTGTGTGTTTCCAGAACTGTTGTTCTAATTTTAGACGAACAATTAGTTTGCATGTAAAGACTAATTTTAGTCTTGAGTCTGCGTTTCTAATTATTGTTTGGTTTGGGATCTATTTAAGAGACCCATGGGGTTGTATTGTAATCAAGTAAGTAGGCAACAACAATTGGGTTGATTGTCACTGAAAGTAAGTAGGCAACAACAATTGGGTTGATTGTCACTAAAAGTGTAGGCAACAACAACCATTGGGTTGATTGTCACATGTAAGCAAGGTCAGTTGATCTGCAGGGTGTGCAAGATCAAGGAGATCTGCTGGAGGAGGGAACAACTCAGTTTTGAGTTGGTTGTAATTGATTGAGAGAGAGAACTCTTGAGGGAGAATTACTGTACACCCAAGAGGTGTGGGAAGAGTGAGATTTCTTCATTGTATTTCTTTTTGGAAGAGTGTTAATACAGATTGTATTGTTTCTCGTATCTCCTATTCTTTGTTGTTTCTAATTTCTAGTTACTTATTACTTCTAGTTTAATTCCGTGTTTAGTTGATTATACAAAGGTAATCAATTGTACTCTAAGGAGGATCATGAAAGTTGGTATCAGAGCTAGGATCACTAACAAGTGGTAGAGCCAGGTTAGTATTTGTTGATTACAGGTCACTCACAAGGGTTTCTATTTGAGTGGGAGTAAAGCAATGGCAGAAAAAAATAAACTAAGAATAGAGAAATTCAATGGCAAGAATTATCAATTATAGAAGATGCAGATAGAAGATTATCTGTATCAAAAAGATCTGTACTTACCGTTGGGTGGGGTTTCAAGTAAGCCCACATATATGCAAAATGAAGAATGGAATGTTCTTGATAGAAAGGCTCTGGGATCTATAAGGTTCAGCCTGGCATCGTCTGTGATTTCCAACTTATCACAGGCAAAGAAAACGGTAGAGTTAATGGATACTTTGACAAATTTATATGAAAAATCCTCAGCTTCGAATAAGTTATTTCTTATGAAATTATTTAATTTGCGAATGCAGGAAGGTGGATCGGTATATAGTCATCTTAGTGATTTCCATGGATTAGTAAATCAGTTGAATTCAGTCAAAATAGTTTTTGATGATGAAATTAAGGCTCTCTTAATCTTATGCTCTTTACCTAAAAGTTGGCATAGTTTGGTAATGACAATTAGTAATACTGCATCTGCTTCAAATATCTTGAAAGTTGATGATGTTGTTAGTGTAATCTTGAATGAATAAATTCACAATAAAAGCACAGGGAAAACATTAGGTAATGTTTTAGGTATTGAAAGCAGGGGAAAGCAAAGAGAGAAGATCGAGCAAGGGAAATCAAGGTCAAAGATAGGTAGTAGATCCAAATCCAAAAATGGAAGAATAACCTGCTGGAATTGTGGAAAGAAAGGGCATGCAAAGAAAGATTGTTGGTTGGTAGAAGATCAGCATGAAAGAAATAAAGAAGCAAAAGATGCAGGTATTGTTGCACATGATGCTCTTATATTTTCCTTAGATAAAGTAGAATCTTGGGTTTTAGATTCTGGTGCCTCTTTCCATGCAACCTTAAATAGAGAATTTTTTCATGATTATGTCCATGGAGACTTTGAAAAAGTTTATTTAGGGGATGGTGAGCCTTGTCAAATTGTTGGCAAAGGGAAAGTGCAGCTGAAATTGCAGACTGGCAACTTATGAGTGTTGAAGGATGTCATGCATGTTCCCATCCTGAAGAGGAGTCTAATTTCTGCAAGAATGTTGGGTGATGAGGGTTGCACAGTAACTCTCACAGCATAATCTTGGAAAGTTTTAAAGGGTGCACTTGTATTAGCAAGAGGTAAGAGAGTAGGTACACTTTATCTATCTATTCATATTACTGATAATTCACTTTTTGTTTTATCTACTTCAGATGTAGATGCAAAGATGTGGCACTGTAGGCTTGGTCACATGAGTGAGAAGGGAATGGATGTTCTTAAGTCAAAAGGTAAGCTTTCAGATTTGAAAAGCAAAGATCGAGATTTCTGTGAGCATTGTATGTTTGGAAAACAGGAGAAAGTAAGGTTTCTCAAAACTGGGTCAACAAAGAAAAAGTACAAGTTGGAGCTTGTTCAAGCAGACGTGTGGGGACCAGCTCAGGTAGTTTTTATTGGAGGATCACAGTGTTATGCTACAAGAAAGGTATGGATTTATTGCATTAAGAAGAAATCTGATGTTTTTGACACATTTAAGAACTGGAAAGCCTTGGTTTTCAAGGAGAAGATGATGGACAGAGATCAACTCAAGAGGATGAATAATTCTGAGCAGGGCAATGTTGATTTGGACAAGGTTATGATCCAAAATGAGCTCGCGGGTAAAAATCATCACTCATAGAAAAACACAGACACCGACGTCGATCAGGCAGAGACCAACGTCGATCAGGCAAGAATCGACGTCGGTCTGGTGGAGACCAAAGTCGGTGATGTCGGGCAGGTGGAAACTGACATCGGTCAGGTGAGAACCGACATCGGTTAGGTCGGTCAGGAGGAATCGACATCGGTCGAGTGCAGACCGAGAGATGACCGGGATCGGTTACTGTTAGAACAAAATTTGGGCAGATAGCAAGCTGTCAATGAGTTTCAAACGCCCATGAGGAGGTCCGAAAGGGTAAGTAAACCTCAAATTCGTTATTCCCTTTCTTTATACTACTTGTTGCTCACTAATAGTGGAAAACCAAGAAGTCTTGAAGAGGCAATGCAGGTAGAATCCAGGAAACAGTGGGAGCTTGGCATGAATGAGAAAATTGATTCTTTAGAAGAGAACCAAACTTGAGATTTGGTAGAGTTGCCATTCAGAAAGAAAGCACTGAAAAATGAATGGATTTACAGGTTAAAGGAAGGAGAGAATGGACAAGTGAGACATAAGGCCAGGTTATATGGTTTTGAGCAAGCTCCAAGACAGTGGTATTTGAGGTTTGATAGGTTTATGACAAAGCATGGCTTTAGTCAATGTCAATGTGACCATTGTGTTTATTTTACCAGGTTGGATAATAGAAGCTACATTATCCTGTTACTGTATCTAGTGTATATGCTTGTTGCAGGGTCACACATGCAGGGAATTACTGAGCTAAAGGTAAAATTAGCTCACACATTTGCCATGAAGGATTTAGGAGCAACAATCCTTGGCATGAGTATTTCTAGAGACAGGAAAAATCACAGGTTGATTTTATCTCAAGAGGATTATGTGAATAAGGTAGTGGAGAGGTTCAATTTGTAGGATGCAAAACAGGTAAGCACACCTATGGTTGGACAGTTCAAGTTGAGCAAAGAACAGTGTCCTAAATCACATGATGAGGTTGAGTACATGGTATGTACTAGACCTGATATTGCCTAAGCAGTGGGAGTTGTCAGCAAGTTTATGGCCAATCCAGGAAAGAAGCACTGGAATGTAGTTTAGTGGATTCTCAGATATCTGAGAGGGACCAACAGTAGGTATTTATGCTATGGAGGGTCAAACACTTCTCTACATGGGTATGTAGATTCAGATATGGCAGGTGACTTGGATGGCAGGGGAAGCACCATAGGATATGTGTTCAGTGTTGGTGGAACGGCGGTTAGCTGGATTTCAGAGTTGTACAAGGTTGTTGCAATCACAGTGGCTAGCAAGGATAAGAACCCTGCTGATATGTTAACAAAGCGAGAACAAATGAGAAGTTGTTTCAGAGTTGTACAAGGTTGTTGCAATCACAGTGGCTAGCAAGGATAAGAACCCTGCTGATATGTTAACAAAGCGAGAACAAATGAGAAGTTGAATCTTCATTCAAATTTTGTTGGTCTTCAAGATTGAACTTGAAGATGGAGATACAAGCCAAAAACATATTCGAGCATGTGGTTGTACAGGTATAGGTACATGTGCAACTGTTTATCTTCAAGTGGGAGATTGTTAAGTTGTGGAGCTAAAAGCTTCACAGGTATGCAAATGTGGAGGTTGTTAGGTTACACAGTAACCGACATCAGTCAGACCAACCGACATCAGTTATCTCCAGCTACACAGTAATCGACATCGGTTAGGGATCGGTTGGCATCGGTCAGACATGAACCGACATCGGTCACCTGTATGTTTCCAAAACTGTTGTTCTAATTTTAGACGAACATTTAGTTTGTATGTAAAGACTAATTTTAGTCTTGAGTCTGCATTTCTAATTATTGTTTGGTTTGGAATTTATTTAAGAGACCCATGGGGCTGTATTGTAATCAAGTAAGTAGGCAACAACAATTGGGTTGATTGTAACTGAAAGTGTAGGCAACAACAACCATTAGGTTGATTGTCACATGTAAGCAAGGTCAGTTGATCTGCAGGGTGTGCAAGATCAAGGAGATCTGCTGGAGGAGGGAAAAACTCAGTTTTGAGTTGGTTGTAATTGATTGAGAGAGAGAAATCTTGAGGGAGAATTACTGTACACCTAAGAGGTGTGGGAAGAGTGAGATTTCTTCATTGTATTTCCTTTTGGAAGAGTGTTAATACAGATTGTATTGTTTCTCGTATCTCATATTCTTTGTTATTTCTGATTTCTAGTTACTTATTACTTCTGATTTAATTTCGTGTTTAGTTGCTTATACAAAGGTAATCAATTGTACTCTAAGGAGGATCCTGACATTTTTCAAACTATTTTTGCACCAAATCTCCCTGATTCTTCTTTCTTCTTCCTCGACCTCTCTCTCCAAGTTTAGGGGTATCTGGGATTTGAAGGTCCACACCATTGGAGTATATTATATTAAACTAATGACAAATTCTTGAAGTGTTTTGGTTTTTCTGCTCAGATTGAAATTCAAACTGCTGAAGGTCTTCCGCTCCTTTATTTTTTCAATGATTTATCATTTAATTGTAAATTTGACATAGGATAATCACAGTGTTAGATAAGAGACCATGTATACGAGCTTTGAACTACCCTTTGTGAGCAAGTATGTCATTAAAAAGATCTTAGAGCTTTCACATGTCATTTCTCTTAGTGTCACTCTACTCTTACGTATCACTCTACTCTTACATACATCTATCTTCCACATACTTTCAGATATATATGAAGGTGATATACATATTGAATTTTGGTATATTGTAAGTATTGTTCTTTTTTACTATTACTTTTCTATGTACTTTTTGATATATAAGAATGTACATTGTATATGGGGTAGTTTAGATATTGGAGCTTTAGGTATATCGAATGATAGGAGTCACAAGGGTTTTTTTTTTAGAGTGATAAGAAAAAACTAGACACCTTCAAAACATTTTAGTGCCTAAATAGAATTTTCTATGCACATTAAAAATTTGATCATCATGTTGTATGAGAAAGATTTTGCATGGACCTACGACATGATAATCGAACACACAACCATGATCAAATACAATTTTTATAGACATGTATGCAATGGAGACATACCACTTCAAGTGGAATTTACCTTGCACTAATACATAACTTGTAGATGTCATTAATCAAGGTATAACAACATTACAAACATATACAAATTCAAAGGCCAAAACGACAAGAATATGTATGGATGTGGGATCTAATTATTTGGTTGCAAGGGATGATGTATTTGATGACACACTAGGGCCATCGAAAAAATATGAAAATGAAAAGGAGACAAAGTTTTAATCTACCATTGGATCAGTACCTCATGGGGCAAATAGAGGTGCGGGAAACATTCATGCTTTCTTTAGCCCTTGCATTACACCTGGAGTGCAAACTACACTAGAGAGTACAAGGTGGAATTTTTTTTATGAACATGGAAAGAATACAATATTCAAATTTTGGTACTATTATAACTTGTTTAATGTGGTTAGATCTTTGTACTAACAAAGTATGGTAGATATAATTGCAGTTGCAGGTCCTAGGTTCACAACCCTGTCATATGAGGCTTTGCAGACTGATTTGTTGAAGGATGCCATTTAGGATGTGAGTGATGTTCTTGCAAAACATCACAAGGAATGACAATAATCAAGATGAACTATCATGTCAAATGGATGGACAAATAAAAGAAGTCGAACACTCATCAACTTCCTTGTGTTGTGTGACATTGACACAATTTTTATTAAGTGTCGTTGCCCTTGATATAGAAATATGAGATACACTTTTTCATCTATTTGATGAGGTTGTGATTGAAGTGGGGCCAAAAAATCTACTCCTATAACATTGTTTTGTTTACGTGGCCATTAAGATGTTTCTTATGGACAAATACGTAACTATGTTTTGAACTCTATGTGTGACACATTGATTTGATTTGACCTTAGAGGACATAGGCAAAATTTCATTGATGAAAGAGGTTTTTCAAAAAACCCACACAATCACCAAGTTTATACACAATCACACAAGGATGCTTAGTATGATGCACAAATTCATTGATAGCAAAGAACTTCTTCGGTTGGGGGTGACAAGGTTTACAAAATACTTCTTTGCATTACAGACGTGAATAACAAATGAATTTAAAATGAATGTCCGTTTCAACCGAGTCAGTGTAATTTTCTTTTGTGAAACATATGGAGGGTAGAATGGTAGCTGACTATGTTTTGTCACCATCTTTTTAGGAAGAAACAAAACAAATCATGTTATTATCTAAGCCTCTAGTTTGATTTTTGAGATTCATTGGTGGGTATAGATCCCCTATGGGATGTTTTTATGAGGTAATGGATAGGGCCAAAGACATTATTATGAATAGATTAGAGAATAACAAGGCCAAGTACATTCCATTATGGGATATAATTGATAAAAGATGGGATCGACAAATGTATTCTCCCCTCCATACAACTGAATATTTCTTGAATTCAATGTTGTTTTTAAGTGGCTCATTTCGAGACAATAAAGAGGTTGCAGAGGGTCTAATTAAGTGCATGGAGAGAAAATTTTCTACTTAAGAGTTTGAGACAGCTATGATAGAGTTGTCGATGTACAAGCAAGGAAGGGGTTTCATTTTTAGTAAGGCAACCATCAAAATAAGGAAGACTTTAAACCAGGTAGACAAGTTTTCTACATATGTACGGTGAAAGTGTTAATTTTTTACTAAATTGTATATGTTACAATGTTAATAAAACCTATTTTTGTGGCACAATGGTGGGATTTATTTGGCAAAGAAACCAAACACCTTTGATGGATGGTTACGCATATTTTAAGCCATACATATAGTTCATACACTTACGAGTGTAGTTGAAGTGTGTTCGAGCTTATACATTCCAAAAAATGCAATCGACTTACTCAAGAATGGATGAATGATTTGGTGTTTGTCCACCATAATCTTCAATTTGAAAATGAATAAAGTTCAAGGTTGAAAAATATTGCATTTCTAATTCTCAATTCATATAAAAATTTGATTTATATTCTTGTAAAATATTATTCGCTAAAGTCACTAACATATGCATTCTATTTGATAATGTTAACTATCATCTAGAAATATCAATCAATTAACCTTGACGAGATAAAACCCGAATCCAAATAGTATGAAAATAATGATGAATCTATTTATAACAAAATTGAATTTAATTTGTTAGAGAACGTTAGGTATGACATCAAGGTCATCTCTCAAATCAAGAGAGACTCTAACCTTGGAACTTCAACATCTAAATCTACTGATCTCTAGTTTGCTCCATTACCATTGGCTTCTTCCATTTTTTTGTTCCTTTGTAAACAACAATAGTATGCATTTTGAAATGCAAAAGTAATGAAATTGAATAGTATGAAAATTAATGAAATAAAATAGTTCAATGATTTTGATGGCATATAATCTCATTTATCTTCCTCTCTTAATATGTATCTATTCTTTATACAATTGAAATGCCTAATATGTATCTCTATCTCTATGTAATTGAAATATTTTTAATTTTAACAGTTTTTATTTTTATTCCTTTTCTACATTTTTTTAATGGTTTTATTTTTTGCTTCACTTTTTCCCTATATAATTTTGCTACTATGATTCAAAATACTATTTTTTTTTTAATATCTTTATTTTTTTACTCTTATTAATTAGTAACTTTAGCTTAATTTGAAAACATGTTTAAAAGTGGTAATATCATTGGTGATAATAATGATAATTTTTGAATCATTAGTATATAATATTTTTTAGGCTTTATTTATATATATATATATATTATTTTAAAAATTATAATATTGAAGGTTATTTTTAATATAGTAATTATTTAATAATTTTAAAAGAAAATTGTTTAATTTTAATTTAATTTTAAAAATAAATATATTTATAAAAATTATAATAGTAAATAATATTTTAATTTTAAATTAATATATACTTATTTATTTATTTCAATTTTCAATTTATTTGAAGATTTATTTTTTCTTCTAATGAACGTATCATATCTATATTCATTTCTAAAGTTCGTTTAAATATAATTTTAAGGGGAAAATACATATCTTTTGAAAGATACTACAAAAAAACATTATATTTACCATTGATCAATAAAAAACTTATAATATATTAAAACTATTTAAAACAAAATTGCGAGTTGTAAGAAATCACAACTTATAATTATAAGTTTATGTGGCGTATAAAAATAATTAATAGTTATATTTTATTCAATAATTTTATTAAAATTGAAAAAATCACAATTTAAAAATATCAATCAAAATATTTATTCTTAATGTTATGACTCAGATATTAAATCATTATTATTATCACTATATTTACTATTGATCAATTAAAAACTTATAACATATAAAAATTATTTACAATAAAATTGTTATTTATAAATAATTATGATTTATAATTTGTAGTCGTGATAAAGTGTTATAATAAAGAAATGCCTTAACCATGCAACATAACACTTTCACACCACTTTTGCACAACATATTCCTACAAATACTTATTTTCATTTATTAATTCAAGGGTTACATGATACTCCAAGCTTCTCTATTATTACAATAGAGCTCTTGAATATTCTCTCAATCTAGTCTTTACAACTATTTCTCTCCTTCAATAACAATGAAGTCACTTAGAATTCTATGTGCTCTTAAGGCTACAAGGCTTTGTCTTACTTGATAAGGGTTGTTGAGTCTTGTCTTTTAATATCAATTTTGTCAATCTAAGGTTGGTGTCTATACATTGTATGTAATAAGGAAAAAAAAATTTCTAGTTAACAATTTTTTTTGTCTAAAAATAAAAACAATATTAATGGGAAACAATGGACTCAAATCTAATTTAATTACGGAAATCAAATAAATTTTACTGTTGGAAAATAAATCAAAATTTAATCTAAATGTTAGGATCAAAACTTGTAGAATTGAAACATACGAATATTAAAATTGGAGAAATGAAACTAAACAATTATTGCACTATGGATTTGATTACTTTTAGAAGTTTTAACTCTTTAACACATCAAAATAAATAAATAATGAAAATAAAATTATAACACAAAGTTGGAGTAATACAAATATATAAATACTTAATGTTGTCTTCTTCTTTGAGAGGACTGCTTTGTTACTCCCTTGAAATTGGATCTAGATCAATCAATCAAACATTCTACTCAATACTCTAACTTCTTATTGATGAACAAAATATTACAAAGCAATTAAAAATATCTCTCCTCTTTTTCCTAAAGTTGGAAGGTTTATTTGTAATATAATATCCTCAACCAAGTCTTTTAAAAATCAATTTTGTATACCTATCTTCCTATTCCTATGTTATAGATTCAACTTCCTTTGTTTTTTCATTTTTAATTAAAAAATTGGAAATTAATATTCCAATATTTTAATAGAAAATATTGAACATTTCCTATTCATATATTAAAAGAACAACTTTCTTTATTTTCTCATCTATTTATTAATAAAATAGAAATTGATCTTCCAATTTTTAAGAGAAAATATTACAGATTTCCTACTCCTATAATAAAAGAACAACTTTATTTATATTCTTATCTATTTATTAGAAAAATAGAAACTAATCTCCCAATTTTTTTAAAGAAAAGATTGGAGATTTCCTACTGATATGATAAAGAAACAACTTCCTTTATTTTCTCATATATTTATTAATAAAATGAAAACTAATCTCCCCATCTTTTAAAATAAAATATTAGAGATTTCTTATCCCTATGCTAAAAGAATAACAATATTTATTTGTAAGTACATCTTTAGCATTGATCCTCAACATGTTAGATGAAAATATTAGGAGAATTTTATATCTAAAGATTTAAACGTATTACATTTGTTTGCTTGGAAAATAAAGCTCATGCTTTCCATCATTTTTCCTTGAAATTTTAATGTCATATGAATTCAAAATTAGAATATTAATAACACTTTGAAGTATTATAAATAATCTACTTATTTATAGAAATGTTATAACATCTTTCTCTATTTGCAAACTCCATCGATAATGTTAACATTATTTTAATAGGAGACTTTGGAGCTAGTTGTAAATGGAGACTCTGGATCTAAGTTTTAAAATTATATCCTAATGCTCAAAATTTCTCTTTTGCTTTTGTAACTTGTTTCACCTTGTATAGACAATTTTTAGCATTTATTTTTCAAAAACTATTAGAAAACATCAACAATTTAGATTACATTGACTTATAAAGAATAGAAAACACACATACACACATATATCTTGTATTTTATATTAAACAAGGTATAAGCTCATAGAATCATATATAAATCCACTTTTAAAGCAATTTATGGAAGAGAGAATAACAATGCTTCTTGATATAAATGAGACATTATGGTCTCATCACCTACTTCTTCCTTTCCGCTCCAAAATTTGGTAGTCTTCCCATGGATTATATATATCTCTCTCTAAGGCCAACCAACTTGCATTATATAATCATTGACTTATTTGAAATCTCCTCCAAAATCCAACGTAAAATTGATAGCTTCATTTAAGGTTGTATTGGGTACAAAACTTTCAGGCATACATATGTAGCATAGCCTCTACGAGGGTAATCATTCTTTGCCTTGCTATCTCCTGGTAGTATCTCTCCCTTATCATGTATAATGAGAATTGTGCTTCCCTTACCAACTTTGGGTTAATCTTGTCTCATTTCTCTTTCTATTCTTAGCTTGTCCAACATGTTGTGTGTAAAGACATTTTCACTCCCTCCTTCTGCATGACTCATGAAAGTCTCTTTCCCCATTGATGTAGGTTGCTCCTACGTTTTCTTCCTCTTATGCATCTTTAATGCATTCTATGTCATTTTGTCCACTTGATCTTCTCCATTATTTACCTCTAGGGCAAATGGTTCATCTTCTTTATTTCCTTTGCTCCCTATATCCATTGCACATTGATGAAAATGGACTTCTAATCTTGCCTTCTCCACTGTTGTTACTTCTGTGTGTAACAATCTTCAGCCTTAAGGGAATCAAGAGTTCCAATATTCCTCTTCTCTTCATCTTCATTTCTCTTATCTTCCATCACAAGGATCTCACATTTATATGCACTACTACCACCTTTTTGTGCATCGTCTTATTTTTATTCGTATTCTCCATTACAAGTTTTCTTGTGCACCCATCTGCAACTAATTTTGTACACACCATCATAACCTTATATGTGCGCATAATCCACCTTTTACGATCTGAATGATCTTATCTAACACTTCTCCATCTCCTTCCTCCTCATGCATACCATTTTTTTGGTGTAATGAATGGTTATCTCTGAGACAACCCTTCGGTTGTAGGCTGACTTCCTCCTACTCATTCCTTAGGCATTTGACACATGCCTTACAAAATAATTTTCAAACTCTCTTCTCTCTCCATTTATGCCTCCTAAATGGCATACATCTCTGACCTTTCTCTCACTCACACATTTCTCCTACATAACACTTTGATCCTCGCCTTCTCTTTCCACTGGCGCTATCTTATCCTCGTTTGTGCCACTTGCTGGTACTCGCTTTAGCTCTTCCAATCGCATGTGAATTTTCCTTAATCTATTTATATACTACAAACTCTTATTTCACAAACCATAACTCCTCCCCTTTCACAACACTTCTTTCCACTTCATCTGAATGCACCTCCTCCAAGGAAATCTTCTCTAAGTAAAAATATTCTAATCTTCTATAGCCTCTCCTTCTTCAGGCTGAACGACTACTACGTCCTCCCAACCCTATGTGAGGATCTCTTCTTATAAGGGTTGCACATAATCATTTTCTTCATTATTCCTCATAACATATTCACACCAGTGACAAGATGACTCTCTATGTGCGTCATATTTTAAGATAACCTTCTCATATGTGCCTCTGTGCCTCAAGACCTCAAGTCTTCTCCATATTGTAGGTTGATCCTTCGGGTGCACTACTTGGCTCAAGACTTTTAAAACCATCTGGTCCTAACATTTCAACATATGCTTGTCCTTCAATCTCCTTCTTTCTTGGAGATATCTCCAACACATTGTTGCATTATCACACATCATCTTAAGCATGAACTCCACCATCTTGGAGTCTTAAACATCATGTTGCATGAAATAATTCTCTACATCCAAGGCCCATTCCATCAACTCCTCAAGGCCTAAGAACATTGGTGTTTTAGCTTCAGGATGACTTTCTACATGATCCAACACTTGTTTGGGTTTCTTCTCTCTACATGGTATTCTCTTCAGGGGATTATTTGTTCCCATAAGTCATTTTTACTCTTGCAATGTCCTCCTCTGCAACATGTGCACTTTGGATGTTATCTCCTCCCATATCCTTGAGATTTTTGACTTTGGGTCACTTCTCACCTTAGCTTCTTGATGAGACATTTTATTCACGTTTTGATTTCTACGCATTTGTGCATGATGGAGAGCAATTTTATCCATACTCACCCTCTACACCATGCATTGTAGTTGGAAGATGTCTTATTCTTTGCACACTTTATACCTCTTCTTTAGTGATCTGTTGGCACTTTACCTGTGCTGTCTTCTATGCTCAGACTTCCTCTTGTCAATGATCTATTAGTGTTCCACCTCTCTTTAACCCCTTATGACTTCAACATTTCTTTCACCCTTCCTCTAGGCATTCCTCTTCAAAAATCGGATAAAATGCGATTTATTTCACAACCGAAAACTTCTTATGTTACTTATTATTGTGTTTCTCTATCATAATCCTACACAAGTGCTTTGGACTTATGAAACTATTATCATGTGATCTCATTTGTAATCCTACGGAGCTCATCCTCTTCATCGAGTTCTCTTTTCTTTCGCCCCTTTTGTTCTCTATCCATATTTTAGTGGAGAACAATGCTTAGATATATGCCTCATGCTTGGTGCTTTGCCACCTTCCTTCTCAAATCTATTAGGATTACCCTTTATTTTGGATAATTTTTTTTATTCCTAAGTTTTTTAGGTGTGTATAGAATTTGTATTTATGTGAATTTTTAATTCACATAAACCCTGATTCGATGAGGTGTCTCTCACCTCTTTTGTCCTTTTGTAATGTTTTGGGAGTTAATTGCATAACTCCTCCCCCATATGTCACACACTTTGCTTCACTCTTTAAATATTATGACATTTGGCAAACACTATGACGTCTTATAAGGTTATGATGGGGTTCTTTGTAACTCTCATCTTTCGTTTTGCTCTATTTAAAAATGCTTCTCTTCCTCTCTTTTTCACTTGAACCTCTTTTCTCTTTCATATTCTTCTTGCTTATATGTTTATTGTGAGAATAGTTATTTTCAAGCCTTCTTAATAAATACGATGATTTTTCTCCATTTGACGGTTTCCCACTTCAAAACTTGTGTTTCTCTTTGTGGCTTAGTTCATTCTTAAGGTAATATTATTTATTGTATGCATTTTTTTCACGTTTTCAATGTTATCTAATCACGATCTTGGCATAAATCCTTCATGATATTAAATCATTGGTCTTTTTAATGTTGAATCATGAGATGTGTATGTCTTTTAGAAGATAAATTCAATTTTTTAGCAAGGGCTTGCCCTTTTGCAATTGATTTTAGTCCTTTTCTCCACTTTTTAACATTTTTTTTTGAGTTTTTTTTTGAGCTAACCTGAAGATTGAGGTTTCTTCTTGAGGATATTTTTCAACTTTCAAAAGGTTTATTTAACAAATTCTCTCCACCAAGTGGGTTTTTTTCTTATTTGGTTCTTAAAATACTAAACAAACTTAATAAGTTTTATTTCTTTGATGGTAAATTTTCATATGAATTTCATTCATGGTAAATATCCTTGTGTTCAAGTTTTGCTAATCAAATTTACATGCACATATTCTCTATAAAAGAACAACTAAAAAAACAACTCAACACATTTTAGCCTTTATGAGGTGTCCTGATATTTGTTTTGTTTTCTTTCATATGCCTTAGTGCTATTTCCTTTGAGCATATTCTATTTTAGTAGGTCTACACTTTTTCTTTTATTAGTGTGCATTAATTCTAATGTGCATTTTTTCTCTTAAACTCTTTTGTGTTCCTATTACTCACAACTTCAAAACCTTGTTTCTAACTGTCATTTCTCCATTTGGTAATAGTTTCATTCTATGCCCTAAGGAGTCTCTCTTTTGACGTCCTCTGCTCTTCAATCCTTGCCTTTTCCATTTGACATTTGTTTCTTGTGCTTTGCTTTGCCGTTATCATGGGTTATCTTTGAGAAGGACATTTTATTAATTACTTTCCACTCTTTTCTTTATGCACTATTGGTTTATACATTTATGTGCATTCCTTTTACCACAATCAATCAATTAATTAATTAGTATATAAAAAACATGAAATACATTTTTACCTTCAAATGCTTAGTGTGTGTCGTAGATGGAAGGGTCTCCAAACCCAATGAAAAACTATGACTATGACCCTTTAATTGCATGTGCATATTGGTGGTTGTACTTTTATATTTTTTGTTTAGTCTAAACTGAATCTGTTTATAATGTTGTGAATGAATCTATGAAAATTCAAGTTTAGAATCAATTTTGTGATTTAAAGTATAACGACTTTAAGAATATGGATTTTAAAAATAAAAAAAAAATCAAAGTTCACTTTTTTTATTCTCAATTAATTGGTTTAGGCGTTCCAATTTTAAACTTGAATTTAATTCACATTGTTATAAAATAAATACTTGCCTAGACCTTTTCAACAATTTATTATAAATATTCATTCGCAACTTGTTATTCCTACTTTAGTTGCTTAATAGACATTTGATATGCTTTGTACTTTGTTAGGTCAAAAAGAATAAAAATTAATTTCATTTGATAGTCTTAAGATCAATGAACATGATTTTGTCTCTAAACACCAACACAAGAACAACAAATATCATACTAAGTCAAACAACACAAATGACAAAAAAATTAAAAATTTAATTCAGAACTTAAGAAAAAATTATAGTGCAACTATTATAATAAAAACACTTATGATGAAGATCATTATTTTAAGAAGAAATGAGATATTAAAAATAGAAAGCTTAAAGTTAAAGATAATGCTATCACTAGTAAAAATAAGACTCAAAACAAACATAAATATAATATTAGAGTTGCTTTTACTTGTGATTTGTTTGCTTCCCTATTGAATGCATTGTTGATTCTGGCGCTACTCAACATATGATATCTAATATTTATTTATTTATTTCTTTAGAACCAGATCTTTATAACAATCATTTAAGTCTTGTAAATCATGCTTCTTGTAATGTTGAAGCCATATGAACTATTCAAATCTCTAATGATGAATTACATGATGAATTGCACTTATTAATAAACTCAATACGGTGCATGGTTTGCTTGTATTTCTTCTTGTTGATTCTATTTGTAGTGTATGGTAAAATACATAGAGAATCTTTTCCTAAAAATAAATCTCGTAATGCAACTAAAAAACTCCATTGAGTTTATACTGATCTTTTAGGTGCTATGCAAACCCCTTAAATTAATGATGAAAAATATGACTTAACATTTTTTAATGATTGCACTAGGTGAGTTTGGCTTTCTGTCATAAAAATTAAAGATCAAGTTTTAGATACTTTCATTGAATTTTTCATCTTTGTTGAAAAATAATCTATTTTTTCTTTGTGTATCTTACGAATTGATAATGATATTAAATATGTCAATAATGAATTTCTTGATATTGAACCAACATGGTATTAAACATGAAAAAAATTCTTACACACTTGAGAAAAATGGTGTTGCCCAACATAAACATAGGACTATCATTGAAATGGCTAGGTGTATGTTGCATACTAAAAATATGCATTATAAATTTTGAATCGAAGCTATATATTGTGTCATTTATCTCATTAATAAGACTCCCACTAAGTTTGTTTTAAACCTTACTTATGAAGAAGCTTGGAGTGGTTAAAAACCTAACTTAAAATATTTACATGTTTTTGGTTGTGATGCATTTGTTCATACTCCTAAGAAAAAACATAAGAAGTTAGATTCCAAAATAAAAACTTTTATCTTTGTTGGTTATGATGAATCCTCTAAACCTTATAGAGTTTATGATCCTCACACTAATAAAATCAAGATTAAAAGAGATGTAGAATTGTTGAAGATGATGTGCTTGATTGTACTACTAATTTAGATTCTTTTGATATTGTTTTTGTTTCTCTTTCTTTTGATTCAAGTAATGATCAAATTGATGTTTTGCATGGTGACATTGTTACTCCTAAAGATCAAACTCCTTCTATTATTGATCCACCTAAAGCTATGTTTAATTGAGCCAAGGCAACTCTAGAAGCTTCTAGAATTGATACATATCTTAATGATGTTCGTAGAACTAGGTAACAATTTTGAAACTATGTTTTGATATTTAAATTTATGCATAATAATGACCCAAAAACACTTAAGCAAGCTCAAGGCCACCCTTGTTGGGAAAAAACAATGCATGATGAATACAACTCTTTGATTTCTAATCAAACTTGGAACTTAGTCGCTCTCCCTCAAGGTCAGAATTTGGTGAGTATAAATGGTTGTTTAAAACTAAGTTCAATTTTGATAATTAAGTAGAAAATAAAAAGCTAGATTAGTTGCTAGGGTTTTTCTCAATTTGAAAGAATTAACTATATTGAAAGTTTTGCACCCATAGTTAAGATGTCCACAATTAAATTTATTTTAATTTTAGTTGCTCATATGAATTGGCTTGTTTATCAAATGTATTTTAAGAGTGCTTTCTTGAATGATGGTTTGCATTAATAAATTTATGTCTCAACCTCTTGGTTTTATTAAGAAAGGTAATAAGAATCTTGTTTGCAAATTAAACAAAACTATTTATGGTTTGAAACAATCGCCTCGAGAATGGTACTCCAAAATCTATCAATTTTTTGTAACTCAAGAATTTACTCGTATCTCTAATGATTATAATGTTTTTGTAAAAAACACTCCAAATATCATAGTTTTATATGTTGATGACTTGATCATAACTAGTAATAACAGTTAAATGGTTTCTTGCACTAAAAATGTTTTAAAGAATACATTTGAAATGACATATTTAAGTCTTTTACATTAATTTTTAGGCATTCAAGTTTGGTAAGAAAAAGATAACATTTATATTTCTTGATTTAAATATACATATGACTTGTTAGCTAGGTTTAATATGTTAGATTGTAAACCCATTGATACCTCTTGTGAACTTGGCGTAAAATTACTTAATGACATGGAAAATGAACATGTTGATCCTACTTTATATAGGCAATTGGTTGGAGGTTTGAATTATGTTGTTCGTACTTGTCTTGGCATTATTTTTCTGTTGGATTGGTTTCTTGTTTTATGTAAAAACCTCAAACTACTCATTTTAACATTGTTAAAAGAATTCTTCATTACATTAAAGTTAATCAAAATTTTGGCATCGAGTATACTTCAAGTAACATCTTTTATCTGACAATTTATTCCAATTTTGATTGAGCTAGTGATCTTAGTGATCATATATCCACAAGTCACTATTGTTTCTCCTAGGGTTTTGACACAATTTCATCAAATAGTAAGAAACAAAGTATTATATCATTATCTTCCACTGAAGTTGAGTATAAATATTATAATCATGCTGCCAAGGAAGCCATTTAGTTTCGAAGACTTTTTGCAGATTTGGGCCACTCTCCAACTTCTCCTACTCCGATTTTTGGTGATACTCAAAGTGTCATTGCCTTAACGAAGAATCTAATTTTCCATGCAAGGTCCAAGCACACCAAGATTCAGTACTACGTTCAACATGAATTTCTTGAAGACAATCAAATTCCTCTTTCTTTCTATCCTACTCAAGAGTAAGTGGTTGATATTTTCACTAAGTCATTATGTAAATAAAAATTTGTAATCTTTTATAACAAGTCAGGATTGAAGGAAGTTCTCATCAAGGGGGAGAGTTAGTAATATTTCCTCCCTTCTTGTTTGTTTGTAAATCCCAAATATAGTTTAAGGGTGAGTGTTGTGATTACCCTTTATTTGGGATAATCTTTTTTATTCTCAAGTTTTTAAGGTGTGTGTAGAATAAATCTCGATTTGGTGAGATGTCTCTCTCATATTTTGTCCTTCTGTAGGATTTTAGGAGTTACTTGCATAAATAATTCTTCCTCCCACGTGTCACACACTTCCCTTCACTCTTTGGGGAATATTACATTTTGGCACACACTAAGGAGGTCTTGTAAAGTCATGATGAGATTCTTTGTAACTCTCTATCCTTTCTCTTGCTCTATTTAAATAACCCTCTTTTCATCTTTTCTTCACTTGAAGCTCTTTCATATTCTCTATTATTTTTGCTTATATGCTAATTATGACAATAGTTGTTCACAAGCCTTATTAATAAACAAATGGGTTTTTCTCTATTTGATAGTTTCCCACTTCAAAACTGACGTCTCTCTTTGTGGCTTGGTTCATTCTTGAGGTAATATTACTTCTTGTATTCAGTGTTTTTTACTTTTCTAATGTTATCTAATCACGATCTTGGTATAAATCCTTCAAAATATCACCACTTGCATGATTTAATTTGCTTTGATATCAAATGATGCAGCCACAATCAAAGATCCTAATGAAGGGATGCTTTAACCATGCAGCCTAACACTCTCACACCACTTTTGTACAATAGGTTCATATAAATACTTCCTTTCATTTATTAGCTCAAGGTTTGCAAGATATTTTGAGTTTCTATACTATTATAATATAGCTCTTGGCTCTGCTCTCAGTCTAATCATCAAATCTAGATGTATCTCTCTCCTTCTACAACAATGGAGCCACTCAAACTTCCATGCATCTTAAGACAACGTAGATTCTTCCTACTTCTACCTTTCTGCTTAAGAATTGGGTAAAGTCTTCCAATGGATTCTATATCTCAATATAAACCCAACCAACTTGCCTTATATAGCCATTGACATCTTTGAAATCTACTCTAGACTCGCACGTAAAGATGACAACGTCATTTAATGGCTTATTGTGTATTACACTTGAGTTATACAAAATATGTATGCCTACCTATGTAGCATAGCCCCTATGGGGTTCTTGAGTCACCCAAATATGATCTTCTTGTCAGACAGATCTGCGTGTATTTAATTCACCAACAATTGTCTTGGGCATGCACTTGTTATCCATGTAACAAGTCTAGGGTCAATGATAGCTTGTCATAGGCTTACATTATTTTCTTACATGCTTACGACATGTTCTTTGTTTTGATCTACGCCAAATGTCATGCACCTTGATTCTTTGTGTGACCTTGCCTTGACATTTGTGCGACTCATAGCCTTGCACACACTTGCACTGGCATCCCTTCATATGTTCTATTTGTTTGTGTGCTTTTTTGTCAGTGTACTTGTTTTGCATGAGTAGTGCATATGCCTTCTATTGAAAGATAATTTTTGCCTCAATTATGGTTGTGCCTCAACACCCTGTGCAACCATGCAAGGCTTTCCTTGCATAATCTTGTGCAATCCATAACTTTGAAAAAAATAGTATATTGACTCTATTCACGCACACTCCATGCTTTTTCCAAAGCCTTTCCAACTTTTGTACCTCAAACATTTACACTCTTATCCCTTGTGCTCGGGCTCTCGTGCCTAAACACTTGCATGCTTGCACCCTTTAAGTTAGAACCTTCTCAAAAATGGACTTGTCCGTCTTTGGATATGCAAAATTTTTGATTCGTCGAGGATGTTCCTGCATCATAATCATACGTTATGTTCCTTATCAAAATAATTAATATTTGTATTTTATTTAGTAATTTTATCAAAATTGAAATGTAAAATACCAATCAAAATGCATAATTCTAAAATACCAATCAAAATGCTTACTCTTGCATTCTTTATTCCTTACTTTATATTGTATTGTTTAATTTAATGGACCAATTTTGACATTTCGTGGGTTCTAATATCATTATCAATAGCATTATGTGTTGTACAATCAATTTGACCTACTATTCCTTTTTCAAGTTATTGCTTCTAGGCATATGATTTGTGCCAATTAATTTGGTCTTAGAAATAACATAGTAGAAAAATCGTTAATTAAGTGATAGAATGTTAATATTGCATCACGACTAGATACATTATAAGAAATAAATTATGTTCATCAAATAATGAAATTTTATTATTTAATATTCTATCTCTCGTAGTGTACCATGCATCTTATCACAACAACTCTTATCGCAAAAGAAACAAACATCAAAAGAACAAACATGCACGGTATTGAGACATTAAATGATATGTTTGTTGTTTTATTTGACACACCACAATTTTTTTGTTTTATGTGTGGAGACTCATGTTTTAAATGTGAATCTCGCTCTCCGCATGGATCATACTCTGTTGCATGTACAATATTCCCCAACCTAATTTTACTCACGAAAAGTTCCCATTCCATCATTAACAACATGTAACATTCTATATATTCTAAATCCATTCTGTTTTGATACATAACTATATTAATAAATAATTTTTTAAAATACACTTAAAAACATGTAAAAAATTAACAACTCTCAAAATCACTTAAATGTACTCCCAATATACCCATGAAACTTTTTCAAAAAAAATATTAGTACCCTCACCCTCACCCTCACCCTCACCCTCACCCTCACCCTCAAACATTACCCATCACAAAATTTATAAACCCAACACGTCACCTTCAAAACAAATTTACAACCAACATTCTTGCCATTTACGTAAACATCAAATTGTATTTTAGAAGAAACCTGAAATTTTTACCATAATATATTATATTCAAACGGACAGTCAACAGGTACTTTCATTCCCAATGAACAATAATTGACAGGATAAGCAGTGAACAACCATAAAAATATCCATAAAAACATATATAGTACCAAACCTTTCTGTCAGGGCTCTGCCATGTGACCTGATCTGAAACTTGGAGTGCTTCAGTGCTTAATTTTGTGCAGGAGAATCATTTGAGGCAGTAGCCAGAAGGCTGAACCGACCTTTCTGCTGTGAATAGTAGGATCGAGGATGTGACAGTTGAGCAGGCCTAAGCTAAAAGCATGGTACACATAAATTAATTTACTAATCTCCAAGTAATTGCAAAATCCAAGCTAAAGATGCTCCATGCAACGTCCTTGTTTCACAGATTATTCATTACGTTAATTTCTACAGTTTTCGAGGTTAATGAATTAAAAATAACCAGAACACTGAAAGGCTGCTGGTTTACTCTGCTCCAAACGGCTAGTTAATTAGTTTGGAAGGATGTGGAGATCGGTTTTACCAGAGTAAAGAACTTAATTCTTTTTAAGGTTTGTTTGTTTGTACATGGAACTTTCCTAATTTTATATTGTATGGATATATGGCTCAAAGACACAAATCTTACTCAAGTAGAGGCTTTTTGAAATCTTCATGCTTATATAGCGTGGATTGTTCCCTCACATCGTCATCTCCCTTATCATTAATTTGATTATGGTTTCACATACTAAAGGAAGCAGGGAAGATATATATAAATTTTAATATTTATTAGGGGAAAAGTCATTTTAATTTTGGACAACAAATTAAAGTGTTATAATGTTATATTAGATTTAATAATTTTTACCCATTTTAATATATCGATTTAACTATTTATAATTAAGGTTTTAAGGTCTAATACATTATACAGTTTACGATAGAATCGATTTTATCACGAAAAGTCATAAAATACATTTTTTAAATTTATGACCAAAACTTAACTTTTAGAGTACCAATAGCTCTGCATTAAAATATCAATACTTAAATCTTACTTGTCAAAATGTGATTGGTTACTTTTCATTCTATAGAATAAATATTGAACAAGTATTAGATACTACATGCTCAATGTCTAATGTACTTTAATAGTTTTATACACCAATATGTTCCATCAATAAAACACATATTAACAAAAACCATGTTCAACAATTAGAATATGCATAACTATTAAAACATTTCCCTTAAATTAAAACAGTTTCAAATACTACACTAAAACAATTTAAGAACACACGAATAAAAAATATAGTTAAATGAAAAAAGTTATTTAAAAAAAATTAAGCAGTTTAATTTTATAAATCAAAAAATTGTATATTATAAATATAATTTAATTTAATTATATAGTATTCCTTTTTTCAATATATCTATTTATTTTTAATTTGTTTTATTTCACCTATGTTCTATTTCTTTGGATTGACTTTTCTCTCGCTATTACTTTTGGCCACCTACCCTTTTTCATTATATTTCTTTATATAATGGTCAAAATATGACCTACAACTTAAGAAGATGAATGAATGAAGGATTTTAATAGCATCCACAAGACCGCAACAGCCTATAGAACCCATCAGTTGCGCACATCCACATCAGACGGGACCTCATCGACAAAAACGCTCCCTAAGTTGCTTGAACTTCCTTCTTGAGATCTTCCTTTCTGCTGTGAAGTTTGATCACGAGGTTCGTCGTATTACCCAGCTTTGTCGCTTCAAATAGGGTGTCCAAATTGGCGATTTTCAGAGTTTCACCATAACTATGTCGAATGTCTTTGTATGCCTCGCATTCCAAGAGGAAGTGTCATTCTGTCTCCACCACGCCTTTGTTGCAAAAGAGGCATATTCTCTCCTCCCAGTCCTCTTTAGGAGTTAGCCATCTACTCGTTTCACACCTAAGATAATGACAGCTCGTCCTAAGTTGGGCAATCAGCATTTTTGCTTTCCACTTAATGTATGCTTCTATATAGGCTTTTTCTTCAAAATCACCTGTGGGGTTGAATTCTTTGAGGTAGTATTCCTTTTTACGACCCATTTGTTTTGTCCACATGATGCACTTGAATTTTCTTCTTACATATTTTTTTATTTCTTCATTAGTATTTGGGCACTCCTGCATGCTAATATCCCACCTCTTCACCCATTTATCATTTTGCTTCCTCCAAATGTTCTTTCTTTTAGTTAGCTCTTCCTCCATAATTAGTCTAGGCCCCCTGTGCGTCTTCATGTTTTGAATCTTCTTGAGGTAGCTTAGTAACCGTATCATTGTCGATGCCTCTAGAGGGAAGGACCCCGTTTCAGCAAGTAGGATCTCATACGGCACCGAATTCTTGACTTTGAGACTGCTTATGATGAAGTGTTTTTGGATTCTCTCTATCTGTTTCCATTTCTGATCTGACATACTGTTGCCCTAAATTTCACACCCGTAGAGGATCACCGGGGTAACCAACAAACCGAAGAGTGTTCTCTTGGTCTTCCAATCCCATAGCTCCACAATTCTGCACCTATTTTGAAGAGAGTACAACACTTTCCATCCTCCTTGGATTCATTTTGCTCTACACGTTTCCCAGCTGAGCTTGTAGTGAAAATCAACCTCGAGGTACTTGTAGTCCTCAACTACCTCTAACGCGTTGCCTTCAAAGGTAAAGGTATATTGTTTCTTTTTTCTTTTTAGAGAGAAGATCATTACTTTAGTTTTGCTTGTGTTCACCTGCATGCCAACCTCTTGACAAAAAGTTTCAAGTGCTCTCAAATGTTCCCTCACGCTGTTGGTTGTTCTGGCAATTAAAATGAGGTCATCTGCATAAAAAAACAGTTTTATAACATACTTATCTAGTTGAATCCCCTCCCCACTATCTTTATTTAACCATTCTTCTAATTTATCAATGTACAGTCCAAATAAAGTTGGTGAAAGTGGGTAGCCCTGCTTGATGCCTATATCACTGTCAAAACACTCTGACATTCCATCACTAGTTCTGATTTTAGCCTTTACTTGCTCATATAATCTATGGACAGTTGCTCTAAGCTCATCCGGAACTCCCAGCTCTTTCATCCTATTCCAAAGTTTGTCACGGGGGACCGTGTCAAAGGCTTTTTTGAAGTCGACAAAGCAACAAAAGGCCTCATCTCCCTGAGTGTTCCATATTTTTTCAATCAAGAACCTAAGTGTAGCTCCATGATCAATAGTAGAGTGCTTCGGTCTAAATCCAGCTTGGCCCTTAGCTCTTTTTCCTTCTTTTTCTGCCCATCTGCTGATTTTGCGTTCTATCATGCTTCCAAAGAGTTTACCAAGAAGGGGATTAGCCATGATAGTACGATAATTTGACAGGTTATTGGTATCCCCGCTTTTGAAGATATGGATAACCACACTAGTCGTCCACTCTTTCGGGAAGCCCTCTTGGATGACCCTATTGAAGATGTGTTTGATACGAGGTGCCAGTACTTCAGCACCCCACTTTAAGTACTCCGCTTGCAGCCCATCAATAACCTGAGCTTTCCCACTTGCTAATTGTTTTATGCCTTGAATGACGTCTTCGGTGTTGAAAAGTTTTGTATTCACATAGTTTATTGGGGGTTTATATTTATCTTGGTCCCTCTCATATAGCAACTTTGCATACTCAAGCCATTGGTTTTCGGTGATATTGTTTTCTGTTTGTTTCTTCTTTTGGCGTAGCTCTTTCCAAAAGCTTTTAGGGTTATTTTTTTCGAGGGCAATCAGCTCTATTCTTTTGTTGTTTACATACTTCTATTTTTTATTCCATAGCATCTTTGTGTACTCCTTATGTTCTTTGTCCATACCTCTCTTTTGCAGATTTCTTTTTGCTATCTTGCATTCCTCGTCGAACCATGGGTTTGCCGAGAAAGTATTTCTTGTTCCTCTCTTGGGTCTAGCTCTCTTACAGCCATTTAAGGCCTTGTGCATTAGTGGAATCAGCGTGTTCTCTCTGAGAAATTGATTCTTTATGTTAGCTATTTTTTCTTCGTGATCTCTATTTAAGATTAACGTTGTTTGAGATTTAAAGAGGTCAAACTCCTATTTCAAGCAAGAATAGAAAACACAATTAGACGGACTATTTTATTTGATTGACGTTGTTGAGATGAGAGGAAGTTACATCCTACTTCAAGGAGATACATATGGTTTGTAAACTTACTTTGAGTTGATATTGGGTTCATTGTATATAAGATGTATTCTATATTACTAATAATAACTTTCAGAGTTGATTACTGTTGTTAAAATAATAAATAAAGAGAAATAATATTTAAATATCACATTAAAAAACATATTCACAATATAAATATGGGAAAATCTTCTCAGAAATCTATATTACTTCAACTATTCATAAAACAATAAAATATTTCTTTCTAATTTATTTAATTTAAATCTATATCCCAATTATATCCAAAACAATGTTAAGTAGTATTACAATATAAATATAAAACAATGGGCAAAAACTATCTATATGAATTCAAAATCATATATAATAACTCCTAATTTTTTGGAGACCTAAGCCATATTTGAAGGGGGTGGATTGGGGTGTGCAAGGGGCACAAGGGGGCGCGAGGGGGTGGGCAGTGGGGGTTATGAATGAATGAAATATTTTAATAACATTGACGAGACCAAGGAGTTTATGGGACCGAGAGGTACAATAAATCATCACTTCTTAACATACGCACTGGCCTATTACTATTGTAAAATTTCTAATATTTTCTTGACTAACTCTTCTACTATAGATTTTGATTAGAAAACTCGATGTATGTTTAACCTTTCCTCTTCAAACAAATTGATTAAATTATCCACCGTCAAGTTGTGTTTGTATTTGATATGGATGTCACCATAAATTATACACTCCATAATGAAGTGCCATTCTATCTCTATTATTCCTTTGTCACAAAATAAACATATTCTTCCCATTCATCATTAAATAATCTCCATCTACAAATTTTACACCTAAAATGATATAAACTAATCCTCAATTATACAATTAACATTTTTACTTTTCATTTCATTTATATTTTTATATATATCTTTTTTCCATACTCTCATATAAAATAAAAGGGCAATATCATAAATACCTAATCATAATCATAATAAAATATAAAATAAAAATAAAAGTGTTAATAAAAAGGAACAAAGTTTGACCTAGAAAATTTGCTTGTGTCAGGTGGATACAGTAATGGTATGAAAAATATATTTTATTAATTTTAGAAAAATAATCAAATAATAAAATATTAACAAAAAAGAATTAATCTAAAAAATAATAGAAATCATAAAAATACTTCACAAAATAAAAATAAAATTTATTATTATAAATTAAAATTAAAAAAGTTCTTAAAAACCTGCCTTAAAATTTATGGCTATTAAAGGGTTGCAGAAGTAAAAGACCAGCAAAAGCCTGCATGTAACTTATTAATGGCTATTAAAGGATTGCAGACCCTATGCAAAATTCTCTTAACAATAATCAAAACAACAACTCCTCGAGGACCCCTACACATTGATGTAGTCAAACCTTTTTTTCTCTGTTTTCAATAGATTAAACTTTTTTGTATTACATTTCTTTAATATTATCTTTCTTCTTTAATTGATTCTTGCTTTCAATTAAAAGATAAATATCTCCGGAGACCTTTTTGTCAATTGACATTATCCTTTTGTGTTAGGTATCTTTAGAAATTTATACTTTGATGGATAACACAATTAACTGCGACTTTCCATTAGCTTCCAAACCTGTGATACATCTCTGACATTGTTTCATAGTCTAAACAACCAAAAAAAACTTGTTAGATCCCCTGCTTTTGTTTAATGTGTTAAAACTCCTGATATATGATTAGATCATTCATTCCCTGCTTTCTAATGAATTAGATAGCTTTTTTATTAAACAAAAACACTTATGATTTATGACTGGTTGGTGAAATCTTATTTTCCGAACATGAACAGTTCCATAACAAAAACCTTCTAAAATAGAAGTATACATCTATGACTTCACAGATTGAAAGAAACTTACTAAGAATAAGGGAAGATCAAATAATTTTAGATTAAAGGAGGATAAGACATCATGGGTATAACACATAATTTATGTCCTTTTCCACCATTGGAGACTGTTCGTACGTAAGAACTAAACTGTATCAATTGTTAACACAATTCCAAACACAGGTCATTTTATACAAGAAATAAATTTGCCCATTTTGTATTAATTTAACCTTGATGAGAACATATGTTACTGGGGATAATTAATCCAGTTGGTGGAACTGGAAATTTTGTTTATGATACTTCATATTAGTTAGCCATAACCTCAATCAAAAAACAACATACCCATGCAATAGATGAGGTTTGATTCGGATTAGTGGAGCTCCAAAACAACTTGGCTCACCTCTAGCATTAGTAGCATGGTCTAGGTAGAGCATGGTCTAGTGTCAAAAGCTATCATCCAAAAATGGATAATATCAGAAACACCTAACCATGTAATGCATAAAATAGATGTCAGTCATTGGCAGCACTGCTGCTGCCACTGTCAATGGAGGAAGACTTGAATGTCACAATGTTATGATGCATGTTAGGGGTGCTGATGACCCTGGAAGATGGCCGAAGATGCTTCACAAGAGGAACCAAGGACTGCACTACATCAGCCATAAGAGGTCTGTAATCTGCTTCGGGTTGTACACACATTGCAGCTATTGCTGCAACCTGCAGTACAGAAAAGGAAGGCATGTCAGGAAAAGCAGGCATGTTGTAGATGCAAGAAAAATATCATTGAGTACTATTTTGACTGTACATTCTAAAATGTCTGACCTGAACGAATTCCTTCATGGAAAATTGACCCTCCAACACAGGATCTATAATCTGAATCAGTTTCTCTCGATCTGTAAGCTGAGGCAGTGCCTGAAAAGAATAAAAAAAAGTTAATACTGAGAAATTTATTTTTACATGTCTTTTTTCCAATCCAGAAGATAAACCTATCAGGCAGGCATTTTGCATTTTAGCGAACAAAACAATACCCAAGAGACGAGGACACCTTGACCAGGTGGCCTCTTCATGTCCACTGGAACTCTTCCTGTTAAGAGTTCCAGTAGTACAACTCCATAGCTGTACACATCGGATTTGGTAGTCAAGTGCCCTGTCAATGCATACCTGCATGTGGTGTACAGAATGTCAAACATATGATGGAACTGACAAGGGTTTACTCATCCATATTATCTGCCATAATATCAATAATTGTTAATTAAATGTCCAGATAAAAGACATTGATACATCTACAATGTCAACTGTTATTCTAGAAGGCCTCTGTATAATTTGAACAATACAAATCCAATTCTAGAAGACCTAGAAGGCCTATCTATAATTTGAACAATAGAAATCCGAAGGGGTTTGCTAGGTCCTGAATTCCTTTTATTTGGAACATTCCCAGTGGAGATTACTTAGAGAATTTTGCAATCCCACTTTATCTCCAGTAATATGGTCAAGGAATCAGAAGAATTGAATAAAAAAATTCAGGCCACATGAAATTAAATTTTCGAAAGCCTAACTAAATACACCAGAGATCCAGCTATATTTGTTTGGAAAACACACTGAAATTTCCTCAGAACACTAAAGAAATGTGAGATTCCACTTACTCTGGGGCAACATATCCCTGTGTTCCTAAAACACGAGTAGACACATGTCCTCCTATTTTATCAGACCCAAGTTTGGCCAAGCCAAAATCTGAGACTTTGGCATGATAGTTTCTGTTTAGGAGAATATTGCTACTTTTGAAGTCCCTGTGGATCACTGGAGGATCGATATACTCATGCAAGTATTCAAGGCCTCTCGCTGCATCAAGGGCTATTCTCATTCTCGTCTCCCAATCCAGTTTTGGAGAGGTGCCAGAAGAACCTGTCAACAGGATCAACATTTATCTTTTCCTTTCAAAAACAAACTAAATGTAAAATTACAATGAACATCACATCAACCTACAGCTACTACACTGAATTTGACTATCAGGTTTAGTTTAGGGATCAGGAAAAGAAGGCATTGCTAATGACAATATTGCACAGGACAATAGCAGAACAGAAACATAAAAGCTCATTGATCGACATGGTATTACAAAACACAGAGTCAAATATACCAGAAGATCTCAAACAAATTCAGGTATGTTTCCTACAATGCATTAATCAATCGAAAAATAATTTCTTGCCAATATTTCTAAACATGCAGTCTTGGCAATATTTCTAAACATGCAGTCTTGGCAATATTTCTAGACATGCAGTCTTGGTAATACATTCTGATGACCAGAGTCATCAAAGTGCCATAAGCTTGAGTGGCTTAAATGTTTTTTGGGTAATTTTATATTAAATCCAGATATACAAAATCAATTTGTATGGTGAGGGGCACTTACAGTTACAGATTTACAGGTATACAGATCAAAATACCTCCATAATTTTATGTTGCCAATGAAACAGGAAATTGATTCAATTGAATACCTTAAGTGAGCTCACTAATAATCTAGCTTTAGCTGTGATGTTATATAGTCTAAACAAAAAACACCCAAAACTTAATAAACAGGATTTCCCAACAGTGCCATTAGGCATAGACTAATTTTGGCTGTAATATTGCATATAGACTAAACAAAAATACCCAAATCAAAACAGGGTTACTTGACAGGCGGTATTAACATGGAAGAAAATAGCATCCATAGGATGCCATATGCAAGTCAATAACTTATGGTTGAGATTCGAGAATGCATCAAAATGATAGAATCCAAAAGGGAAGAGGATAGATCCACAAAGCACACAAGAGCATCAATACAAAATGTTGTGCTAGAGAAAAGAGTGGTGCGGGCATTGTACACAGCTGGCAGGGACTATATAGTGTTCGATTCCTTTTGGTTACCGCACTGTGGACCTTTTTGGTCTCTTGGACGTGATTAAAATCTTTCATTCATTCATTCATTGAGAAATCTTTTTATACATGGAGTGCCTTCTTATTCTTGGTTCCCATTGTCAGTCAAATTAAGCTTTACACAGCAGATACATCTAACATTCTAGATAAGTCCTTGATTATACACATGTATTTGTCTTTTTGGCAGCAATAATATTAAGAAAGTTCTAACACCATAAAACATGACTCAAACCTCTCTGAAAAACATTTATATGCAAAGAGGCCTAACTAAAGAACAAAGAACAGTTACAATGAACCCTTGGTTTCTTCAGTACATTTTATGGCACAAAAGATCCCCCAACAAAAAAAAAGGTTGGGATTTGTAAGCTAGGTACTAGCTGCTCACCATCAGAGTAAAGGTGTTCCTGAAGGCTTCCATTGGGCATGTATTCATAGACTAAGAGCCTGTGATCGTGGTCTGCACAGTACCCAATCAATGCAAGCAAGTAGGGTGAATGCAGCCTGCTCAGAACATCAACCTGTTCAACAAGGAATCGATGTCCACTGGTATTTGAGTGTTCAACCAGAAAAATACAGGCATTCAATAACTACAGAGCCAAACAGCATACAAACACCAAATACAACATTTTACGCTTAATCCGGAACACGGAAATGTTTTAAAATTCTGTATAACTCATCCCCGTCAGTTTTTAAAAAAGTCTGAAAAAACATAGGATGGAAGAAACCGTCATACCTCCACACGAAATTCTTGTTCTCCCTGCTTACTTCCCAGTTCAAGCTGCTTGACAGCAACCTTACTGCCATCCTGCAGCACCCCTTTGTACACAGAGCCAAAGCCTCCGTGACCAATAACATTATTTTGACTGAAATTGCTTGTGGCAACTTGAAGCTGCTTAAATGTGAATACTTGGGCTTCTGTGTGACAAGAGCTCAGAACAGGAGGTGCAGGCTCATCGCATTCCTTCGGTGCTGCATTACACAAAGAGTAAAATAAATATTTAAAAACAAAGATATGAACTTGACCTTCATAATTGTTTCTTTTTCTAAAATGGGTGTCTGTGATAGGCCTCCAAACTCAGAAAAACACTGCCAAACTCGAAAAAATCTTTCTAAAACTCATCAAATTTTTAAATTTGCTTCCCCAAAAAAAATGCTACAAAACCAAGGGACCCACAACTTACTCTCAGTGCTAAACCTCTTCTTCACTTTGTTTCTGATATACCAATAATAACTAAATGCAACAAGCAAGGCCACCACTGCAAGGGCAGCAATGACAACAATGACAACCAGAGCAATGCCAGCCTTCCTTCTGTCTCCATTGAATTGGGTGACTGTTGAAGGACTTATGCCACTGTTTTCCTGCAGATAGCGAACCATCTGGCCTTATTTGGGTCCTCTCTACATAGACCAAAATCCACAGACTGCTAAACTTTAATCACAACACAGACCGTCTGACCTTATCTGGGTCATCTCCAAACAGACAAGAAAACAACAGAAGATAACACTAACCAGCTAAATATTAATCACAGCATTTTGCATGTAGATAAAATATGAACTATAAGCGTAGGAAGGGCGAACACACAAAAACACACAGACGGTAACACTAAACTGCTAAACAATTACAACATCTGGCATGTACAGCATGTCACAAAGTATGACGGATGACCTATCAATGCAGGAATAACCATAAATCAGCGAACTGTAACACTAAACTACTAAACTATGATCACCTCTGTTGACATGCAGACAGACTATTACTTCTCAAAGCAATGCAGGAAGGCAGGCTGCTGCCCTGGTTTCTTTTTACTTCAACCACGGAACATGCTTGGAAACTTTGGGTTTTGGGGGTTATTTATTAAAATATATTTAAAGTTCCAAGGTTGGCACTTGAGAGTGCTGGTCCTCTGCATTGGTATCAGAGCCTCACATGAAACCAGATTCAGATGGGTTGTCTGACACATTTCTGGTGCCTCTGTTCTTGACACACTTCAAATAAAAAAACAAATACATACCAGTCAGGCACCCTCCCCAACCGAGATTTTGAACACTAGCCTAAGAGTTATATATAATCTACGATATCCTCTCAACATCACCTAAAACATTGACAAAGAGGCCCAAAACGAGGAAGGAAATTCGCTTATTTTGTCAGCCTGCTGCTATGAGGGGGTAGCATGAATCATTGTTCTATGTAGGTTTAGTGTCAAAGATGTTAGCAGTGGTATTTATTCCGTTAAATTTATTTATAATAAAAATTTAATTTAATTTTTTAATTTTTTAAAGCATTTATATTTAATGTGATATTATATTTAATTATCTATTTCATAAATTGAATTATAATTTTTTTTAATTTAAACTTTTTTAAAATTTTATATTTTAATAAATAATATAATAAATATAATTTATCATTATTTATATCATTTAAATTTATTTTAAATGACAAGTTAATATATTATCTTCAGAAGGATGTTATAATTTTTTATATAAAAAGAAGGAAAGATTTTTGTTTTTTTGTTTGGTTTTATGGAAAATATCTTAGAAAGATGTCACATTCGAGTAAGATTCAAGGTGGTAAGGGTATCTATTGTGTTCAGCATGTTGAAAAGCATACTTAACCTTAAAAACATCAGTGATTGGGTCGTGCATGTAACAATCAAACACCAACACAACTAAGATCTTAAGGCTCATGCAATCGCTGAGGTCAAGAAGATATAAATAACTTACTACCAACTAACTCAGAGTTGGAAGATTAAGGACCAATACCAACATACAAAGCCACTTCTAGCAAAACAGAGAAAGAAGTCTAAAAGAACCAATTAGCAAGAAGTAATAGTACCTGTTGGCTTATCATTCATAGCAAGCATAGTCACAATTGTTGCTCTGAGATTAGAAGGCCACCATAAGGAAGGATGACCATAGCCTTTCAGATTTGAATGATCAAGAGCCTAGTTAGAGAGGGCATCGACTACCTTGTTCAACTGACAGGGAGCATGCATGAATAAAACTCTATCAAAATTCCTTTGAAGGAGATGGATTTTATGAAGAAGTTTGCTTATTCTCCAATCTTTAGGACTATGAGAACTCAAATTTGATAACATTTGAATCCAAAATTTTGAATCGGCAATCAACTGGACCTGTTTCCAATCCATCTTCCATGCTTTCGAGAGACCTTCAATAATGGCTTGCCCCTCAATGTTGTTATTGGTGGTAGTACCAATTGTAGCATAAAAAAAGGCCACTTAGTTACTTTGATCATGCCCATAACTTCCTATGCTTTCCCTACTCTGATTTCCTTTAGAGGCTCCATCAGTGTAGACACGACTGAAACCATGGACAGGGCTAACAGGGATGCTCCTGAGAGATGAAGCAGGCTAAGGGCAAGTCTGAAATGAAGTAGAGAAAAACTTTTGCCAAAGCATAACACCCTTCTAAGGCTGATCACTAGGATGCTTCAACAGATGTGCCATAGATTCCTTAATGTTATTGACCATACGAATCCAAATCCAAGGGGTATCGGTAGAAATTTGCTTAACTTTTTTGGGATTGCATTCCTTCCATGTGTTTTACAGGGGGAAAGATACCCCTATCCAAAGAACCTAGTAAGAGAAGTTATGAAGCTGGAAATATCTTTTCCAATCCTAAAGAGGTTGAGCAATGGAATTTATACCAGACCATTAGATGTCAAAAAGATTAGCTAGATGCTACCAAAGCTTGGTGCTAAAGGGGCAAGAGAAAAATAAACGAGGCAAAGTTTCCTCATTATTGCAGCATAAGACACCCTTAAAGGGACTGTTGATCCCTCTTTTAGATAGTTGATCCCCTGTTAGGACTCTTCCCTAAAGAACAATCCAAATGAAAAACTGAACCTTAGGCCACAACTGATTATTCCAAAGCTATTTGAAAATGAACTTGAGAGGCTGATTAAATGAGCAACAAAGGGAGTGATAACCATCTACCATCGTATAAGCTCCTAAATTTTGATTGCCTCAAGCTAAAACATCCTCCTCATCATAGTAGGAGAGGTCACATTCTTTAAGAATAGAAAACAACTGAATCTTGAGGCACATCAGAATTTGGATGGGCCATTCATTGGAGGAATCCATTCCTTGCCAATTTTCCAAGCTTTACTAGAGCATCTGACGTAGTTAGAAACCAAACCCCAATTACAATGGTGAAGTTGATCCATGATTCCATTAAAATGGAGATATTGCTTGATAAGAGGGGGATGACCATCCCAAGAGTTCATCCAGAACTGGGCTCTTCTACCATTATGGATGCTCCAAAAGAGCCTCTTTTTAATCATTATGCCCCCAATTTTGAGAATTGCCACAATATGAGAGCCTCTAGATGATAAAGAGAAATGAACCAGTTGGTCAGGAGGTTTTTTTTCTGCATATTTAGCCCTTAAGGTCTTCACCCAAAGTTGGAGGTGGAAATTTAGAAGACACCAATAAACTTTGGCTACTAGCACTTGACCATTTAAGTGAGCATAACATAATCCTAGACCTCCATCATGTTTATGAAGACAAAGCGTTTCCCATTTTATAAGAGATCATTTTTTAATGAGTTGCGGTTTTTTCCATAAAAACTTCTGGCAAATATGGTCAATTTTTTTTAAAGTTGGCTTTAAGAAAATGCAAAATAGAAGTGAAGAAGATGGGAATAGCTTGTAAAACAACTTTGATTAACGTGATTCTTCCCTCTATAAAAAGCATCTATGAGTCCACTTCAAAATTCTAGTTCTCAATTTGTCCACAAGTCATCTCCAATTTGACAACCTCTTATGCTACAAAGGGATGCCTAGATAGGTAACTAGTAACTTTGCTTTTTGAAAGCGCAACAAGTCCAAGATCATGGCCTCTTGCCTCACATAAGTGTGAAAGAAGTAAAATTTGGATTTGTCTTCATTGATAATATGTCCAGACACTTTACTAAAAAGTTGTAGATTCTTGCTAAAGGTTGAGTCCTCATTCATTGTAGCCCTTCCCATAAGAGAGGATTCATCCATAAATTGTAAATAGGTTGTAGGCTCAAGACCATGTGCTAAGGTAATACCAACAATAGTTTGTTATCTCTACCCTTGGCAATGATTATCCCCAAGATTTTTGCCATGACGATGAAAAAAAAGGAGATAAGGGATCTCTTTGCCTAATCCCTTTGGAAGCTTGGAAAGTCTTGGAAGGAGTGCCACTCATAATTATAGAAAATGATATTGAAGTGATACAACCCTTCACCCATAGAATCCATTCTTCAGAGAAGCCAAACTACTAAATAAATCTTAAGAGAAAAACCCAATCAACACTATTATAAGACTTAGACAAGTCCAGTCTTATGAACATAGTAGGAGAATTTTGGAGATGCATAGAGTGGAGAGTTTCCTGAGCAAGGATAATCTCATCAAGAATCTATCTACTTTCAACATATCCCCCTTGCTCTAGGGAGATAACTTTGTGAAGGAGGGGTTTCAATCTATTGGCCATGATTTTCAAAATAAATTTATATAAAACATTGCAAAGAGTTGTAGGACGAATGTCACAGGTGTTCTTTACCTTTTGAGCTTTAGGGACTAAGGCTATAAATTTTTTATTTATCTGTTTGAGGATGACTTTAGCAGTTCTAGCTTCCTCCACAACAACCAATAGATCATCCTTGATGATTTACTCAATTTCTTGATAAAACTCACTTGGAAATTTATCAGAGCTCGGAGTTTTCCCTTTCCTCATACTAAAAACCACAACGTTTAATTCCTCAAAATAGATCTTAGCAAGAACATCATTATTATCTGAAGCAAAATTTAGCAAAGGAATTTCTTGAAGAATCTAGTTTTAAGTTTCAATATCTAAAAGTACAGTTGTAAAAAGCTTTAATACTCAAAGACAATATTTGAAATGCTTTGAGAGGAGAACTCCAAGTTTCCGTCTACTTTCTCAAGAGAAGAAATACGGTTGAAATATCTACATTTAAGAAGGGATTTGTGAAAAAAACTTGTGTTTTTGTCACCTTGCAACCAACAGATCCTGGATTTCTATTTCCACATAATCTCCACACTAAGATTCCATTCCTCCAATTTAATGATCAACTCAAGCTCTTTGTTTTTAAGATCTTTAGAGATACCTTGAAGGCGCATATTCTCATTCACCTACTCTAACTTTTCAGCTAACTCGCACTTTTTCTCAACATGTCCAAACTCACTCCAATTTCAATGCTTGCACTGAGTTCTAACATAAGAAAGCTTTTTGACAAATTTGTACATATGGATACCATGTGGAGGTTTGCCTTCCATCCACCAACCCTGAATTATATTCCTGAGATCAACGTCTCTAAGCCACATCACTTGGAAGTGAAAAGGGGTTCTAGGAGGTTGAGAATACCCATTGCTCAACAAAATAGGCCAATGGTTAGACCCTGCATTGTTGAGGATATGGGACTTGAGAATCTATGCCTGAGCCAGGGAGTCTTCAGCTATCAGAAATTTGTTTGATCTCTTTGCCACAAAATCATGATCAACTCTATGATTTCAAAGGTAGAAGTTTGCTATAAAGTAATGGGTTTGAATTTTAATATTATCAAAGATAAGAGTTTGATACTAACTAGTGGGATTTGATTTATTATTGGAATGCACACTTCAGGGTACCATATATTATACCCAAAAAAATGTCTGGCCTTGTTTTCAATTTCTTATTTTCCATCATATTTTAAACCGAAATTAATCCTCCAACATGAAGTGCAAGTAGTGGGATGGTTTTAAATAATTAATATGACTAATCTTTTTAATTAAAAAATAAATATGCCACTCACAAATTTTAGAATATAGTATATAAGAGTACAAATTCTTGAAAATATGACATAAAAAATGATAAGCTTAACAAATGGATACCTCTAAATTCTTATGATTAAGATTGTATGGTACAATTTGTATTTTATTTTGTTTAATCAAGTGTTTGGCTTAATGCTAAGAATTTAGAAATATCTAATTTATTAAATTTATTTGGGTATTAAATACAAACTTTTTAGTATATAATATAATTTTTAATGTTACATATTTTAGGATGGAATGGAAGGGAATGCTCTTAAAGTCTACAATACTAAATACTTTTGTTATAGTCTCGAAAGTAACTTACAATATATGATACCATCTCGTACTCCCAATATGATAGTATTGATCCCCTTATGATCCTAGAACTTTGTATTCACGAAAAATTAATCCCAACCTTTCTACTCTATAATACAATTTTTAATATCATATAATCTAAAATGCAATGAAATGAAATCTTTTTAAACTCTATGATACCAAACATCTTTATTATAATATACAAAATAGCTTATAACATATAAAATCATTTCATATTTTTAATATAAAAATATTAATCCCAACTTTTAATACTTAAATGTACTTCAAATAAAAAACTTAATTCTTCACCATTAAATTGAATCAAGAATACTAAACTAAATGTACCTAATATAGTTATGCTATGTAATAAAAAATACAGGGAACAAAGCATATGGAAATGACATTTTGTATCGTCTCCACATGGTGAATGAATGAATGGATTTTGTCTTTTGTATGGAAAAGTCACATGAGTATTGAGTTTGGTATTGAAATATGAAAATATTGGGTAACCAAGGACAATGAAATATAATGTTGGCTTAATTTATTCATGCAAAGTTTGTCATATATGCATTAGCATTCACAAAGAATAAGTATCCACTTTTGTAAAAGTTAACCATATTTATAATAAAAAATAAATGAAATTTGTAATAATAAGTATTCACGTGTTTTCATGGAGTAAATCTTTTTAATCATTATGGATTTACTTGTAAAAGAGGGGCTCCAAGATTATTTTTTGCAGTACAAAATTATCTTGGTTGAGATATAAAGAACACTTTGAAAACTATATTGAGTGGATACAAAAAGTCTTGGCAATTTAATGTTCTTTTTAACAATTTTATATTTTTTAAACCTATGGTTAAGTCTTTTTAAGTTATATTTAATTTATTTTTTTAATTAAAAAAGAAATATTGGTGTAAAATTTATATTCCATCACTAGTTGATATTGAAAAATATATAAAATTTAATAATCTATCATATATATTCATTCCAATAATAATTTTATCTATATACATATGATAACTTATAGTTAGTATAAATTTTTGTATAATTAAATAATTGTATAAATATCTTAATTATTATTTTATATGTATATTTATTTATAGACACCGAATTTTGGTACAAGATTTTGTTTTATGACATTTTTGTCATTCTTTATTATATTTAGTTTATTTGTATATATTTGGCTATTTTCGGACACTTTCAATCTACATTAGATTCCCTTTAGCCTTGATTCGTCTAAATATCTTCATAAATATCTCATATTTATCAATTGTTAATCCCTAAATCTTGGTCAGTCATCCTTTGTTCAACTCGATCTTTGTTTTGAGCCTTCTTTGTCTTTGGGTCAGAATCAATGGTTCATCTATTTTGAGTCCCATATTTTTGTGGGTCATTTTCGCCTTTGTCTAATTCCTCGTGCCTTGATTTCCACTTATCACTATCTTTCATGGTCAGTCTATGTGTGAAATATCCTATGGAGCCCTATATATACAAATATAGCTTTAGTCATTCATTGTATTCTAATCATCTCAAAGTCTCCTACCATCTAGATCACTTACAAGCCAAGTCTCTCACCCACAATCATCAAGCCTTCTCAAGAGTTTTACACATTTGTCCAAGGATCTTGCACATTGATTTTGCAATGCATCAACCTCAGTTTAGGTTTTGTGTCATCACATATTGTACCAAAATAAGGTCATAACAAAGCATATAGTTACATTTGATTATTTAAGGAGAGGAGGTGAAGTTTTTTCTCTTGTTTGGTTTAGAATTACTCATAAGGACTAGAATTACATAGAGCCTTGACTCCAAGCACGTGAGATATGTGGCTCCAACTTCTCAAGAGAATGCTCAAGCCAACTAACTTGTACATTTTATTCCTATTGACACATTATGGAGAATTAGATCAAAGTTAATTGAGAAGCAAATCATATAATTATGATTGTCAATTCTGCAAAGTGAAGCCATGATCCCATTTATCATCTATTTGTTAAATGACTCAAAACGTTATAGAACCTGAAAAATAATAGAGGTTAGAAATTATAGCTCAAGGTCACAACCAACAATTCTATGATTCTGACCACGTCACAATCAGTGTACCGTCTATTGATTTTATCCTTTTGCCAAATTATAGTCAAATTCTCATCAGATATTTTTTGTCAGTTTTAAACTTTGTTTTCAATATTTCAAATCAATTATAATGCCAAAGTGTGTTTGTTTCAGTCTTCTTTCCTTCTCTTTAATTACTATTTATTATCAATCATTCAAACAACACTTGAAGCTTACAAATTTGACATTAGGGAAGATCTGATTACTGTTATTTATTATATATGTTCTAGTTTTACCCATTTTATGTAGCGTAATCCCCGTTTTGGCCAGTAAAATATTTTGGTGAACCCCTTCATTTTTTGAACATATTCAACCTTAGGGTTTCCTTATTCTATATCCCTCTGGGATCTCTCCCATCACATGTGATTTTTAAATTTAGGTGTGTTTCCTAATTACTCTATCATTAGCCTTCCTTCATGTTTTTATTACCTTTTTTTTAATTTAATGTGATCTAATAAGATAAAACTTTAAATATTTAGATTGTTTAAGCTATGTCTAAATTAAAACAAATATGAATGTTACAACAAAGTATAATTAAAATATTACAATTTGATATAAATAGAAATGACCTAAGACATTAAGATAGCTTGCTTTAGTTTTGTACAAGTTGAGACTGAATAAAGGTGATTAAAAGGAATGGAAATGAATACTGAGTATCTGGATCTATTGGATGAGTACACAAGACACAGATGCATTCGTTAGATGAAGGCGTCTACCTTCTATTAGACTCATCCCTATCAATTGTGCCTCAATACTTTAGCACAGGTTATTACACCTGCTTGTAATTTGTCATTCTATATGATATCAATCATTCACTAACTTTGTAGAATCTAGAATCTTGTTTCCTTCACTTCAAAAATCTAGTTCCACTTTCGACACTAGATTAACTTGTAAAACATAGGGAAGAGTGATGGGTTGAATTGACTTGAGCTACTCGCTAGTGAACTATTAAGTGTTGCCTATATATCCAATACTCTAAAAAGGGAAATCAAAGCATATTTAGTTCTTTTCTTTAAGTATATGTGTGAAATCATGATCCATTAGTGTGGATGTAACTTATAATGTAACTTTTGACACTTGATAATGCCAAAATTGGCTTGGCTTAGGTGCTTCAGATTTATCTAGGCCTACTCTTTATGACTGGTTTCTAATTTGGAAAGTTTAGAGCACTCTCTCTCAACATGCAAGTGATTGAATAAGAATGCTTAGTACTTGATTAATAATTGTATATGCTTGCTAGATACGAATATGCTTAGAAATATTATTTACTAATAGTTAACTTTTTGGGTAACTTATTATGTCACCAACATGTAGAATGTACAGGTTGGTTTTTTTTAGGGGCCCCTAAGTTAAATGCCTATGTAAAATTTTGGTGAATATTGAAAATTATATTTTGAATTCTTGGCGAACTAAAGGGAAACTAGTTTTGTTGAATAAGTGAATCCTAAGCGTCACTTGACCATAACATTTAGGTGTCTTTGTTTAGACCCTCCAAATGACATCTAGACCTTTTGGATGATGTCTAGACACTGTGGATGACATCTAGACATTGTGGATGACATCCAGACACTGTGGACAGTGTCTAAACCCTCTGGATGATGTCTAGACCCTATGGACACCGTCTACCCACTCTAGATGTTAGACTACATGCTCTAAACACTCATTTATAAAATGGAAAAAATGTCATCATATATTTCTTTTATTCTAAAAATTATTGCATATTTGTATTTCTCTTAAAAAATTAGACAATTTAAAAAAAAATCACCTCGATCTGACTCAGTGTGCAAAAGTTATGCCCATTTAAAGTTTTGGACATCGTCTAGAGCCAATGGATGGCATCTAGAGCCCACAGAGGCATCCATAGGCATGGAGATTTATACTCATAATTATATAATTAGTTGTAGATGACCTATAAATCTAATTTACAACCCAAAATTTTAGGCAACTTGGTGCTCTTTACTAGTCCAAAAGAATTGCCAAAACCAAATTTAGGGAAATGGAATATTCATGAATTAGCAAAGATTCACCGCTAAAAAAACCCTGGTATAAGTTGACTCCTAGAGATGATTTAAATTTGTAAAATGACCATTTTTTGGTGCACGTACAAGTCCTATAGAGGTGGACGACTATGGAAATCTAGAAGCATCTAAGTTTGGTCAGATGTGACTAGAAAATAGGAATAGTGATCTAACGACTAGGAGAAAGTTTGAATATGATAATAAACAAATTAGGCACAATCTAAAGAATCCTTATAGGTGAATAATATCAAATTGATAAAATCAGGATCATAGAAATAAATTAGATAGAAGAAAAGGGTGTGCAAGAGTCATAAATGTATACACAAGTCATGTATGATGAAGAAAGGTCAAGACTGACATTTTCAAGTTTCTAATACTATATTCTAATGTCTACAAATTTCCCCACTTTTATTCTAATATTACAGATAAAACATTGATAGAATAAACAAATAAATAAAAATTATGTACCTAAGTGTGTAAACACACTTTATCTTTGGGAAAATACACTAACTTTCTAGTTTGCTTCATATAAAACCTACAATGAAATATGTAACAATCAATATCCATATATGATATGAAAACCAAAATAAACTATATTAACGTGTTTTATCTAATTTGGGAAAACCTAAAAATATATTGATTACCCTAAGTGACAAAGTACTGTGTAAAATTATGAATAATAATATTAAAAAAAATATCAAGTATTCACTGGTTTGAAACTTACTAAATCTAGAAACTTACTAAATAAGGAATGAGCAATAAAAAATTATAACTTAGCTGGAAAATAGTGTTACAAGATGAATCAAAAGCTAAAATTGGTAGAGTGGTTGGGTTTGATGATTATGAAACTAGATTTGTAGCTAATGATCCCTAAACAATAATGCCCTAAGCTAGACAAGAGAGGGGGGCGATCCTATCCAATGTGAGGTTAGTCATGTCCAACAAATAATAAAGATCTAGGATTTTTGGGTTTTGTTTAACTTCATTTGTATGTTGTGTTCCATGTGGGAGCTTTAAATCAATTGTGGATACCACTAAGAAAATTTTTAGTGGCTATTTATAGCTAACAAGGTTTTTAATTTTGAAAATGGCTAATTCTGTAATAATATATATATAGGTAAAATCACCAAAATTTTATACAATTTCATAATTTGGGACACAGATTCGCCTTATAGATTATACTCGATCTTATTTCGAGACACAAATTCACCATAGTTACTTACATGTATGGATCTGTTTTGCTAGAAAATTATACGAGGCATGTATAGGTTAGTCTGGAATCGCTAGGTGTATGTGTGTGTGTGTGTGTGTGTGTGTGTGTGTGTGTAATAAAAGACCACTTAGGACACAATAAGTTTAAGGTAATAATTACATTTATTATGTGAAAATAATTTTAATATTCTTTGGCACCAGATGCTCTTCCTTCTATATGGTTTTAATAACTAAAAAACTTAATAATAAATAATTTTAAAATCTAATGTTTATTTTATTTCTAGCTATGAATGTGGTGCAGGTGGAATTAAAGCTATAGAGATTGAGGTTTAGATTTTGTCCCATTTTTTAGTGAATTGACATCAGCGTATTGAGGGGGCCCAAGGCAAAATTTAATGTTGGTTCAACACGTCACCCATGGGATCAATGGAAGTTGCTCAACACATCACCTGTAGGATTAATGAAAGTTGTTCGAATACATATGTGACAATTTTTTATTTTTTCTTGTCATTTATGCAAGCTCGTGGCAAAAGTGAAGATTTGGTGTTTAGAAGCGAAGCTCTAGTAGTCGAAGTTGGAAACAAAGGCACAAACAAATTCTAAGCTAGTTTTCTTGTGATTGAAAGGTACAGACTTGTGCTTTTTTAGTTTTAAAGACCGAGAGTAGTTGTTTGCATACATAATTATCTATTTTGAAATGAATAAATATAATAATAGGTTTCATAAAAAATATTTGTTTAAATACATTTGCTAAAAACACTATGCATGTTGGTTTTCTCAGAAATTTCATTTATATCTAAAAATCTTTTCCTTAAACTAAAAATTTGTGAAATGAGTATTTTTAGGTTAGTCAAAAATATTATTGAAATAATTATGAGGCTTTATTGCGTTTATTCATTTTGTTTAAAAGAAGTATCTTACATGTGATTATTTCTTAGAGGAAATGAGTTTATTATTTGTTTTAAAAAAGTATGTGGTAAGGACCAACCACATAATATAATTCACTTTGTTTTGTACATTACTTAAATTAAGTATCTTGCATGCCATTATTTCTCAAAGAAAATAACTTTCTTGTTTGTTTAAAATAAGTATGTGATAAATACCAACCACATAATATAATTCATTTTGTTCTTTGTGCATTATTTAAAAGACGTATATTACATGCCATTATTTCTCAGAGCAAATTTATGTCTTGTTTGTTTAGGGTTTAGGGTGGTAAAACTAAAGACCAACCAAATAATATATTAAACTAAGTAAAAAATTATGACAAAAAATTAGGATATATATATATATATATATATATATATATATATATATATATATATATATATATATATATATATAGTCTCGCACTATGGCTCCATAGTCAGTTTATTATTTATACTCTATAACCTGATTTTTTATCACAATTTTTGCCATACTCAGTTTATTATTTATACTCTATATCCTGATTTCTTATCACAATTTTTGTCATACTCAGTTTAATGTATCATTTTGTTGGTCTTTACTACATACTTCTTTAAAACAAACAAGTAATTGATTTCTTCTAAGAAATAATGGTATACAAAATACTTTTATAAAAAGCGAGGATGACATAACTAAAAAAATATAATTATTACTTTAAGTTTATTATGTCCTCAATATGTCAATATTAATTTACTAAAAAATGGGACAGTATTTAAATCTCAATTCTCGTAGCTTTAATTCTACCTGCACCACATTCAATGCTAAAAATAAAATAAATATTAAATTTAAAAATTATTTATTATCAAGTTTTTTAGTTATTAAAACCATAAAAAAGAACATGTGGTGCCAAAGAATATTCAAAATATTTTCACATAATAAATATAATTATTACTTGAAGCTTATTGTGTTTTAGGTGGTCCTTACACACACACACACACACACACACACACATGTTATAAATAAAATAAATTTTAGGTTTGAAAATTATTTATTAAGTTTTTTAGTTATTAAAACCATAAAGAAGAGCATGTGGTGCCAAATAACATTCAAAACATTTTCACATAATAAATATGATTATTACCTTAAGCTTATTGTGTTTTAGGTGGTCCATAAACACACACACACACCTGGTGATCCCAGACTAATCTATACATGTGTCATATAATTTTTTGGAGAATCAGACCCATGTAAACTATATAATAGGTTCTACCAAAATTTTTGAAGTACGAGTTATGATCTGTACTCAATTTATACTAAGTATTGCACATGATCTTATTGTATGTACTCGACGAAAATAGTCCTAGAGCCTCATAATCATATTGTATATTATTTTTAAATGTTTAAGATAATAATTATATTTTGGTTGACATGATTTTTTAATTAAAATAAAAAAATATTTGAAAGACCAATATATATTGTGAAAGAATAATGCATGACATAAATATTATGAAAGAATAATGCATAGTTTTATTAGGCTGGTAGTTGTTATTTTAGTATAGTTGTAACGAGGATGGAGTGATTAATTTTTATGCACAATGATGGTTAAATAAGTATTATTTTCATTTTATTTCAAATTAAATAATTTGATACATTATATTTTCAAGATAATGAAAATTAGGAAGTATTTGAGCTTATTTGTATAAAATACTTGTTTTAACATATTTTATTAGATGTCAGGATGGAATCCTTGTTCAAATGATTTAGGTAAAGATGTTTAGGGTCATGATGATGATTAATGTAATGAGGCTACTCCTTCACAGGATAGCTCTCGAGGTGGTTGGTTATTTCATTGTTGTAGGGCTGCTAACATATTTGCTAGGCCATTTAACCAGAGAACCTGTGTTTCTTTATATTTTGATGTCAATGACCCTACCTTTTGGAATGTTCTCAACTCTTTGCCTACTAACTCTTTGAATTTTCATGGAGATAAGGGATAAAGGGGAGCACATTGGAAGAATCATCCTTACAGATGAGGTATTCCAAATGAGCCCCCTCAACACTGCATGCTTCAGCTGCCATTCAACCTAATAAGCAAAATATTTCATTACTCGAGCCACCTCAACATGAAAATATTCTTGAATTAGCTACAAAATTGTATCCTAATGAAATTGTTCCACTTCACACTAATATTCCACTCTTTGAGCCTGAAAGACCCACTTCTTCTAGCAAGAAACATGCTAGCAACCCTACAACACAACCTATGGAGGTTAGAATATTAAAAAATGTTAAGTTGGAGGTGGATGATTCTGAAGGGCCCTCAACTCACTTGATGGAACTTTCCATTGCTTTTATGAAGTACACTGAGTACTTAATTGATAAGGGTACCCATTTAATAGATTTGGTTTCTAATACAAAATCTAATTAAAATTAAATTCTTGTGTTGTAATTTCTATTGATACTTGGTATTAAATACTGTCTTGATATTTTAAGTATGTTGATATTATGTTTGGTAGTTTTGATATATACATGGAAATATTTTATTTCCTACAAAAAAATATGTTTAAATGGTTTACTCTTTACTGAACAATTATAGAAACACACATGGATTTTAATATTTTATTATAATTTTTTAAGGTTATTTATACATATTGATCATGTTTTCGCCTTGCCAAAATAAATACATAAATGTATGTAACAAGATCAAGATTCAATATGAGCTTGAGGAAGAAGTTGAAATCAATATTTTTTTTGTTATCTTTCATGCCCCAAAATTATAGTTTTTGAGGTCTCTTTTTGTGTCGTACATATGGTAAGATCATGTGCAATACTTAGTATACATTGAGTACAAACCACTGTAAGTCTTTTAAAATACTAATCTAAGATATAAAAGAGATATCAAGAGATTGATATATAAGAGACTAATCTATAAGTATACATTGAGTACATTGAGTCTTTTTCTCTCTTGGTTGCTTTCATTTCATTTATTTTTTCATATATATAAATATAAAAGGGATATCAAGAGATTGATAAAATACTTTGATAAAATAAAAAATCTCTCTCTCAAGAGATTGCCTCTTCTATAGGCTTTATATTGTTGGATAGGTTAGATTATATTATTTGAAATTTGATCACATATACATATATTTGACATGTGAGATATAAAATATAAAAAAGTTTGCCAAAATATTTTAACCATATCAATAATCAGTAATGGCCTTTCAAATATTTTTATATTTTAATTAACAAACCATGCCAACCAAAATATTATTATTGCCTTAAATTAGCTATGGAGTCATAGGGCAAGACAACTATGAAAAAAGAGGATGACAAGTCAATATCTTAAAAGAAATGTTTTTTATGAAACTTATCATTATATTTATTCATTTCAAAATAAATATGTATGCAAACAATTGCTCTCAATCTTCTGTTTCATTAAAAAAACATGTTTATAATAGTTATGAACTCTATTATAGAGATGCATATGTATTCAAACATAAGTAAGTTACTCAAACACATATGTGATAGTTTCTTGATTTTTATAGTCATTGATGAAAGATATTGGCACAACGAATCTCTGGTAGTCAAAATATTGGGATGGAAGGTTGGAAATTAAAGTGCAGATAATTTTTAAGCTGATTTCCTTATGATTGCAAGGTATAGATTTGTGTTTTGTAATTCTGAAGACTGAGAGTAGTTGTTTGTATGCACAATAATTTATCTTAAAATGAATAAATATAATGATAATGTCTTAACCATATCCATAATCACTAATGATAAGGTCTACCAGAATATCTTAATCATATCCATAATCAATAATGTTCTTTCAAATATTTTTTTATTTCCATTAATAAACCATGCCAACTAAACTATAATTATTACCTTAAGATTATTGTGTCCTAAGTCACAAGTGGTCCTTAACGCAGTTATAAAATTGAGTAAAACAAACATACTCTTTCTTCTATATGGTTTTAATGACTAAAAAAATTAATAATAAATAATTTTCAAACCTAATGTTTATTTTATTTTTAGCACTGAATGCGGTGCAAGTGGAATTAAAGCTATGGGGATTAAAGTTTAGATTTTTTTCATTTTTTAGTGAATTAACACTGATATATTGAGTGTATTCAAGGCAAAATTTAATGTTGGTCCAACACGTCACCTGTGGGATTAATGGAAGTTGATCGAATACATATGTGATGATTTTCTTGATTTTTCTTGTCATTTATGCAAGATATTGGTGGAAGTGAAGTTGTTGGTCCAATATAGATACTTATATTTCACTTTATTGAAAGCCAGGTAAAATTTTTAACGTGACCGGTGCCGCTGGCTGGACACGACTAATACTGGTACCACGGGGCCGGTGGGGGACTTGAACACTGATGGGTAGAGCCGCAACGGAAGTACTCGACCAACCGACTACACTCCCCGACCCAATATAGATACTTATATTTCATTAAACTATAGACACATCAAATAAATTTGGTATAAAATAACAAGAGAACACCACAAAATACTTATACATCTCTATAATAGAGTTTACAACTATTATAGACATGTTCTCTTAATCAAATAGAATACAAAAATATACCTACTTGGTATAAAATAACAAATAAATATCACAATATACTTATGCATCTCTATAATAGAGTTTACAACTATTATAGACATGTTCTCTTAATCAAACATAAACAAAAATATAAATTTTTTTTCATTTTGTTCTTGATAATTATTATTTGCATTCTCTTCAAAAGTTATTGGAGTCAGATCTAGTATTATAGAATTGTCATGTGTTTGAAGAATCATTAGTCAATTCTCTTCTTTCAAATGTTGACTACCAAATTACTAGAGCTCGATCAAATGAAAAATTGAGGACATTGTATCTAGTTGTATATAGCCTCAAGCAAGTCTCTAATTTTTGTCAAGCTTGTTTCTTAATTTTTACTTTAAAAATGACAATGCACTAAAAATTCTTTCATCTTCTATTGAGCCCAAAATCATTGTTTGGCATAAATTAACAAGATTAAAATATTATGAGATATCATCACTTAGTATTTCACTCAAACTTAAGGTAGTCTATGGTCTAGTGATCAAGCCATCTTCAAAAGCATGGTCCAAAACTTGTTATGGCAAATTGAACAAATTGCTCCCTTAGCTTTTGCAAATCTAAAATGCCTTCATATTCATCATTCAATTTTACACTCTTACAGAAGTGTTACGCCAAAGTTTTGATTTTATTCTAAAAATATGATGAGCTAATATTTTCTCAATATTGAGGGTACATCATAGCCATGGATTGTAGTAATTCATCCCAAAGAAAATGATATCTAATATTTGAAGAGAAACATTTTGTAATTTTCTTCAAGGTGTAACTTATAGATGATATAACCTCAAGGAATCGATCCCTTATAACAGGAACTTCTTTGAGTCTATTAAATCGACCAACTATGTCAAAAGTGGGAGTTATGGTTTGTACTCAATTTATACTTAATACTTCACATGATCTTACCATATGTACTACATAAAAAGAGTATTGGAGCCTCATGATCTCATTGTATTTTGTTTTTAAATGTTTAAGATAATAATTATATTTTGGTTAGTATGGTTTGTTAATTGAAATAAAATAATATTTGAAAGGCCAATATGGATGTGGTTAAGACATTTTGATAGTCCTTATTATATAGTTTATAATTTTAAGATTATGAAAATGTTTTGAATAATTTTTTAGTTATGTCATCCTCTCTTTTTATAATTGTCTTGTCTTATGACCCCATATATGGTTTATACATTATACTTTGATTTTTTGTCATTATTTTTACTATACTCAGTTTATTATATTATCTGGTTGGTCTTTACCACATACTTATTTTAAACAAACAAAAAAATGATTTCCTCTGAAAAAATGACATGCATGATACTTCTTTTAAACAATGCACAAAGAACAAATTGAATAAATACAACAAAACCTCATAATCATATTGTATTTTATTCTTAAATATTTAATGTAATAATTATATTCTGATTGGCATGGTTTTTTAATTGAAATAAAATAATATTTGAAAGATCATTATTACTTATGGATATTGTTAAGACATTTTGACAGACCTTATCATTATTGATTATGGATATGGTTAAGACATTTGAAAGATAATATTTTGAGAACATATCTTTAAAAAAATGCTTTTTAAAGAACTTATCATTATATTTATTCATTAATTCATTATATTTTTGCTATACTCAATTTATTATATTACAGGTTGGTCTTCACCACATACTTGTTTTAAAAAAACAAGAAATTGATTTCCTCTAAGAAAATGACATCCAAGATACATATTTTAAATAATGCACAAAGAACAAATTAAATAAATATAAAAAAACCTCATGATCATATTATATTTTATTTTTAAATGTTTAAGGTAATAATTATATTCTGGTTGGCATGGTTTGTTAATTGAATATTTGAAAGGCCAATATGGATGTGGGTAAGATATTTTACAGACCTTACTATATAGTTTATAATTTTAAAACTATGAAAATGTTTTGAATATATTTTTTAACTATATCATCTTCACTTTTCATATTTGTCTTGCCCTGTGTCCCCATAGTTGGTTTATACTTTATACTTTGATTTTTTATCACAATTTTTACTACACTCAATTTATTATATTATCTAGTTGGTATATTGAGAGACTTAAAGAGGTCTGTACTCAATTTATACGTAGTCATATAGCCATCAAATTCAACACTTAAAAAGGAAAAATTTAATCTTTATAAAAATGACAAATTTAATCGTTAAAAAGAAGGAATCGTAAATAAGATCTTGACTTTAGACTTCTCATCTTCTAACCTCTTTATCTATTAATTTTTTTCTATTATTTCTTGATTTGAATATAACACTTAATTCACCACCTTTTTATAAGTTTTTTTAAATAGCTAATATAAATCGCCAGTCAATTTATATTGGCATGGTGATTTTGCCAAAGATTCACCAATGAAATTATACCTAGAATTTAGGATTTGCTAAAATTTTATAGTAAACTTTTAAAGGTCCCTTCTTAAAATTATCCCTGGATACCACTGTATGATTATTTTTCCTTTGAAAACCTAGCTCCTTGACATGTGAATACCAATGCAAATCAATGGGAGAAAAAGTGGTCAATAGTTGAAGTTGGGCATAACATCAACACCCCATATGCTAAGCACTACTTACATTCTAATACTTTGAAGAGGGATCAAACTTCATATAGTTATCCTATCTACTATGGTGTGTGGATAATAGTACAAAGTGATATATGTAGGTACAATACTGGTGTGATTAAGTGACTTAACTATGACTTATGACCTTAGAGATGTATCCAAACTTTAGCTATGGGATACTAGGGTTGTATGTAATCAAAATTCGGAGAAATAGGGAATTTGTTCTCAATGTGTAATTAGAATTCTGATATTTTTTAGTGTGAAAGCTTCTTGTGTAAAAATTAGTTTGAAATGTGTTTATATAGTCATATCTTGGAAATTATTTTAAATGGGGCTTATTAGGGACATATGCCAACCTTTACATAATAATTAATTTTATGAATTAGTCATTATTTGGAAAGTGGAGAAGAGAGATGGATTGGACAATAGAGGGGGTTGCTCCTATCAAATAGGGTGTTGTTATCTAATGGGGATAAACAATGTTGATAAAAGTCTAGCATGGTTTGAATGATGGTTGAAGTTGATAGCATGATGGATAAGTGCATCATGGGGCCATCAATCAACTGAGAAGAGTGATTTCTTCATGTGAAAGGTGGTCAAAAGTGATCAAAAGGATCCTAGGATAGGTCCAGAGATAAGTGTGTAAAGGAGTGGTCAAAAGTGCCATGTTTTATTTTAAATTTTAATTTATGTGTCTACATTCTCTCCCCCCCTTTATTATAGAAATGTAAAAAAGTTAAAGTACTAGAGTAAAAGGAAAAATATGTTAAACTTACTTGTGAAGTGTAGTCTTGAGTGTAGGCCACAATGCTAAATTGTGCTCCATGCAAACCTGAAATGAAACATATGTAATATCAGTCCTTACCTAAGATGAATATCAAAAATAAAAATATAATAAACTAGAGAATGATAAGGAGTGAATACACCTGATTAGGTGTATGGACCATTGTGTTTTTCTAGTGACTATAAAGGGAAAGACCCTTGAATATTTCATTTGCATTGAATAGCTTGGATTATACTATGCATGCCCCAATACTCATCAATAGGTGATTGTGCTTAAGAAATCAATGTGTGTTTGACTTCGTCATTGCATACCTAGATTAGTTAAGTGATTTTTAATCCATGTGTGAATCACAATATATTATTTTGATGCAAAACTATTGTAAATATTGGTGTAAAAAGTGAACCAACCATTGCAGATAGAATAAGGTGCAATTATGGTGCAAAACTAGTGTAAAAACTAAGTATAATCTAAATATGGTATATCTAGCATGGAGAATGACATGTATTTGCCATTTCATTTACAAAACTAGTGCAACAAATGAGTAATGAAGAAGCCATATGCTGCACACATGCCCCCAAAATGATATCTAGTGTTTATGGATTCTAAAAATGTGAAATAAAAATTGTGATTCTAAGCAACCATGTATGTTAATTTGGAATAACATGTCACACATGATGCCCCCAAATTGAGCAAATCCAAATAAAATTGAGTAATTCTAGAAATCGAGACTGTATAAATGTTGCATATTATCTTAGGTAGATCAATATTTTGAGAAATTCTAGAAATACCTATTTTTTAGGCATTTGGAAAATAGTGGTGGGAAGGATAGGAAAGTAGTGCTCTCTTGTCCAACATGGTTCTCCTATCAAAAATCACTTTTTGTGCATTCTCTAAGACTAAAATTGTGTTAATTATGTAATAATTATCAAATTTTGTTTGTGTGCTAATTTGGAAGGTCTGGTCTCTAAGATAGATCTCTGTGAATGCCTCCTCTTTTGAGGTGAGTTATTGAACCTATGCAATAACTTATCTCAAAATAAAAATTTATGAAATAAATTGTTATAAAATAAAGATGTAAATCTGAGTAATACTGATAACATGGAGAAGCATGGCATCATCATAGAGATAAACTGAGCATGGTATTAATATGAGATGCATATAGGAACAAACATTCATAGCAAGATTGTCTAGATAATGTTAGCATTTAGGCACACATATAAGTCATTAACCCTAAATTGAAATAAATAGGTTATTTAGGATTAAGTATATATAAATGATTAAATAGAAGGGTGATAAATAGATCTGTAGTAGGCCAATTAATTTGGAATCTTAGATAAATAATATTCTAAATTTAAATACTAAAATATGTTAAAATATAAAGTACAACTATGAATTGATATTGTGATAAATGAGAAACAAAATTACTTGGTTTATTTAGCACATACAGATTTGGACTAAAATAGGTTAGAAGTGGACTAGATCAGAATCCTAAAACAATCGTTAGATCTTAGAATTTTGCATTTTATGCCCTCAAATGTTTGCATCAGATTTAGATAGTTGTATCAATGTAAGAGTCTGATATGGATGTAGGTGTCCTATGTGAAATACTGACTGGATCTAGATGTGACCAAGTAGATCCTTTTGATTTTTTAGTCACCTTTCTTCTAATGTATATGGATTGTGCATATATGTTGTCACTTTTTGTCAAATGATCAAACCCTAGCTTCCTTGCCCTTAGAGTGACTATGGGAAAATGGATTAGTGGGAACATGACATTGAGCTACCCAAACGACCCCTTTATTAATGGGTGTTACCTACATAGCCAATACTTGAAATAACTTCTCATACTTATTTAGTGATCTCCTACATGTTGGCTTATGTATGCATAAGTATGAAATATGTGATAAATAAATAAATACATTGACCTAGCTTGTAACTTAGAAAATATGGCTCATGGGTTGCTTTGTCAATACTTCATATCTATATATAGACTACACCTATGATCTATATGGAAATAGGATCAAATAGGGTATCTTTGCTCACTTGAATGCTTGATTAATCATTATTTCATTGCTCTATATGTGAGGGGTATAAATTTACTAGGTAGGTTATGAATGGGGATTGATCTTATATAGACCAATACTTTGGGAAAATGTATCACACTAAAGCACATAGGTCGACCATAAGGACACATTACTTTTAAAAATTAGATTACTTTTGGGCAGTGGACACTTAGTTAAAAAAATGATACTTGTGTTGATGTAGGCGTCTGGCTAGGACATAAGTGTCTGGAAAGCTAGAAAATAGGTACATGTCCAAAATTGATAGAGAAAGATAAAGATCAGGTTTAAAGTATTTTACATAAAATAGAAGGCCTGGTCATCATAATAACATATGGTTGGACTAAGAGATAAACAATTTGGCACACAAAGATAGTGAATGCAAGCCTTTCAATAGCGAGAATTTCTTAGAGATAAAGGGTGCAACCATGATAGGTATTTTCAAAGTGTATAATATTAAAGAGATATATAATTTATATTTAGTATCTACATTCCCACCTTTAATCTAATAATAAAATTACTATTTTAAAAGAAAATTAATGTGTCCTTGGATGTGTATAACACACCTTGTCTTTGTGTGAGCCCAACTTGAGTGTTTTATTGGTGACTGACTTGCAACCAAGATCATGTTATAATGTATATAATCTAAAATTGAAATCATTTGAAATATTTAAAAATACAAAGCAAGGTTAGGAGTACACTTGTGTGTCAATGCAACCATATTGATTTTGGGCAATTTGATCTAAAGAGATGCTTCATTATGAATCATTGGCACAAAGACTAGGAAAATTTTGAAACCTAAAAGAGCATACATATATAGATATTAGAGGAAAATATGCCCCTAACCTTGGTGGAAAGGTGATTTTCCACACAACTATTGAGCTTATCTCAATCATGCAACTCAACCATGCTTATATATTAGTAATTGTCAATGATCCAATCAAATCACACTATATATCTGGTGAGTTTAGATTATTTAATCAATTAATTCAATAAATATATTGAATTTAGATGATTTAATCAAGTCTAAATTATAAACTTGGTAATATTGAATTATTTAATCACCTCAACCTTCCAAAAGGTGAAACAACTACTGCAGTAGATTGGATCAATAATATTTCATAAAAATTTTATTTTGAGATATTTAAAGTTTTATATGGATGAAATGTAGTGTGGACATGTGTCAATCTTGTATGAACCTAAAGGGAACACGTGTTGCTTTGAAAGGTCACTTGGGTCTAGTTGGTCATGATTGACACACGTGGTGGTATTTTACTAGTTTTTAGATCATAGTGGGATGTGTCGGGGACATTTGGTGGATCAAATTCAATGGGATTGCTCATGGGGGATAATATCATGACATGTAACCCAAGGATTTTAATTATAATGGCCAACTTCTTCATGAGCTCTTTAAATGATGCCACATAGCTTGTGAACTTGATAGATTTGCTCTAGGTGTCTTGCATGGGATGTGATGAATCTTTAAATATGATAAAATTCCATAGTAGCTATTTGAAATTTAAAAAATAATTTTATTTTGAAATTTTAGGTGTCGTGTGCATGACATATGCACCTCATATATGTTTTAAGCTAAAATTTGGGTATAAAAATTATACTAATGTATAGAATAATGCCATAAATGTGTATCTAAATCATATAATTATGAAATTTGTCTAATTTGAATTTTTTTCAAGTGTGGAGAATGTGTTTCCATGACATTCCCCGACTATATTTGGAGAATATGAGAACTGCTGTAAGTGTCAAGAACGTGTTTCCATAACATACCCCCACTATAATCTGGAGATACTGAGTAACACACAATTGACAATCAAATCTCATAAAACACAAAAGCCAAAACACAATGAGAAATCAAATGTCATAGAAGGAAAGAGCCACACTTAATGGACAATAAAATGTCACACAAGAAAAGAGCCACACACAATGGACAATCAAATGTCACACAAGGGAATATCCACACACAATGTCATACATCCATGAGGATCACAAAATACAAAAGGAGAAATGGAAATCATGCATAAAAGCACACAATATAACACCAAATGATGACATAATGTAACATAGAACAAAAAAAAGTAATAAAAACATCATACATAGAATAAGCAAAGTTATCAATATATGAAATCATCACACATGGTAAAGTAACATATCCATATAGCACTCTAAGTAGTATAAGAAAAGGCAAGGCATGTATAATCAATCTAAGTGGCATGATATGATCAATTATAGTAATAATTGAAAGATGTAACTTGGATATATGTATCAAATTAAATCCCCTGGTGTAGGTATGTGTGGCTTAGTAGGTGGTAGGAATGTTTCACGTTTGTGAATCCATGTCATATGAAGCCTATATGTCCTAGACTCAATCATATATACTTTAAATGAATGTGTGTATGAAAAGGAACATCTAATTTACTAAACATATGATATATAACATTAATAAAAAACATTTACTAAGAAAAACATGTCATGCATAGGTTTTTATTTTTTATTTTTTGAAATATTTTTATTTTTCGTATTTTTGGAATGTTTTTATTTTTTCATATTTTTAGATAAATCATTTGATACCAAGAGTAAAAGGATTTTACAATATAATAAATGGAGGCATTTGAACTTTCCATAGCATATGTTAAGGCATAGTGTTAACTACATGTGATAACATGGCGATGTGGAGAGAAACAAGGCAATCAATATACCTCCATTATGTATGTGAATCTAAATAACATAGATCAAAAGAGTACATGTAGAAAACATGCCCAAAATGGGAAATAATCATAACATTAAATCATGATATGTAGATATAGGTGTATGTGATAATGTAAGCTTAATATAAGCAAAAAAAAGTATATATAAGTAGTATGTAGGGATGACCAAGTAACATCCTAAAAAAAAATGTGCACTAGGATTAAACCACTATAAATGATGCATCATCATAGGGTTGATATCACAAATGTGCGGATTGGGATAAACACTCAGAAGGCAAGAACCAAGTGAAAATGTCATAATAATTCTAGGGGATATAATAATGATAATTGAAAAAACATATTACACATGGATGCCAAAAATGGAAGAATAAAGGTAATAATAAATCAAGAAATCATCCCAAATCTATGTACAATATAATTTATACAATATTCTATCTAAGCCCATTATTAGGTGGTACAAATATCTCTAACCATGGACATGGATTATTAGATGTATCAATGTATTTGTATTTGAGTTTAAGAAGTATCCATATGATGTATAATATCCATCATCACTATCAAATCAACTTGATCCTTTGTATGTTGTGGAATTAACTGTGAAGTTGAAGGAATGATTTGTATACCAAGGTCACACATTAATGTACTAATATTATAGATATCAATAGTGTGGTTATCAACTAAATCTTATATATTATGTCTTAGCCCAAATCACCTATTTTTAGAATGTCCACCACATCAATGAAAGTCACAAGATGTGGTGTTATCATATCCCTTAGGTAAAGGCCTATTCATATCAATATCTTTTTAGAGAGGGTGATTGTAAACTAGGTAGATATTCTACACTAAGCTTCACCAACACATATCCTATATCCCTATCTCAACATATGATTGACTGATGATTGTTCTAGATTACTTTCAATGATAAAACATAGATAAATAATGAGCGTTGTAAATTAAATGTACAACACACATAACATAAAAAAAAAGTATAAGACAATACAATGCATAAGATGAACACACTATATGACTTGGAGAAACTCAGTGTGGGAAAATTTCTAGAACACACTATATGACTTGGAGAAACTCAGTGTGGGAAAATTTCTAGTGGGTGAGAAAAATCATCTCCCCTTCCACTATGTAATTCAACAATTGTATAGGTTACTACCAAACAAGGCCTTTATGTATATAACTTTCACTATTACACTATACAAATCTTGCACACATGACTAATTTTCACTTAGACAATTCACAATGATCCAAATCAAATTGGAAAAACCATTCATAGCAAGGAAACAATGAGGCGACATGAACAAAGACCCAAACTTGTAAATTATAATGTGAATTCAACTTCAAGGTTTCTCACTAACTTATTTAATGATCCATGCCTCAAACATAAACTATTATTATGAGCTTTCACCTAGAACCAATTGATCATTCCAATTAAATCATCATAATAAGAGAAAGTGTATGCAACCACTCCTTTGTATCCATGTTTTGGATGTGGTGAAACTATTATTTTAGGCTAATCAGAGGTTATACAACCATTTGGGTGGTGACACAATCACTACCTACAAATACCATCAATTTCATCATCTTTGATGAAATACATGATTTCAAAGGCTACAAGCTATTGATTGAATTAATATAAGAATGCACAGACTATCCCATTACTGATTATGCCATTGAAACTTAACTGTATAGTTCATTTTACATGAACAATCTTTAATAAGTGTCTTACATAGTGTTTTACATAAATGAATTACATAATTTCACATAGTAGAAATGAAATAAATAACATATCTACTATACTAGATACATCTTTTGGATATGCCTCCCTAATTTGAGGTTTTTAAATCCCTAAAGTATTTAGGAACTCTGTAAGTGAGGAAATTTCTTCCCCATATCTTCTATAAAATACTATTTGGCCTTACAAAGTAGTTGACCCTTTGACCCGACTAGCCAATGCTCTTACACTTCTCCTCCTTAGCACACCATCTTCCTCTAATTCTAGCTGACTATTAGGAGTGAGTTCTTAAGTTTAAGGTAACAACAATCCTTCATATTCATTGTCTAACATAGAAGGTTCAGAGAGACAAAAATTCTCAACATTGGTAATGAAATAAATCTTCATATAATGTGGAAAATCAAGTCTGAATGAATTCTTTACCACTTGTTCTATAATTTTAAATGGACCATATCTAAGAGGCTTAAGCTTTTTAGTCTTTCCTTGGAGCCTCTCTCTACACAAGTACAACCATACCTTATCTCCAATAAGGAAACTATGCTTAATCCTATGCTAATCACACATTGCTTTGTACTTGGCTTGTGACTCCTTCAACCTTTTTTACACTTGGAGGTGAATTTGTTGAATCTTCTCAATGAAACTTTTGAATTTTTGACCTCTTGATCCAATTTTCCATTTCTTTTGTATAGTTGTCTCAAAATAACATCAAATGCCCATGGAGGTAAGTAACCAAATTAGTTTCAAAAAGATTTTTTATAGTAGAAGAATGCATTGCCTTGTTATACTAATGTTGAACATACATAAAATTTTCATCACAAGTCTTAGGATGCTTCTTGTTATACCCCTTTAAGAGTTGTACCAATGTTATTTCATAACTTTTATCTACCCATTGGTTTATGGGTGAAAAGTGGTAGACCATTTCAACTTGGTATCTATCTTCTTTCATAGTGTAGCCAAAAAATTACCAACAAATCTTGAGTCTCGATATGAAAACATAGAACTAGGACAATCAAAATGAATCCAAACATTAACAAAGAATAACACAACTGCATCACAACTGTTGAGGATATTATTGTAAGGAATAAGACTACACATATTACTAAACTTGTCCACAACCACAAAGGGATAGTCATTCCCCTTCCTTGACATAGGAAATCCACCTACAAAATCCATGGAAATGTTATCCTATGGCCTAGAAGGAATCAGTAATGGCATATAAAAACCCAAATTAATCTTACTAATCTTATTTTAAAACATAACACCCATCCCATTATGAACCTAGAAACATCAAACTACATATTAGGCCAATAAACACACATCTATAAATTTACATAAGTATATGTAACACCAAAATGTCATGCATATTTTAAAGTATGTGCTTCTCTCATTAACTAAAATATTTCCTTCGTAGGCACATAAAGCTTACCTAACTTGTAGAGCAATTCATATTGAAGGTAAAAATCCTCCTTGGGCTTAAATCCTTCACCTTAAGACATCTTCTCTTAAAGAAATATCTCCAAAAAATTCACATTATGTGTATATCTCTCTACATAATACTCACACATATAAGGTTAAAGAAGAGTTATAGTGCCCATGGTCGAAGCAAAGGACGTTTAGATAACATATTAGCTAGTTTTTTAGTCACACCTTTATTATATTTGATAGTCAAATAAAGTTGTTGTAAAAAACCCATCCACTCATATTGTCTAGCTTATTGAATGAAGTTTGTTTTGTGTTTGCTAATATTGGAGTGGTTCATGACCCATGTAGATAATAGTTTTCTTGCATATAAGATAGTGTTTCAATTTATTGATTGATTGAATAAAAGTGTATAGTTCCATATCATATGTACAACAATATAGAATTGCACCATGAAATAACTCTTAATGGTAACATACATGCTTACCTCCTTAAAAGACAACTATAAGTAAGGCAAAGATAATACTAGAGCATGAATAATCTTATGTTTAAACATAACAAATCATCTTGTTTCTTCTTAACTCAAATTAAAGTCTTAACACATATTTTAGCTACATGTAAAGGTGAAGATATAAAAGATAAAACCTTGATGAACTTTATCAAATATTGAAATACAATAAATAAAATCCTTGTTTCAATCACATTAAAAGACTTTGGCCAATTCATGATCACCTCTATCTTTTCTAGATCAATCCTTGATTCCCCATATCCAACCACATGTGCCAAGTAGATAAGTGATTGTCGAACAAACTCACATTTCTTCTCATTCAACACTAACTTGTTCTCCTTCAAAACTCACAAATTTGTTTTAAATGATCAATATACTCATCAAAAGTTTTGTTTAAAATAATAATATCATCCAAATACATAATGACAAAGGAATCAATAAAAGGCATCATTGCTTCATTCATCAATTGCATGAAGATAGCCATTGCATTTCATATCCCATAAGGTAGAACCAACCATTCTTATAACACTTTCCTTGTTTTGAATGTTGTCTTCGAAATGTTCTCTTCTTTAATCCTCAATTGGTGATAAATGGATCTCAAATCTAGCTTAGTAAAATAATTGGCATGATGAAGTTGAACTAGAAGATCATCAATATATGGAAGATGGTACCTATTATTTATGGTTATTTGTTTAAGTTATATATATTCAACACACATTCTCCATGAACCATATTTATTAGGTATTAAAATAATAGGATAACCACATGGATAAGTACTAAGATGGATTACATGTTGATTAATTAAATACTAACTAATGTTTATCCTCATTGGCATTCTTCAAGGACTACCTATAAAACTCGATATTTAGAAGTGGATTGTTTCATAACAACCAAATTTCATGATTAATAGGCCTTAATAGTGAAAAAACTATGGGCTTATGAAAAACTTATTTGAAATATTGCACCAAAACTTCCATATGCTTATTCTCTTTGATAGTAAACATGCTACAAAAAGTTTAATGTGCATGAATATGCCTTAATAAGTAAATCAAAATTCTTAGCTAGGCAAACTTTCCAGTAGCATTAATAATCCTTTTACTTTGAGAGGCACTTACCAAGGACATTTTAGAATCATCTTTATGGGCTGAAATTATGTAGTTATTGCATGCATTAAAATATGCTCGCCCCACTAATTTCAATAATTCCCACTAATTTAGCCTAATTCTTGTATTTCCTAGTTATAATAACATTTGGCCCAATACCCATACCCATTATTACATCCCATGGAACCTTTACCCCATCCTAAAACTAATTAATCCCTTTATTAAACCTCTAATAAACCCCATTACCTACTAAATTACTCCCTAATCCCACTAACCAATTTTAAATTAAAAAATATTCTAACTACCCACCTACCACCCTACACTAGCCTTCCCTAAACACCTAAACCCTATGGGGAGATTTATAGAATTAGAGGATTCTAGAAATCCAATTTAGCCCCCTTCCTCTAGAATTTTCCTATTCTAGATATTTCCATGGAATTAAAAATTTCATGGAAATTCATCAACCATAGATCTTAATGGCCCAGATTTAAATTTGGACCATAGATCTTCCCCCCATATGCCTATAAAACTAAACCACTCCTCCATTTTCAAGACTAATGAAGAAGTGAAAGAAATCTACTAACAAGCCATTAAGTTCTCTATCGTCAAGCATCCATATTAGACTTCAAGCATCATCATAGCCATTATCCACATCCATATCCCTTTTGGAAGCCATTTTTAAGAAATTATAGGCAATCCAACAATCAAGTCTTCAAGCTCAATCATACAAGTTCAAATCATGGAATAGAGCTATGAGAAGGTAAAATGATGGTAAGAATGCTTTATTAAGTTTGATTTATCTTCTCTATCCTTTCCTATTGGTGTCATTGATTTTGGGTGTGCATTACCATTGGATAATATTTTGAAAAATCCTAATTTTGGTGCCCATAGTGGGGCTCAAACCCACAACCTCCCTTATTTAGGTTAACACTCTTGCTGGAAGCAATCTAGGTGATTTTAGGACCAACTAGACATTGAATCAAGCCTAGATTTTCTCTTTTTCATGCATTCTAAGTAGTGGGATTGCATTGTAAGTGATGATCTTACAGTTAAGACATTGTTGATTTGAGTAACAATATTGTAGGTTAAGTCATTAGAAATTAAGGGTCAATTAGGGTTCTATGTTTTGATAATATCATGATTCTGTAAGTCACAAGATAGCGCTGTTAGTAGTAGGATTGATGATTCTAGTGGCAGTATTGTGGTTACTCATAGTAAACATAAATTTTTGAGACCCTTTGTACTGATTCTATGTCTCTCTTTAGGTGTGTTGTTTTATATGTGTAGGACATCTAGTAAACCCTTAGAAGGTAGTCTATTTGGACATATTTCACAATCCCATGACTTTCTAAGTAGCGAGATTATCTTGCTATTAGTGGTAATGTAGACTCTAGTAGTGGTATTGTTTAAATTTATTAACTAAGTCTATAGTATTATTTATTTTGGATAAGTCCCTAATTCTGTAGGTTGTTTGTCTTGTGTTGCTAAATCTATGTGTAGGATAAAAAGAGGAATCATCTCAAGACTAGGTAATCATCCATTTTTTACAACCCCATGAATTTTTTAATAATGGTATTGTCCTGATATTAGTGATATTATCAATTATACTAGCATGATTGTTAGGAATCATAACTAAGAGGATATTTTGACATATCTATAGCTAGGTGAAATATAGTTTCTGATTTTTGGTCTTTTTGCTTGATCTTGTTTTGAAGTTATCATCACAAAAGGATAATTTTTCAACCATTCGATAATCTTGTGACTCTTTGAGTGGCAATATTGACCTGTTACTAGCGATGTTATTGTTCTTAGTCATGGTATTACATAGTCACCAATAATTGGTAAAACCTCCCCCTTTTTTGTTTTTGATCTATCATTTATAGTATTTTTAGGTCTTGATTAGCAGGGATTTTAAGGTTTGAAGGCTATGAGTCTCAAAGCATCCCCTTTTGGCTAACAAATCTTCTTGTAAACATTCCTTCATATAATCAATTTGTACCTCATTCATATTTGAAAGTCCACTTATAAAGGGTGTTTTCTATCTTGCAAGGTCTTATTAAGTCATAAAGTAAAGAATACTATTAGAGGCTTATCCCATAGGCTAGTTGAGCTCCATATTTTAATACCGCTACTAGGTCAGTCATGGGATTGACCTACAACTAGCAGGATTGTCATCTCGAGTCATAACTTTGTAGTCCAATGTAGTTAGGGATAGTTTTAGACTTTTATAGTATTTTTATTATAAATAATTTTATTTAAAAATGAATCCCTTTAATTATTTATGATCTAATAGACTTTTTAGGACAAACTTAGATAGTTTAATTTAGTCTGGTAATATCACTAGTAGGATCTATTTCTCAGTAGTGATATTGTTAGTTAGAGTATCGATATTGTCTGACCATCACAATTATCATAGTAGTTAGTTGAAAATCCTACCATTATATTCTCATGGTATTTACTCTAAATTATGGGATTATGCATTCTAGTTATGAGATTGCCTTGTGTACTTGTGGGGTTACATAGCTTAAGTTGATAATCATTTCCTTGCAAGATTTTGAGGATTTTGGCACCCTTATTAGATATATGACCTTCGTGATTGCAGGGAGGGGTGCCACTTTTGTTACTTTTTATTTAAAATTTTATTATACTTGAATAATCATAGACTTAGACAGATCATTATCTTCTTTAATTTTTTGTAAATACTTGTTTGCTTATTGTGTGTGTTTTTGTTGCTTGTAAATAATTTCTCATATCATGAAAAATATCACATAGGTAATTATAATTAATTGTATCATGCATTTGATTTATTATTGATCCCTCGCTTAAGATATCACATTATGTGGATTTTATCACCATGCACATGTCTTTGTTTATAGGGGTTAGTATCATGGATTTCACCACCACACTCTAACCACACTCTATGTTCTAGTGGAGTATAACAATAAGGAGAGTTGTCATTATGGCCTAAGCATAATTCCATATAAAGGGTTCCATGGAATGAGGGGTGATTAAGCACATATACCCAGGGTAGTTAGACAACCTCCTACATGGACTTGGGACCCAACATACCATCATGTATATCAAGGACTCCCCTAGATCCTTTTGTAAACCTTAGATTAGGGGAATTCAATCATAATAGGTGTTCCACTATAGAAATCAGTAACAACACCCAAGTGACCATCAAGTGCAAGCAAGGTCGAGAGGGTTCAGTTGATTTCATAATGGGTCACCAACCTATAGCCTCACTTGTGTAGCCATTGGATGGTATGGACATCATGTTACACTCCTATATAGTTTACTAACTTAGGATTATATTTATGCATGTTGTTTGTGTGCTATTTCAAAACCTATTTTGTTTGATATCCGAGTTGGCCACACCCTTAATTTTTGTGTGCATACTTTAGAAATCCTTATAGGATCATCTCTATCTTTCCATCACCATTTCTTCATATCCTTATTTCATCTCATCATCCTTTCATCTTGACTATCCATATCCTATCCTCCCAACATTAACCTTAGCTTACACCCCTTTTCATTCCATATCACTTTCCACACCCATCCTAAATATCATCCATTTTTCCTTAACCAATTTTGATCAAAATTTTGACCAATATATACATCTATAATCATACCATATCATTCATAATGCCTTTTTGTATATACACCCATCTCATAACACTTAGTATCTACTACCTTTTTCCACACCCCATTTGACCATCACACTTCCCCATCCTCTTTTATCCATGTCATTTTCACCTCATCATCTTATCCACACCTCATAGGATATATCTCTCTTAACACCATCATCCTTCCACATCCTCCCTTGTGCATTATAATTAGATCCTTATCACACTTTCACCCATCCTACATACATTTTCTCACCTAATATCCATCCCATAGTGTTTTGACATCCATATCTTATCCATATCCTTGCCTATTTGATCACACCTTATCCATGTCACAACTTTGTATATTGGGTCATGTATTATCCACACCTTGTCCATTTCTTATCCCTATTTATCTATTTGACCACCTTTTATCCATTTGTATTATATTGACCATCTCATACTATCCCACATATAGTGTCTTTCCATTTTATACCCACTCTCTATTCATCCTCCATTATATTTTCATCTTATATCTACACCCCCTCTTCACCAATCCATACACATTGTATTAAACCCAAATATTTACCTACATCCATAGTCTCATCCTTCACATTTTTTTGGATTAAAATATCCCTCTTTTTATGCCATATCTACTCTCCATTTTCATCAACCATCCACCCATCCCCCATCTTATATTTATATCATCTCATCTCCTCACTTCTTTGGTCCTCATAGCTCATCTATTATTTATCCTTTCATCCTTACATCATCCCATTTTATCATAATCTAGTTCTCACATCCACTTATTCCCATCCAATCTTGTAATTACCTTATCCTATCACCCTACCCACATTATCCACCTATCATAGTCTCATTCATATATCTTCATTATATCTATATAGATCCCTCTCCCATGTATAGATATTCATCCCATATATATTATTCTCATATCATCTTATTACCCCATATTGTAATTACATCCATCCATTCTAGTCTCATCCCTATTATCATCATATAATCCTAATAATCTACCATATTTATTATATCTATATAGTTCATCCCACCCTTTTTGTAAATTATTTTGTCCACATAGTCTATTCATCTACCCATTTGGTCATTACCTCATCCTCTTATAATTATTTTCATTCCCCCTAATCCATCCTTCATAACAATTATCCATTCATCCTTTTATTTTATCTCCATATCACCTCATCCATATAAGTCCACCTTTTACCACTATTAATTACATTATATATATATATATATATATATATATATATATATATATATATATATATTCCTAATTTACATCCAACCACCCAACTAATCCATATAATCCACTCTGCTCTATCCTTGTATCATCATACCTCCTTATAAATAGTTCATCCACATAGTCTATCTTTCATATATCCTAATCATGTGTCAACCCACTTCTCATATTTGGTGTTTATTTAACCACTTATTTTTTTCATTGACCATCCCTCATCTATTTATTTATCCTTCTATCCCATCATATCCCCATAATCCATTACCTCTTGGTTAGTTTATCCATATAGTCCATCTTTCACATCTTTTACATAGTCTAGTTCACCCTCACTCATTCAAATATCATCTTATCTTCTATATAGTTCATCTTTTCATATCCCCCCATATCCTCCCCTTTCATCTAATCATTTCATCCACATAACTCATCATCCATATTTACTACCTATATCACCTTTTGATATCTCTCCATTTTCCTTATCTTATCCCATCCCATTTGATTATCAATCCATAAATCCATCCATAAATTGAATTGTATATATTCCTTACTCTTTTAATCCTAATAATTCTACATCCCTTTATTATCACTTGTACATACCCATACTTTTATAAACCATCTATAGTCACCCATTCATCCATTTCACCTATTGATCATCTCCCCCATTCATCTATCTTGAGTGGTAGCTTTTTTCCAACCTCTCACATCACATTTCATACATCACTATCATCCACTCCTACCATCCTCCTTTCAAATACTCATTTTTATCTAAAAGATAAATTTTGGTGGTCACCCATCCTCCTCAAATCATTAATCATCATCATCTCATCTTGACTTAAAATTATCATTATACATAGCCTTATAAGGTATCAATCTAGTATCTGCCACTATCTTTATCCCTATCAGGTATCTTTGTCCCCTAGAACCCATAAACTTGTCCACTTGCTAGTTGACAAAGTTATTTGATCCCATCATCCTTTCTCATCTTTAATAAATTGATTTATTAAAATACTTTATCTTTTGGTAATTTTTAGTCATTGCATCTATCGACATCCTCATCTTTGACCACTACTAGTCTAGATTTTAGCCTAAAATAAGTATTTGAAACCATCTCTCACACCTCATCACATTTAATCCTCTTAATATTTCACCATGGGCATCCAAGCCTAAGCTCAACTCTATTTTGCACAAGGCTCTAGTTAAGACAACAATACGAGGGGACAAATAATGGATCCTAATCAAGAGTATGAGGACTATCACAGTGACATGCATACTCCTTGGGTAGAGAATGAGAGAAACAACCTCCTCCACAATGATGATTTCCATAATCTCATCAACTAGTATTTTTATGAAAACCATGATCAATTACTAGCACAAGCCATAGAAATTGGGGGCACCTTACCACCTACCTTCAATGGCAACCTTTCAGATAATATCCTCTGCCCATAAAGACTAGAATCACCATGTCAACATGCCCATCTTAATCCTTGAGAAGAAATATAACTAGACCATGGGTTTATGGAGGAAGAGGAAAAACAACCACCTCTTATCAATAATCATACTAAGGCTAATAGGAGACATGCTACCATCAAAGACCACCTGGATCAACTCACATAACAAATTAACCTCCTCCTTCATAATCAATGACCACCATCACCATGACACAACAATACCAATACCATTGACAATGTTAATAATCCAAATAATGCTCAAAATAACACTAATAACCTTAACCATGCCAATAATGTTGCCAACAACACCCACCATACTCATATTCCATAAGGTAGTCACAATAAGACTACTAATCCTCTTGGGGACCCTACCTTTGCCCAAGAGTGGAAGATGATTAAAAAACCCTCCAACAGATGGATCCTCTATCCCAAGCCCTTAAGTATAGATATGAGTATTTTTTTTCATCACCATTAGACATCAACATTCTCCAAATTCCCTTCCCCACACACTTTGAAGTCCTAAAATTTGAAAAATATTGGGGAAAGGGTGATCTAAAAGACCATGTACAGGATTTTTATGTTGCTTATCACGAAGTAGCATATGAGGATGCTTATTTATTAAGGATATTCCCTAAGAGCTTGACAAGTCTAACATTAGAATGGTTTATGCATCTTCCCAAAGGGTCCATATCAAGTTTTGATGAATTAACCAAATAGTTTGCTAGTTATTTCTCTTTTAATATAGAATATGACATATCTATTATTGTTCTCTATAACACAAAATAAAGGAATTGGGAAAGCCTTATCTACTTTTTACAATGATGGTGTGGATTGGAAAGCTATTTGAGGTGTAGTGTGCTTAAGAAGGAGTTAGCCAAGATCTTTGTGGATAACCTCAACACATAACTAAAATGCCAATTGAAACTACAATGTGCTAAAACCTTTGATTAAATCATAAAAAAGGGAATGCAGATCAAAAAAATCCTTATAGAAAAGGGAACCATCTAGTTATTTTCCTATAATGAGCACACGTCCAATGCAAATAACTCCTTTTCAAATAAGCCCAGGGTTTTTAACAAAAATAAGAATGTTGTAGGTGATGGGGTGATAGACTCAAAACAATAATCAAAACATGTCTAAACCATCCAAAGAAAAGGGCCTCCATAACACCTTCATGTCTCTCCTATCAAAGTTACATGAGGCTATCCTAAGCCTTGCACAGGTAAAAGAGCACTAACAAGCTTGGGGGTTTCACTAGAGACAATATTGTATCAATTAGTTGTTGCTAACATAATTACTCTACCTAAAATTAGACCAATGGATAATCATCAACCTAAACCTGATTGGTATCATGAAGATGAGTTTTGAAAATATCATCGAGTAAAGGGATATGATATTGAGAATTGTATGCAATTAAAGCACTATATCTAATACCTAATAGAAAGAGGCAATATCAAGATTAAAAGAGAAGTGCCATCAAATCAATTAGCAAATCAACACCTTAGCATCTGTAAAGATCCTCTCCCAAAGCATGAGTAGAGGAACCAAAGAACCCAATGGGATTAGGGTCAAGCATCATCTTCCAACTGTACTAACTATCATAATGTTCTTTATCATTACATTAATACCATAAAAATCCACAAAATATAAGAATCCACTTCATCTCCATCTGCCATCCTAAAAATAAATAGGGCCACAGGTGATTGTGTTATTACTACATGATGCAATAATATTGTGATTCTTGTGGCACCCTCTCAATATCCTTCTACCTCATCTGGTGCACCTAGGGGGAATAATTATAATAAAACCTCAAATGGGTCTGATAAATATTATGATATTATTAAACAACTAGAAAAGACCCTTGCCCAAATTTCCCTAATGGAGCTCCTCAAAACATGTACTTTGTAGAGGGAAATATTAAATCAAGTGCTCAATGATCTGAAAGTGCCTAGTGACCTTAATAAAAATCAATTCCAAGAAATAGTGGCACAAATATCCCCCTCCCCACAACTCACTTTTAGTGCTTAGGATTCACCATCGACTAGACCTCACCATAATTACCCATTGTACATTGAAGTCACCATTGCTCATCATCATGTCTCTGGCATCCTTATAGATGGATGATCACCAATTAAGTTGTGTAATGTGGACTTCATAAAGATGTTGGGATATTTTAAATCATCATTTGGGCCCATCCTTATTATGATAAAGGCATATGATGATAATGAGAGGCCATCAGTAGGGTCTATCTATCTTCCTATTATTGTGGGACCTATAATTCATTATACCTTGATACATGTAGTAAATGTGGACTCACCATATAATATGTTACTTGAGAGGCCATGAATCCATGAGATACAAGTAGTACCATCCAACCTTTATTAGTGCTTAAAGCTCCCACAGTTAGGAATGGAGGTCATTATTCCTAGAGTTTTTGATCATCATAGTTGTCAAATGGATCAATCTGTACCTCCATCTCTATATCATGACATTGAAAACTCTATGCTTAGTCCTATAGTTGTAAAATATCTCTCTCTTGACTAATTGGAATACACGTATACTCCAACACCAGATATTACCAAGCTAAAAATCACATCTATTGACTGCAAAGAATATAAATATAAAACCTTATACATCGGCCATCTTCCTTTATCTCCCCAAAGATAAGGGTCCCTTAACATGAAAAGACCAAACCCATAAAATATCAATTTGGGCTTATAGCCTTTATAAGTGTAAGGTTTTTATTTTAAGAGTACATTGAAGCTAGGGATGATTCTTAGCTCCTACCTGATGATGAGGTCTTCATCTCACCTAAGAAGAACTATCCCAAAGTATACCACATGATGGAGAACATGAACTGCAAAGGAAAAGGATTAGGAAAATAGGAACATGGCCAATTAGAGCCTATTATTATTCAAGAAAACTCATCTAACTTTGGTATAGGGTACAAACTATATGATGATGACCTGACCAATATCATTATGGATTCTATCCTGACTAATGAGCAACCTCTCCCCAATGAGGACATTAAGATAGGCTCTATTTGTAGTTGCTTTGAAGAGCTAGCTATCACAAACCTTTTCCCTGATACCACTATATCCACCATTAATGTCTCCCTCTATTACCCTTCCCTCATTGACTGAGATTCCAAATAAGAGCCTAATTTTTATACTTTTTAGAAGGATGAGGTCATCCTTGATTAGATGGGGGCAAGAGATTTTATGCCATCTGAAGACCATAAGAAAGGATTTTCCATCAATTTGTGTGAATCAACATACTTCAGGGAATAATAGAAATCTCATGACTAAGATGAAGAGGAATATTCAGAAGAAGAAGGACCCTCTGAAGAATAAGATGAAATACCATCCAACCCCATTATATCAAAAAATTACTTGGATATTGATACTGAGTTGCCTAATGGTTTTGCCTCTAACGTACCTCAAATAAATTTACCCCCTTATCTATAAGATCAATCACCCTTGATCATTGAGGATGTGATATAAGTAAACAATAGAACTGAGAAAAATCCCAAGATAGTAAAATGAGGGGGACCTCTCACTACGTTAGAGTGTGAAATACTCATTGAGTTTCTAAAAGAGTTTGTTGATATCTTTGCATGGAGCTACATTGACATGCCAAGATTGGATCCTTCATTAGTGGTATATTACCTTGTGGTGCACCTAAATACCAAATTTATCAATAAAAAACTATGTAAGATGCATCCAAAGGTGGCACTACTAGTTAAAAAAGAACTATAAAAATTCTTGGAAGTTGGGTTCATCCGCCCCATTGACTATTCTGATTAGATATCAAATATTGTTCTTGCTACCAAACCTCAAGGTAGAATCCATATTTACATTAATTTATTGGACATCAATAAGGCATGCCAAAAATATGACTTTCAAATATCGATATGATCATGGATTCCATAACTAGTTATGAGATGTTATCCCTGATGGATGGTTTCTTGCGATATAATCAAATCAAGATTGCCCTTAAAGATCAATATAAAACAACATTTATTACTCCATGGGGCACATTATACTATCAAGTCATGCCCTTTGGCCTCAAAAATTTAGGGGCAACATATCAATGGGCAATGACCATTATTTTCCATGATATGATGCATGGCATAGTAGAGGATTATGTCAATGAAATTTTGGGGAAGTCCCACTTACGATCTAAGCACCATATAGTCCTTAGAATAATTTTCAAGAGATTACATGAATACAAGGTATAATTGAACCCTAAAAAGTGTCTTTCGTGTAACATCAAGAAAATTGCTAGGGTTCATTTTTTTAATAAGGGGTATTGAAGTAGACCTAGCTAAAGTCAAAGTGATAACTAAAATGCTACCCTCTCATAATGTCAAGCAACTCCATAGTCTTCTAGGAAAAATTTAGGCCATAAAGTGATTTATTTAAAAATCTCACTGATAAGTGCTACCCCTTTACTCACTTGTTAAAGAAAGGGGCTACCTTCTATTGGAATGAAAAATGCCAACAAATCTTTGAAAGAGTAAAACAATACTTGGCAAATCCACCTATCTTATCTCCATCAGTTTTAGGAAAGCCTTTGTTCTTATATATTTTGGCTATATCATGTGCTATTGGTTCTCTCTTAGCCCAAAAAATTGATGAAGGAAAGGAGCAAACCATTTATTATCTTAATCAAACATTGATATCATATGAACTGAACTATACACCTATCAAGAAAGCATGTCTAATCATGATCTTTGGATCATAAAAACTTTGAAATTATATGCTCAAAAACCATGTTTAGCTAATTGCCAAAGTTTATCCTTTAAAGTATATACTATCCAAATCAAAATTAACAGGGTGAGTAGCAAAATGGATCATGCTAATCAGTTAATTTGATATAGAATATATTAATTAGAAAGCCATTAAAGGGCAGGTCATAGCAAATCAAAACTATTATAATCAACTGAGCCAATTATCACTATGTTACCAGATGATTCCATCATGAATAGTTCACAAATAGAAGGTTGAAAGTTATATTTTGATGGCTCATTCACCATACATGGATCTAGGGTAGGCATCCTCTTAGTCACCCCTCAACGTGATCTTATTCCTAAAGTATTCTGGCTCAACTTCCCATGTATAAATAATATTTCATAATATGAAGCTCTAATAGTAAGACTCCACCTTGCTATCCAATGGGATATCCAACATTTATAGGTATTTGGGGACTCATAACTGATTATCAAATAGGTCAATGAGGAGTTCCAAATAAAAGATGAGAAATTGCTTCCCTATAAACATTTGGTGGATCACTTGAAGTCAAATTTTTAGTCTATCACATTTGAACAAGTTCCACGTGGAAGTAATAAGGCATCTAACTCTATGGCTACTTTAGGATCTCTCATTAACTTTCTTAAAGATGTTTTAGAGGGTAATTTTTGATAGAGCACCTCATTATCTCAGCTCATCAGTCGTTGACTCCTCTTCAAATTTATGCAATTGATAATTCTAGTCTTCCTTGATAACATGATGTTTATAAGTACCTTTATGATAATATCCTTGCCTCAAACCTTAACTACCACCAATGTAAAGCCTTCATCCATCGTACCACCCACTACACCATCCTTGACAACACACTCTATCAATGGGGTAATGATGGAATGCTATTGATATGTTTAACACCATATGAGGTGACTCAAGTCACCAGGGAGGTCCATGATGGTATCTGTAGAGGGCACATTAGTGGAATGGCCTTAGCCAAGAATCTCCTCCAAATAAGATACTATTGGTCAATTATGGAATAATATGCTTTTCAGTACGTATGAAAATGCGTGGCTTGTTAAAAACATGGGAATCTTATCCATGTACCGGAATATGATTTACAACCTATCATGAGTCCATGGAATTTTTCTGTATGGGGCCTTGATTTGATTAGAAAAATTAACCCTGCTTCTTCTTATGGACATAAGTTTATCATAATGGTTATGGAATATTTTACCAAATGGGTACAGGTAATACCGCTAACTTATACAATAGGTATCCAAATATCAAAATTCATCCTTAATCAAATCATTTACCATTTTGGTATCCCCACCAAAATCATCTCAGATAATGATAATTCCTTCAAGAATCAAGATGTTGAGGCCTTATATTAGAAATACCACATCATGCAACATTTCTCTTCTCCATATTACCCCTAAGGTAATGGACAAACAAAAGCAACAAACAAGACTCTGGTCAAAATTTTGAAGAAAACTATCAATCAAGATGGACACAATTGGCATACTCAGCTGTATCCAACCTTATAGTCCTATCACACTAGTGTTCACATACCAACATGAGCTACTCCATACACCTTGGTATATGGAGCCAAATTTATTTTACCAGTGGAAGTAGAACTCCCTTCTCTTTGTCTCTCATTATGAGGAATCATCACTAATCACAATATTTGACAAGAATGACTACAAGAATTAGAAATACTTGATGAAAAGAGAGAAAAGGCCTTAAATCACCTTTGAGCATATCATAATAAGCTCAAGAATCAATATTTCAAAAAGATTCAGGCCTGGGAGTTCAAAGTGGGTGATTTAGTCCTCAAAGAGAACAAGAAGAATACCAACATAGAAGAGATAAGAATGGAAAGTTTGAAGCAAACTAACTAGGCCCCTACATCATTGTAGCCAAGTTTGGCTCAGGATCTTACAAGTTGGCTATGCTTGAGAGAGAATAATTGGATGATCCCATGAATATAATGCATCTCAAGTGATTTTACACCTAGTCCTGACGTAAGCATCCTCCATCTATAAGACATCCTTTGTCCACTTTATCCATTCATCACCCCTCCCAATTAGTCTAAAAAAATAATCTATCCAATGGTGAAAACTAGCTCATTAGCACCTTGGGTAAGTACCATTGTGAAAATAGGTTTTTGGTATCATGTTAAAATCACCTTAACCCTAGTCTCAATAGTGGGAATCATATCGAGAAGATTGTTAGCAAGGTAGCATCACTATTTCAGTAAGTGGGGAAGACAAGGCTAGTTAAGAGACATTTGTTGGAGGGCTCCTCTTGAATCATTTATCCACAACTGGGAGAAATTTTATATGTCCCCAAGTCTCATCCATGTTCACATTATCCATATCATCCGTCCACATGTCTTTTTTGACAGACGTGTCTCATCTTAGCCTTAGCTAATTCACAACATACTTTATCATTCCTTGCTATCATTAAGCCTTGAGTCCATCCCTTCCCATAATCATTATGGAGGGTCACCCTAAAACATGATCATTCTCTATCCAAGATTCTTAGCAATCACTATGATACCGATTCCTGAAGGGTCATCATGACCCCTATCATTGTAACCTAGCTTGAGTTTTCACTAAGGACACAATTCTTGAGTGTCATAGTTCCCACCTCATTCTAATATTGATCATGTCATTTCATAATCACTACCAAGTCTCCTCATCCATGTCATCATTATTTCCTAATCAATAATCTAATTGTCCTCATCATCATCATTCTCTAAACACTAATCATCATCAGCATCATCTATCTAGTAGCTAGAACTACATTGGCCTGAGGTCTTTTTAGACTATGTAGGTAGCACTTGGTCATGCTTTCATGACCAAGGATAGCTCAGACACTATCTTCATCATCCTATCCCCTCATCACTATCATAACCACCATCTTTGTCCATCCTATTTTCATTCCCATTCATTATAATTATCATTATAATTATAATTATCATTATCATTATCATTATCATTTCTCTTTGTCTTATGCTTTGTCTTATGTGAATATGTGTGTTTATGTATATGCTACATATACATGTATATGACTGAGGTGTTTTATTTAAATTAGATTTTATATGTTCACTTTTTGCATTATAATAGTCTATTATGGGAATGAGGATGGAATGGATGACCTTTGAAAGTTCATTTCCAAAAAAGAGTCATCCCTTAAAATGGAGTTCCTCCCATGCATCATTGCTATGCTAACAAGGCTATGTCACGACCTTAGAATAATGCATCAAGACAAAAAATAAAAGGATTACCAAAACTTATGTCTTGAAAATCTTATAAAAATTCCAATCTCCATCCTAAACCAACCCCTCCCATACGTACCCTTATCCTAAGCTTGACATCTAACCCATCCAACCTACCCACCCTACCTTGATGGTGCAAGAGGATTCCTCTTTTGGGCACTCACTAATCTAACCAAGGGATTAATCTAATTCTATGCATAAGAATGTAAATAACATAATATACAATGAGCATCTAATCATAAATAATCCATCGCATCCCATAATCTCATACTTAACCAACAAACATCATCTATGAATTAAAACATAAGTATAATGATATATCAATACATCATCACATCAATGCATCCATTACTTAATCCATCTAACATGAACATATACCATGCATCATAAATAATTAATGACAAATAACATCTAAAATATAACCATCACATGTCCATATGTGTCACATATGCATTAATATAATACATCACTTATATCTATCATAAACATCTAAAAGCTAAATCATACATGAAAATATCCATCACATAACATCATCATATAAATAACATCAAAAACATATCCATAAAATAATAATATACATAACACATGAATTTTTAATCATGAATCATCATAATATATATATCATCATCATCATCAAATGTATAAAATATAACATTTACATGGGATCCATGCCAAAAGAAGTAATACAGTTACATTAGCCCATGGGGGAATAATGAGATATGATACATATAATCCCCTGTACATATATTAAAGAGTGACCAAAAATAAACTTATGGCTATGGTGAGGGAGGTGGTCTCGATGTTTCACTCCTCGATGGCTACTTCACTAATGACTGACTTTCCTAGGAAGATCCTACATGACACTCCACAGGCACTTCACCCTCATTTAATGTGTGGTATTACTAGGCCTCTCAAGTAAGCAACATGATCTAGCTCATCATACCCATCATACCCTTCCCCCTCAACCCCTCATCTACTACGTCTCATGCTATTTTTGAGATCGTTAACTGACTTATCAAGTCTTAGATACAAGATTGTAGCTACATCATCTACTCGAGGAATCCATCAACATGGATTTGTAAAGCCATAATCTATGACTATTCTTGACCCAACTGTGTATCCCTTTGAATGATATAGGACTATAGGGTAGTGATATGTATGTCACTTTACTACACTTGTGCCTATAAAGGAGTTACCTATTCCTACAATTGGGTCACCTCCCTATCTCTTTGAGTAATATGGGCCTATAGTACTGCACCCTCTCCTCATACCTATGTCAATCAACCATCCTCCTAAGTCCTCAAGCTTTGTAGATGGGCATGAAGCTAATCTCTCTCTCAAGTATCACCCAAAATCTCTAACAATCATGCCTAAATATCCATATGAAGTTGGGCCACTAAGGCCTCATCCTCTATTGATCTGGGAGGTCATGATGACCCTACTCCCCATCTAGATGTACCTATGGAATTTGGGCCACTTGAATTGGTACCTGAGTCACCACCTATGCTACAAATTTAATTTAGGGTCCCTATCCCTATCCTTTTCCCTATCCTAGTACATTTGCCTCCTCTTACACTCCAATCACTCTATCATGTCTGTCATCTCCATCAATGTCCATCGTATCCTCCTCTTTTCCTCCATATTATGCCTCTTGAGCTAAACCTACATCCTCTATCACACCCTCCACTAAATCCTTGCATGAGCCTCCAATACCCATTGCTCTGTACCCCTCACTACCACCCATAGTCAAGTCAAATGCTTAGGAACCCATGCCTACCACCATATGGTGTATGTTGATGTAAATCCTAGGTCAAGCATAGGTGTATAATAATCCCATTACTATGGTGCCACCTGATCATTAACAAAAATCACATCCAACCTAATCACAGGTCTCCCCTAATGAGGTCTCTCATGCTCACTAGTTGCAAATAAGTGATCTAGGGCTGACACATCTTATGTAAACCCAAACTGGTGATGTACTCAGTCTGGTCTATACTTCAAAATGATGTAGTCCCTCTGATTAGTAAAATAACATGGTGTTATCATGTACTAGGTCCTTCCCTCATCTACCCAATTGAATTTGATCCCTTTATAGGGAATTCATGTGATATGGTTTGGGCATAAGCTATCAAAAACCTCCATGTAATAATGCATGTTTCTTGTATGGCCTAATGACAAATCCAAAACTACCTACCATCTAAATACCATCAACTACCTAGGCTCTAATCTAGCTAATGTGTCCAATGGTCCCTAGATCATAATGTGCTACCAACTCCATATTTGAAGTAAAAGTGATGGTTTGAAACTGCATGCTCTCTTATATGCACCCAAGTGTAACTCTCTGTATAAATGTGCTAATACTATAGGGACCCAAGCAATTTTTTTTTGATCATAGACCATGTCTACTACAACATCTCTGAGGCCCAAATGAAACCATCATCTTCTCTTGTCTTATAATAGGATGCCACACACAAGAGCCATCATAACTAGTGTCAATATATCTAGGGTCCCCTCCCACCAACATTGGTCTAAATCAATGTAGCCATCCTATACCCCTATCTATAAACTACCACCTAACCATTTCAATGTTTGCATCAATGTCTACGATCTCCAATAGATCCTAGCCTCTACATCAACAAATGGAAGATCTTATAAATTTCCTCAAGAGTCATAATCATCTTGCCAATCATAAAGTGGAATGTACTCATATTTGAGTTCCATCTCTCAACCAAAGTGGTAATTAGTGCTTAGTCAAACCAAATCAGTGGTATCATCACCACATCATGAATGCCCACCAACTCGAGCACACCAAACTCCTTGAGAGTCACTCACCACATTTCATGTAAGATCTTTGGGTGCCACGATCATGATACTAATATCCCTAAACACTCCTACACCAAACATACCAACTATCTATCATTTCCCCATCACCTAAATGCTTTTTCCTCCCCACTTTCCTACTCTATCCAAGCTCACCCTTATCTTGCCCTCTTTCTAACCCCAATCAACCTAAATCTAAATTTCTTAATGTTTCTAACTAACCCCCTCATTTAATCCCAACTAACTAAACTGCATAATCACTATCCTTGACTAACTAAATCTCCCCCTAACCCTTTCATCCAATCCCATGTCTTATTAAGTAACTAACCAAACTAAAACTTAACTTTTGAATACTACACCACAATCCCGCTATTCACAACTTGTAGGATTATAATCCTGCTATTCCCTAATTATGGGATTACAATCCCACCATTCCCTCACTCATGGGTTTACAATGCCATGATTCCCCCATACCAAGATTGCAATATCACCATTCCGTATGAGTAAGATTATAATCCCATCACTACCCCTGATGATATTGTCAATTGCATCTATAACCCAATGACTATGGGCATAATTCCCAATCATGGAGTTGTCAGATCATGATGGATGACACTTCTCTTTAAAGAAATCCATTCTAAAAACTACTAAATCTAACTAAAAATCACAAAAATATAGAGCTAGGGGTTGTTTACTCATTGAAGGTCCAGCCTCAGCCACTCTCTAGTGATCTCATATCCTCTTGTCATAATGAGAAGCTCATGGGATTTTGTCTGTTTTTCTCTCTAGAAATCTAATCTCCAGTAATAAAGGGTGTAAATGAGCCTTCTAATAGCCCCTTTGGCCTATATCACACCCCACAACCCCCATTAACACCCCTTGTCCATTTATCCACTAAAAATTAATTCCATCAATTCTACGATGTTCATTACTGACATCCCAGGGCATGGCATGCATATCCCCATTAAAATCCCCAACTACCTATATCCCACACCATACTAGCTAGGGTCTTTTTTAGCCCTGATAGCATCAATGGGATCCATTATCAATATCCCCAAATCAATTATCCATTATCACCCTCCTGTAAGTGGATTTATCATTAATCATTTAAAGACCCAAATTTTATGAAAAATGGCTCTTTATCATTACAGGTCAACTAAAACCCATGTTATCCCTTTTTGAGCTTCTTGTAACATGTATTCTTGTTACTAGACCCATCATTAGCTCAAACCCATCATAAATTTCAACTCAATCAACTCTTTTATCACATAATCACCTTCTAGATGAAGTGTTTATTGTCTAGACCTGTCACCTGAACCACTTCTTTATCTATAGTGGGGCATCTATTTGATCCACTTAGGGGCATCACCATCTTATCCCACCCCAAGGTTTCTGATCAAGTGACCATCTAGTTTGGTTTATATTCCCACATACTCTCTCAAGGGGGCATCATCGTATCCTACTAACAACCAACATCATCCACACCACAATTTTTCTTTGAAAGACCATCATTTCACTCTACTTGTAACACCCTTTTAAAGAGGGGAAAAATATATGCATTAAAATATGCTTGCCTTGATAATTTTAATAATTCTCACTAATTAATCCTAATTCCTATATTTATTAGATATACTAACCTTTGACTCAATACCCATACCCATTCCTACAACCCTTGGAACCTTTACCCCATCCTTAAACCAATTAATCCCTTCATTAAACCTCTAATAAACCCCATTACCTACTAACCTATTTTAAATTCAAAAATATTCTAACTATCCACCTACCACCCTACACTAGCCTTCCATTAGCACCTAAACCCTATGAGGATATTTATAGAATTGGAGGATTCTATAAATCTCTCCAATTTAGTCCCTTCCTCTAGAATTTTCCTATTCTAGAGATTTCTATGGAATTAAAAATTCCATGGAAATTCCTTAACCATAGATCTTAATGGCCCAAATTTAAATTTTGACCATAGATCTTCGCCCTATATGCCTATAAAACTAAACCACTTATCTATTCTCAAGAATAATGAAGAAGTGAAAGAAATATCCTAATAAGCCATTAAGCTCTCTCTCATCAAGCATCTATATTAGCCTTCAAGCATCATCATAGCCATTATCCACATCCATATCCCTTTTAGAAGCCATTGTCAAGAAATTATAAGTAATCCAAAAATCAAGTCTTCAAGTTCAATCATACAAGTTCAAATCCTAAAATGGAGCTATGAGAAGGTAAAGATGATAGTAAGAATGATTTATTAAGTTTGATTTATCTTCTCTATCCTTTCATATTGGTGTCATTGATTTTGGGTATGTATTTCCATTGGATAATATTTTGAAGAATCCCAATTTCGGTGCATAGTTATTATCATTGTTCACAATATGGTATGGATTGGCTCTTCTCATGAAGATAATATCCTAGATATATAAGTAAGGGCTACCTAACACTACACCACACACATCAAGAGGCACAAGATCCAGTATAAATTCATTAATTAGATGTGCATTAATACCAAACTTAATTTTACATTTCTTGGTCACCTTGATGTCTACACCTTTCTTCATCCAACCTAAAGCATATGGGTTTGGATAATTGTAAGTATCCATCCCCAAATTTGTCTAGTAACTCCTTTTTTATCAAATTTTCTTGTGAAAAAGTATAAAAAAGAGTATCTAATGTTATTTTCTTCATCTAGATTTTAATATGGAAAAGCTTAGAAAGTTCACTCTCTTGAACAATACTACTATCCAATCATTCCTCTCTATTGATAGAAGCACAACACAAAGTATCATCCACATTGTATCTGCAACCAATGTCTTCACCTTTGAGAGAGGGTACAACCTTCATCTTCTTATTATTCTTGAACAAATTTAATTTTGAATGTAACCTCCAAAAAATTTCCTCAAAATGACTATCAACATCACAATTCCCATAATGCCTTTTAGTATCCTTGTTAGAATCAGAAGTAACATTACACTTACCTTTTCCATTTACATTTATCCTTATACTTAGAAACACATTCTTGTTTTGGATTGATTTTAGAGGTAGATGAAGTATTACTCTAGTCTATATCTAAGTAATGAGCTTGAAAACAAGCCTCATTTATAATTATAGGGTTGACCAAAAGAACAAGTTTCCTCAAATGGCTATGGAGTCCACCCACATACTTCATTGAGATGTCATGGTCTGCTACATCCTTTCCTATTTGGACAACCTTCTTGTATAAGTCACCTGTGTATTTTTGCATGATTTTGCCTAAGGTATTATAAATACATGAAACTCTCTTCCTCATGACAAATACAATAAAATTACTTCTTGATTAACATATTAAAATCATCCCACTTAGTAAAAGGAGATAACTTCTTGCCAAAAATAAAAGGTATGAACATAAATTTCAAATCAAGTTAAATTAATATTAGATAATTTTAACCTTGCAAAAGAAATTTGTTGGTGCTCAATAATTTGATGCAAATTAAAATATACCTTCAGTTAGGCTAGTTAATGGTCTAGACTCTCTACATTCACATCTATGTCATATGGTTGAATCTATATATTTTCATCAACCTTAAATAGAGGTGGGTATTGGTTGACACATGGTTATTCTTTCATCTTCTCATGATTGGGATAATCCTCCTTATTTTATTTGAGGGCCTCCATAGAAATGCCAAACTTATCCATGAGAATCCCCATGATGGACTTCTACCTCTCAAGCTTGTCCTTAGAAAGAGAGATGATAGTCACTCCTCCTTCATACTTTGGAATTGATATTATATTTTACATGCATCTTATTTATTAAAAAAAATCATATTTTTGATATTTTATTTCACCTTCATTGTGGAGATGTCTTCTTTAAAGGGAACTATGATACCTTAACCACTAACATTACTTGCTCTAGTGATGTACATTTACTAAAATGTAGGCACAAACATAAAAAAAATTAAAAAAGGAATAAAAAGGATACCAAACTAGCTCTAATACCAATATGATCTATCAAATATGTGGATATTCCACACTAATATTCACCAACATGAATCTTATATCCCTAAATCAAGATGTGATTGATTGATGACTACTTTGTTAGGAATATACAATGTAGAGTAATATTAATGAAATAATTATAGGAATAAAATGCAAAAAACACAATAGAAGAGAGACACATATTTAACAGAATTCACCCAATATGGGCTACATCCACATAAAAACAGCCGGTTCTTCTCTTATTTAGTCCAAAAAATGAAGAAAAAAGCTTGCAATACATCCACTACAATATCCTCTTCACTCACATATAGTGTGCCACCATCATTATAATCACCTTGTATCAAAGGAGGGTTATATATTAGGGCAAAAATACACCAACATAATTTCTACCATTAGATATGTGACCTAATAGTGAATTATCTAGATTTACTATAAAATTACAATATTTTACAATGCATTTTTCACAAAATTTTGCTTTAGGTGTGCTACCTTTGAACCCCCACTAGGGGGCTCCAAAGTAGGTCATCACCTCCCCTGGAACCTCATGGTGACCATAATGAGGGGGGGGGGCATTGCTCCTCGACACCCCCTATTGAGAACTAGGCATTCTAATTATATCAGGCTTCACCATCTAACATATTTTAGACTAATTTTAATGCTAAATCAGTGATGAAAAAGTGTTAAAAATGAAATATACAACATATTAATCATAAGAAGGAAGCATAAGATAAAAAAAATATAAGATGAACACACTATAGTAATTGAAGTGTTACATCCCAATTCCTTACTAGACAAACTTGCTAGATTATCTGGGGATATCTACAATTAACAAATTCAAATTTTGTTATATTTCTACCTAAGATTGAGATTTATGCTATTTCAAGATAACAAAATGTTTCTTAGTTAGATGTAAATATATGATTATTTATTATGAACCAGTTTATGTATGCATTTACATTCTAAGCATATTAATGTGTTGTTTCAGTTATATTATTACTTATGATTATCATGTGAAAATATCTAATGACTTGCATGTTGTGAGATGGATGCAGGAGAATTATTCCCTCGAGCGTATCAGAGGGAAAGCATCATTGGATATGATGCTATAGATGGAGATGTCGTAGGTTAATAGAGAGTTGGCAAAACTCTGCACACACACAATAATTAGTCGTGGTAGAGATGTATTAAAATAACTTGCTTATTGGTGTGTTTGATTTATTGTTTAAAGTATTGCTTGTTGTGGCTTGCCAAAGTAGGTAAAATAATCGTAAAGATTTCTTTTGTGTGTTTGGCATGTTCTATGATTTATGTTAGTATCTGGAAATTTGGCAAAAGTAAAATCTATAAATATGGATTATTTGTTAATTTTGGCTTTGTCATTTAAAATTGCTATAATAAATTGGAAATTAATTTAATTATAAAAATTTAGTATTTCATATATATATATATATATATATATATATATATATATATAAGGAAAATGATAAAATAAAAATAAAATAGAATAAAGTAAAAAGATAAAAAGAATGAAAAAAGAAATAATAATAATAATGGGAAGTTATTATTTTTTAGATTAAAGCTTATATGGAAAGAGAAACAATAATAATAATATATAGCTTTAAAGTAAAAAAAGAAGATTCTCTTCCAAGTATAATAGAAGGAAACTGAGGTAAGAGAAGAGGAGAAGAATTGGAAAGACAAGCAAATAATAAAGAAGGAACAATGATGTGTTTTGCTAGGTAGGCTTGCATTTAAATTCTGGTTATTAATCATAGTGATATTCATAATGTTCTTAATGGTTTCTTATTAAGATACATATTACCATAGATATTTTTGCTATTACTAGGCATTACACTTTGCTAGATAGCTACTCATATAGCTAACATCACATGAATAGTAGTGCAATTAATATTCTTAATGTTGTGATGTTATTATTATCCCACTAAATAGTAGTGTTGCATAATCATGTTCCTAATCACTATATATAAATATGGAATAAATTCTAAAATAATATAATTATTAACCAAAAATATGTCTACATACTATAACTGGGAGTTTTGACAGTGCCACGACCCCATAAATAAAGTAATTCTATTCAACATGGGTTGTTGTACTATAAATTGAAATTTAGAGGGTATGGTCCCTATAGAAATGCATAGGTCAATTTAGCAATTTAAAATTTGGAGTAACTGTGCATTGATAGGAGCATCTGTATACAATCAAAAATGGAAAAATAGTAAGGATTTATTATATATGACCTGTAAAGATTATGATTAAACTAGCCTAAGTAAATATTATTATATACTGATGAGCTATTTCAAGAAGGGTGAATTACTCTACCTATAATTATTTTATGATCTTCACCTTCTTTATTGCCTTCATGAAATCCTTATTGTCACCATGTCTAGGGTTCAAACTTCTTGAAGTGGATTTTCATCCAATAACATTGATGTTGTTTCCATATCAAGTTTTGTTCTTTTCTTTTCTTAACTCAGCCTAAGAGCAACACCACCACAATTCATTTTATCTCAGCTATTTAAACTCAAGTGAAACAACTTTACATTTTAGTCACGGATTTCAACAGACTCAGAAATCCCCTCTGCATTTTCAATAGACTACAAATATGCAAGATAACTTATTTCCTACATTTAAAAATTATATCATGAAAGTGAATTTCTTCGATTCCATCATGAGTTTCATTATAAGTGGGCTGGTGCATATGTGATTTTACATTATTGAAAATTTATGGGAAAGACCCACATTTAATTGGTAGTATAATTTATGTTTGGTTGTTGGGGCATTGGGAAGCATACCTACCCTAAGAAGTGGCTAAGTTATCTTGCATCATGAGATAGGTGAATACGGGACATTTTAAATATGTTACATAAGTGTGGTGATAATACCTCTAGAGAGTGTCATCATGTGATGTGACAATGATACATGTCATCTTAGATATGTTGATAGCACAGTTATAGTATTTTGCTATCTATGTTATTCACTAGTTATAACCAAAATATAAATATATTAAATAAACCAAAATGTTATAATTAAATAAATGGATTTATTTACTCATGTTAAAGTGTATGTCTATTATACCAAACACTTGTGTGTCTTAGGTGCATTTTGAAATGATAATTTATACATGTTTGATATATTGACTCCCATACATTTATTGAATGGTGAAGTATGATGATATTATACACTGTTTGTTCATAATTGCCCCACTATTTAATTATGGACATTTACTATAGAATATTTTCACCTTAAATGAAATAAGTATAATTAATAAGCTTATAAAATCTAATGTCGTGGCATATTTCAAAAAAATTAATAGAGAATTTATTTGTACCTTAATGCTTGTTGTGTAAATGACATAACTTTACGTATAATGATTTACTTGTGTATATTGTGAAGTGAAAAAAGTGATCTTTTGTTATTAACCTTGATGTGATTATTATATAATTGGGAGTACCAAAACCCATTGCATAAATGTAAAACTATTTTAGCTACGTATTGATGATGTTGGGAAAATAACATAGGATACCATAGCTTACTAGCTTATGCTAGAATGAGGGAGTGTACTCCTCTAATTATAGTTACTTGGATGGTTAAGAATTATAGAAATATGATTAAATATATACATCTTATGTGCATACTAGCATTATCATAGAGAATCTTGATCATATCTTTTGACCTAGATGGTTAATAGGATCATACCCATTTAACGTATAATAGAGATTATGTGATGTTTGACACTCTTGAACTCTATTTCTATGTATTTATTTTTATAGGCAATATTGTTACCTGAGGCATCTTAGGTATTAAGAGTATATAAAATATAAGGTTTGGGTTCAAAAAATAGAGAGTTGTGTCCTAGGCTCCTAACTTGGTATTTAATGGTAGATGCATATTTACAACTTAGCATGGGTCTTCTTTATTCAGAGATAAGTACCTAATGTGGGATCCTTGATTAGGGTTATAAATTCCTTTAGGGAAATCTTGTTTTAAATTATAAATTAATAGTGGTTTAATATCTGCATAATGTTGAAATAACTACTTGTGGTACGTATTACTCATGCATAGGGTTTGTACTTTTAAAAGATGGTTTGAGTTAGTCTTTAAGAAACCAAAAAACTATAATCTTTTGGGACAATATTATAAAGAATAGAACAAGATGTATAAATGAATTACATAATGGGTTTATGTGAATTCTATTTCTCTATAAATGATTAGTTTTGTTGTTATATGCATTGAATATTTGAATGTAGTACATGTTAGGATATTGTTAATATGTTTAAATGCTAGGATATATCTAGTATATAATGGTGTATCATGATGCGTGCTTAAAATTATGTTATTTTGAAGGCTAAGTTATAGTCTAAATTTAGGGTATGTCTGGATGGTATAATCCTGTACTTGTTTGCTTGTTGTTATTTATGGGGATCATTGGATTATTGAAATCATATATTTGATTATGTGTTATTATGTAGTTGGGAACCTATGGTAGTATGTGATATCATAGGGTACTAAAGTATAGAAGTGTATTGTGCCTGGATGTTACTTATTGTAGTTATTATACCTAACTCACATTTGTCTATATATTATATACATACTAGTATTTGTTGTGGATAGCATGTGGTTTTAAAATTGGTAGACTTGTGTATGCATGCATGCAAAATTTGAGAATTTAATGAATATTGTGTTGGAATGTTATTGTGTCCTATGGGAACTATGTTTTGCTTTATTAAATGTATAGTTATTTGTGTAATGCATGTGTTTCCATGTATTTGAGACTACTTCATATGATTGATTGTGAAATTTTGATAGTTAAGTCATAGAACACTGGACTATGGTAGTATGGAATACCATAGGGTGTAGATAACTAGAAAATAATTATATTGTTGAATTGTATAGTTAAATTGTATGTTTACTTGGGTGGTATATTTGTAATAATTGTTTCTAGAATATAATGGAAGATTCATGCATATGTTAGATGGACTTAATGTATATTATTGTTACTCCTATGGATAGCATGTCATATGATGCATTTGCTAGTAAGATGTAAGTTAAATCTTGTGATTGAATTATATTTGATCAATTTGTATTGCTAATGCAAAGTAAGGAGTTAGACGAACTTCACTAGCTTACTAGCATTGCAATGTTAGATGAAAGTAGTCCAATCAAGTGATGTGTATGAAATTGATTAATCTAGATCATTATCATTTATTATTTATAAAGCTTTGGGATAAATTATGTTTAGTGAGATATTATCATTTCATGAGTATAGTTCACATGTTAGTGTGATATCTTACAATAGAATTTATTTTTATGACACACTGCATGTTTAGTTTAGAATCATATGACATGTAGGCACTTGCTAGTCTCTCTAGATTCTCATGTCATCACCATCTACTTATCTATGAAGGGAGGACCATTCCCTGATGAGATTTGTGTGGGAGATCATTGGTTTGTGGTTAGTCTGGTAAAGTGTTTAGATGATGCTCTCCCTCCCCACACCAATACTACTATTGAGATGACACTTGAGATTGCCACAAATACTAGAGAGTCTAGGGAACTCATACTTTGAGGAGCCATGTATATAAATTATGTACATTGTATTAGATTGAATATTATTATTTTGTATTGACATGAAGAATTATAATTACTTATTATTGTATATTGGCAGCAGAGATTGCAGAGTTACCTCAGCCATGGCCAAGTTGTTGTATTACTTTCTATATTCATTTTATGTAGCATCCTCAGGACATTATAGAGCTATGATATACGATGTAATGTGTGCTTACTATTATCAATTTAATATATATGTGACTTATATTTAGATTCTTGTGGTGTAATCTATTTATGGTATTTATGTTTAATTAAAAAAATGTTTCATGTATTTCTATGTCTAACCTAGTGGGCTTGTTACATGTGGTATCAGAGCTATGACTCAAACTATAGGACCTAATGAGTCCATTAGAATTTTATTTTCTTTTATTAAATAGTGTGAAGCTAGTGTCATGAAGTATTACAATAGAATTTGGACTTGTGGTGTCTCTGTGTGGAACCTTTTTACACTATGATTAGAGTTTTACGACATTCATAAAATGTGTGTGAAACATTAAGTTTGTGAGTGTTTAATAAGCTCAGGATGCTTCTCTTAAATTTATGTGATTTATTTTATATTTTATTTACTAAACCTAGGAGTGGAAAATCTTATAAGACCATTTTTATTTTAGTACCACCTAGGGCAGTGGAAATCTTCTTAGTAGAGTGTTATTGTATTGCTTGATAATTCCTTTGTTTTAGGAGTTCACTTATGAATTTGCACTCTTAAGATATGTGGTGTCATCCCTCTTAGTTGGATTAGAGATGAGTTGATATTATTTAATTCTCTTTTGACATTATTGTGATGTTTTTTGAAGGATTCTTTTATGCATGATGTTAATTTATTATTCTCTTAAATGAGAATTGTTTTTGAATGTTGTTTGACTATACTCCCTTGGAAATTGTGGGAGAATGTTTTATACTCTTGGTGAGAGATAAGTTTTAAGATTGGATGGATGGACACATATTTATAATGGAATATATCTCTCCCAGTTATGAAAGTAGATTGAGATACCATACTTACAAGATTAGGTAAGTAGGTAGTGTTTGGTAACTTTGAGTTGTGGTGTTTTCCTTTACTTTGTAAAGGTATGTAGGAGTTTACTTAATTTTTATATATAACTCTTTAGAGTAATTACTTCATCTAACTTGTGATTTTAAGATCATGAGAGGTGGAAAAACTTGATTTATATATTAAATGTTATACTAAGAATTGTAAGTTGATTATAATTAGTATAATGTTATACACTCATGATTAGATTGACATTTGATATCTTTTTGCTAAAAACTTGTTTTGAAAAAAGTTATTTTATACCTATTATTGGAAGCAAGTAGGGTATATGAGGTGTGTAACATTTTGTCAATTTAGAGATTGGAATAAAATTTTAACTTGTTGTGTACTAGTTGAACAAGTACGAAGATATTGTTTTGTTTATTCCCCTATAAGGTTGAAATAATGGTGTGATTCTTAGCTGATGTATGTTATGCTAATATAACATTATTCCTTCTTAATCATGAGCATAATAAAACATGTTAAGCTATGAAATATGACACTAATATGTTAAACTAGTAGTATTTTAATACAATTATAGATTGATTGTATGATTTCATTTAAAGATACATCTAGAGTAATTTAGCATACCACTTTGATTTCTATGATATGATAACATAAAATTATGATTGTTTGAAATTCATTATGCACATTTTATTATCATTAGGTCATGAATACCTAAGGAAAGAGTGGTTAATTAGGAATGTGAGTTCTAAGAGATAAGATGGTATCCTACTTAGCCTCACATTAACTCAGATTATGGTACTGAGTTGGATGGACATACGAACTTGTTGAATCTAGGATTTGATAGGTAGAACTTATCAAATTTAGTTGTATGGCCATATGCATGTATAAAATGGAAAAATATTCCATATGGATGAGTATTCCATGATTTTTGTATACTTTATATTTACTAGTCCTATTCATCGTCATAATTTTAAAGAGCTCTGTGTAGTAGTGATAGTATTGACATGTTACACTAATCTGAAGCTACGTGGAGTAGCAATAGTATAACATATACACATTATTTTTACCATGTTTCATAATTAATTTTTTTCAAAATAAGAAAACACTCTCTAGGATAGATAGATGTGTTGAGGGTTAGAAAATTCTGTGAAACTCTCCTTGGTTATTTTGGTCATTTACTTTGACTAAAATGATGATCTTGTGTGCTCTTAAGAAAATCAATGAAAATTTCACTAAGACATGTGGGACCCTTAAAGGTAATAAAATTGGTCAGTCCTATAGTATATATGCTTGTCTTGATGATTCTAGACCTCAGGGTGGTCATGACAGAACCAATCAGGTAAAGTAATACTCACAACTGTGTTTGCTTAATTGGAAGATGTTATTGAATGGGGTCTTGTGGGACCAGTACTATAGAAATAGTGTAACTTGAAAAAATTATGATGAGTTCTACAGGTAATTTTCCATTTATTTTCTTTGTTTGACATTGTATATCATGCTATTACTTACTAAAAAATATTATTGATTGTGAGTTTATCCTTGAATAAGAGTCATTAGGGACGATGACTAGCTTTAGGGGGGAAAGATGTTACATCCTAATTCCTCGTTAAACATACTTATTAGATTATTCGAGGATATATACAATTAACAAATTTAGATTTGGTTATATTTATAACTAAGGTTGAGATTTATGTTATTTTGGGATAATTGAATATTACTAGTTAGATGTAAATACATGATTATTTACTATGAAATGGTTTATATATGCATTTACATTTTAAGCATATTAATGTGTTGTTTTAGTTATATTATTGCTTATGATTATCATGTGAAAAGATCTAATGACTTGAGTGTTTTGAGGTAGATGCAGGAGAATTCTTCCCTCGGGCGTATCAGAGGGACAACATCATCATAGAGGATGCTGTAGATGGAGATGTCACAGGTCAATAGAGTGCTGATGAAACCCTACACACACAATAATTAGTCATGGTAGAGATATATTAAAATAACTTATTTATTTGTTTGTTTGATTTCTTGCTTGAAGTATTACTTGTTGTGGCTTACCAAAGTAGGTAAAATTATCATAAAGATTTCTTTTGTGTGTTTGGCACATTTTGCTATTTATGTTGGTATCTTAGAATTTGGAAAAAGTAAAATCTATAAATATGGATTATTTATTAATTTTGGCTTTATCATTTAAAATTTCTATAATATATTAGGAATTAATTTAATTATAAAAATTTAACATTTCATATTATAACACACACACACACACACACACACACACACACACACACACACACACAAGGAAAATGATAAAATAAAAATAAAATAGAATAAAGTAAAAAGATAAAAGGAATGAAAAAATTAATAATAATAATAATGGAAAGTTATTATTATTTAGATTAAAGCTTATATGAAAATTAAAAAATAATAATATATAGCTTTAAAGTAAAAAGAAGAAGATTCTCTTCCTAGTATAATAGAAGGAAATCGAGGTAAGAAAAAGAAGGAAAAAAGGAAAAGAAAGAAGTAATAGAGCACGATAGAGAAGAGGAGAATAATTGGAAAGATAAGTAAATAATAAAGGAGCAATGATGCATTTTGTCATGTAGGCTTGCATTTAAATTCTGGGTATTAATCATAGTGATATTCATAATGTTTTGAATGGTTACTTATTAAGATACATATTACCATATATATTTCTGCTATTACTAGGCATTACACTTTGTTAGATAGATGCTCATATAGCTAACATCACATGAATAGTAGTGAAATTAATATTCTTAATGTTATGACACTATTATTATCCCGCTGAATAGTAATGCTACGTAATCATGTTCCTAATCACTATATAGAACTATGAAATAAATTATAAAATAATATAATTATTAACCAAAAATATGTTTAGTTGCTATAACTAAGAGTTTTGATAGTGCCACGACCCCATCAATAAAGCGATTCTGTTCAAAGTGGGTTGCTGTACAATAGATTAAAATTTAGAGGGTATGTTCCCCATAGAAATGCACAGGTTAGTTTGGTGGTTTAAAATTTGGAGTAATTGTGTGTTGATAGGAGCATCCATAGACAATCAAAATGAAAAAAATAAGAAGGATTTATTATATATGACCTGTAAAGATTATGATTAAACCAGCCTAAGTAAATATTATTATACATTGATGTGCTATTTCAAGAAGGGTGACTTACTCTACCTATAATGATTTTATGATCTTTACCTTCTTCATTACCTTTTAATATTTTTTATCACCACATTTAGGGTTTGAACCTCTCAAAGCAGCCTTTTCATCCAACATTAACATTTTTACCTTATCAAGTTTTGTTTTTTTTCTTTTCTTAACTCAGTGCAAGAGCAACACCACCACCATTCCCTTTATCTTAGTTGTTTCAACTCAAGTGAAACCACTTTCCATTTTAGTTAAGGATTTCAATGGACTCAAAAATCCCCTTTACATTTTAACAGACTATAAATATGCATGATGAGACCATAAAATGGCTCATTTTATCCATGTGATAACATCCCTTTTTATTGAATAAGAATTGAATCTAAATGTAATTTATGAACTTATGATTTATTTAGAATGAAATAGAGAACTAATACTTGGTTATTTATTTATAAATTATTGTTTTCTTGCTTGTTGATTTTTGTTACTAAATCTTTGAAAAAAGTTGTTAATATGTGCATATGCAGCACACAATAAGCCATATTAAACATGAGCATGAGGTACCAACTAAGTATTAGCTTCAAGGTGAGTTACATGCACTCTGGACATAGCTACGGACTCACTCAGATTTACTATGAACTCACTTAGTTCATATCTATGGACTCAACCAGTAGCTCTATATCCATATAGTTCATTAATTGAAGACTAGTTTGAAACATCAAATGCTAAGGAACTCCATCATAATTATCAATAGTTTGAAGAATGCAACTTAGAGAAAATATGTGGACTCTACAAGTGCATATGTATAGACTGTGCCTATCTACAAACTGTGTGCCCATCTGCGGATTCTTTTCTTAGGCTCTTCAAGTTTATAGTCTACATCTAAATTTAGATTTATGTAATTTCATTTCATAAATAATTCTCTTCATATTTTATGAAGATTGAGCTTATGTTGTAGATAGATAATAACGTCTCTCTCTATATTTTATGGAAGATTGAGATAAGCTAAAATATCTAAGTTGATATGTTTCTCTCCATATTTGGTGGAGAGCATCTAGGATTGTTATTCCTAAATAAGGAGTTGGTTGGAAACATGAGAGTATAAATGTAACCTCCCACACCATTTTAATCAATCTTTGTTATCAATAATACATTCCGAAGCTTTGTGACATAAATCCATTGTCTGATTAAAATCCTCTTTCGAGGAACGAATTGGCTACTCATTCCAAGGAAGATGGATAAATGTATTTTTATTTATTTCTTTATTATGTAATTATGCTTTTGAATTGTTATTATTTATTTTTCATGTAAACATTTATTTTCTGTAAAGTTTGTTTTGAATCTGTAGGTGTTTTCTTTGTTGATCATTTATTTTTAATTCAAAAATTTACTTTTTTTAATTTTCAATTCAACAATTTAATTTCATGTAAGTGTGATTTACTTTCTATAAGTGTGCTTTTCAATTCCAATAAGTGTGGTGTGTCTTTCAATTTATACAAGTGTGCTTTCAATTCTTGCAAGTTTAGAGTGTGGTAGAAAGGACCGATTGCTATAAATCTATTTATCCTATTATAGACAACCTTTAGACACCATCCCTAGATTGACGTTATTAAATGATGAATTGATGACTCATCAATGCATTTATCTCCATGTCTAGACAAGATATATATATATATATGTGTGTGTGTGTGTGTGTGTGTGTGTGTGTGTGTGTATGTTTGTCATGTTTCTTTATAGGAGTGTGAGCCCTTCATGCCTATTTCCTGCATTTAATAATTATATCATGAAAGAAAGTTTATTTGATTCTACCACGAGTTTCATTATACATTGGCCAATGTATATGTGATTTTACATTATTATGAATTGATGGGAAAGACACACATTTAGTTGGTAGTATAATTTATGTTTGGTTATTGGGGCATTGGGAGGTATACCTACCCCAAGAAGTTGCTAAGTTATCTTTCATCATGAGATGGGTAAATATGGGACATTTTAGATATGTTACATAAGTGTGGTGATAATACCTCTGGAGAGTGTCATCACGTGACGTGACAATGATCATGTCATATTAGATATGTTGATAGCATGGTGTATAGTATTTTGCTATCTATGTTATTCATTAGTTATAACCAACATATAAATATATCAAATAAACCAAATCATTATAATTAAATAAATGGATTTCTTTACTCATGTTAAAGTGTATGTATATCATACCAAACACTTGTGTGTCTTAGGTGTGTTTTGACATGATAATTTATATATGTTCGATATATTGACTCCCACACATTTAATGAATGGTGAAGTATAATTATATTAAATACTATGTTCATAATGGCCCCACTATTTAACTATGGACATTTACTATAGACCTTTTTCATCTTAAAGGAAATAAGTATAAATTAGTAAGCTTATAGAATTTGATGTCATGGCATATTCCAAAAAAATTAATAGAGTATATATCTACACCTTAGTGCTTGTTTTGTAAATAACATAACTTTACGTATAATGCTTTACTTGTGTATATTATGAAGTGCAAAATGTGATCTTTTATTGTTAACCTTGATGTGTTTATTATATAACTAGGAGTACGCAAACCCATTGCACAAATGTAAAACTATTTTAGCTACGTATCGATGATGTTGGGAAAATAACATAGTATACCATAGCTTACTAGCTTATGCTAGAATGAGGGAGTGTACTCCTCTAATTATAGTTTCTCAGATGGTTAAGAATTATATAAATATGATTAAATATATACATTTTATGTGCATACTAGCATTATCATAGAGGATCTTGATCATATGTTTTAACCCATATGGTTAATAAGATCATATCCATTTAATGTATAACAAATATTATGTGATGTTTGACACTCTTGAAATCTATTTATATGTATTTATTTTTACATGTAATATTTTTACCTAAGGCATCTTAGGTATTAAGAGTATATAAAATATAAGGTTTGGGTTTGGAAAATTGAGAGTTGTGTCCTAGGATCTTAACTTGGCATTTAATGGTAGATGCATATTTACAACTTAGCATGGGTCTTCATTGTTCAGAGATAAGTACCTAATGTGAGATCCTTGAATAGGGTATAAATTCCTTTAGAGAGCTCTTGTTTTAAAGTATAAATGAATAGTGGTTCAATATCTACATAATGTTGAAATAACTACTTATGGTGCATATTAATCATGCATAGGGTTTGTACTTTTAAAAGATGGTTTGAGTTCGTCTTTAAGAAATTAAAAAACTATAATATTTTATGATAGTCTTATAAAGAATAGAACAAGATGTATAAATGAATGACATAACAGGTTGATGTGAATTCTATTTCTCTGTAAATGATTAGTTTACTATTGTTATATGCATTGAATATATGAGTGCAGTACATGTTAGGAGATTTCTAATATGTTTAAATATTGAACTATATCTAGTATATAATGGTGCATCATGATGCATGCTTAAATTTATGTTATTTTGAAGGCTAGGTTGAAGTCTAAATTTAGGGTATGTCCAGATGGTATAACGTTGTACTTGTTTGCTTGTTATTTATATAGATCATTAGATTCTTGAAATCATATGTCTGATTATGTATTATTATGTAGTTGGGAACCTATGGTAGTATGGTATATCATAGGGTACTACAATATAGAAGTGTATTGTATACAGGTAGTATTTATGATAGTTATATGTCTAAATCACATTTATTTGTATACTATATACATAATAGTATTTACTATGGATAGGGTGTGGTTTTAAAATTGGTAGACTTGTGTATGCATGCATGCAAACTCTAAGAATTAAGTAAATGCTATGTTGGAATGTTATTATGTTTTATGGGAATGATGTTTTGATTTATTATATATATAGTTACTTTTGTAATGCTTATGTTTTCATGTATTTGAGACTACTTCATATGATTGGTTGTGGAAATATGGTAGTTAATTCATATAACACTGGACTGTAGTAGTATGGGATAGAATATATTGGAAGATTCATGCATATGTTAGATAGACTTAATGTATGCTATTATTAATCCTATGGATAACATGTCGTGTGATGCATTTACTAGTAGGATGTAAGTTGATGAATGTTGTGGTTGAATTGTATTCAAACAATCTGCATTACTAATACAAATCAAGGAGTGAGATGGACTTCACTTGATTACTAGCATTGCAATGTTAGATGAAGGTAGTTTGATCAAGTGATGTGTATGAAATTGATTGATCTAGATCATTATCATTTATTATTTGTAAAGATTTAGGCCAAAGTATGTTTAGTGAGACATTATCATTTCATGAGTATGGTTCACATGTTAGTGCCATATATTAAAATAGAATGGATTTCTATGATACACTACATTTTTAGTTTAGAATCATATGACACATAGGTACTTGCTAGTCTCTCTGGATTCCTATGCTATCACTATCTACTCATCCATGAAGGGAGGACCATTCCTTGATGGGATTTGTGTGGGGATCATTGGTCCATGTTTGGTGTGTTCAAGTGATTAGATGATGCTCTCCCTCCCTATATTAGTAATATTATTGAGATGACACTTGAGATTGCCATAGATATTGGAGAGTCCGAAGAACTCATGCTCTTGGGAGCCATGTATCTAAATTATGTACATTGTATTAGATTGAATATTATTATTGAGTACTGTCATGAAGAATTATAATTACTTATTATTGTATATTGGCAATGGAGATTGCAGAGTTGCATCAACCATGGCTAAGTTGTTGTATTACTTTCTATATTCATTTTATGTGGCATCCTCATGATATTAGAGATATGTGATATAAGATGTAATGTGTACTTATTATTATCACTTGAGTATATATGTGGGCTCTTTTTATATTCTTAAGGTGTAATCTATTTATGGTATATATGTTTAATTAAAAAAATCACGTATTTCTATGTCTAACCCAATGGGGTTATTTCATGGAACAACCACAAATGGGAAAAAATTTGGTGGGTAAGCCAATTTATCTCCCATTCCATTATATAATTCAAAAATTATACAAGTTACTACTAAAAATGGACTTCATCGATACATATTTCACTATTACACTATCCAAAGCTTACATAGATGATTTATTTTCACTTCTTAAACATTGCACAATACTCTAACACAAACTAGAACAATCGTTGACAACTAGGAAATAATGAGATAATATGAGCAAGGACAAAAAATTATAAATTAAAATGTGAATCCAGCTTCAAAGTTTCTCACTAACTTCTTTGATGATCCATTCCTCAAACAAAGACTATACTTATTCCCTTTCACCTTGGAACTGACCAATGACTCCAACAAAATAATCACCAAGAAGATACAATGTTTACAATTGCTCTTCTACCTATATTTTGAATGGTGGTGAAATATTCATTTTAGGTATACTGGAAGTTACACAACCATCAAGGCAGTGACACAATTGCCACCTATAAATATTGGCAATTTTGTCATCTTTGATGAAAGACTTGGTTTAAAGGCTGTGAGTTGCTAACCAAATTAGTACAAGAATCCTTGAAACATCCCATCACTAATTCTACCAATACAACTTAATTAAATAGTTAATTTTATGTGAAAAAGCTTGAAGAAGTATATTATATAGTATTTTACATACATATATTACATAATTGAGCATGATAGAGATGAACTAGAAAACATATCTACTATACTAGATCCATATTTTGGATCAAAGGGAGATATTTGAAATTGTACTCAATTAAATTCTATAGTATCTTATGAGAAGGTTTAGGTAATAATTAAAATTACCTCCTTGTGGAGTAGATAAGGAAAGCTAAATACTAGGTTGGGATATGCTACAATATTTAAAGGGGTCTTCATCTACAATATGTGTATACAAAAAGCCTCATTGTACAAATTTCAAGGATCTGTGTAGAGCAGATGGTATTGTATTGATAACATGGATGAATGATTTACCCAAAAGTAAGATATAATGTAGACTATTGGCCATAAATTGAAACATTACAATCAATATCTTAGGTCCTACTATTACGTCCAATAATATTGTTCCAAGTACCTGTAAAGGAATATTATCAAATAAATTTATGTTATTTAAATTTTGAGTGTAAACCATATTAATTCCCCATGGTTGTAAGAATGTTATGTTGCAAATGTTTATTCTTGAACCATTGTCTATTAACACTCATTTAACTCCTTTCATTAATACTTTTTATTGAATATCTTATGGCAGATTTTGTTTGATTTCATGTTGATTAGATAACTTTTCATGAGGACCAACCTTATTAAGATCATCAAGGTCTACATGATCTTATTGTGTTACCTTAAGGAAATGTGTATGAACATGTATATTGGGATCCTCAATTTATTTATTAACTTGTAAATTGTCCTCATATCCAATTCCTTATTTACCCTTTTACTTAGATGGGGCAACGGGGTTAATGATTACTTGCGCATACTTACCCAATCCTTGACCATTGTACCCTACCTTTTGCATGTATCTTTCCCAAGACCATTTTATGTCAAATTTATGGCTTGTGGTATAAGGTTATCCTTAAAAAAGGTAATCATTAATTTATTCATGGGAATATCCTTACATTTTGAAAAAGAATTAGTCATATGAAAAATCCAAAATAATTTTTCTCTAATTATAACACTTTAGTTTGCATGTCTAATATAATCTACATGAGGGATCATGTAGTAAGCATGGATAGTGATGGTTCATAATGGACATTCACATAATTATATTGTGGAGGGATAGTCATAGAAATCTAATAATATTTAACTTGCACACAACTTGACCTGCCATTTCACTTTTACTAAACCTAAAGAAGGCAAGAAACATAAGTACAAAGTTTATTCCTAGTATGAGGGTTAACATAGGATGTTAGGGTTTTGAGGATTGGAAACCTTAAGAGAAAATAAAAATTTATGATTTTTAACTAACATTCTTAGATGACATAAAATGAAATCATAAAAACTTATAGAAATCTAGGGATAAGAAGAAAATAGTATTATCTTAGTATATGGGAAACTAAAAAAACATACCTAAAACCCTAAGACAAAAATATTAAACCATAAGGAAGGAAGAATGAAACCATAAGGGAAAACATAGGGTTTGATGTGCTCAATAAAAGGATCGAGTTCACAACTATGGTGTAACATATTTTTGATTTAATGTGATCTAACAAGATAAAACTTTGAATATTTAGATTGTTTTAGCTATGTCTAAATTAAATTAGATCTAAATGTTATAAAAGATTATGATTTAAATATTGAAATTTTTTATAAATATAAATGACATAAAGGATTAACATACTTATCTTGTTTTGGTTATGTTCATGTTTTATATTGAATACGGGTGACTGAAAGGATTAGAAATGGATCAAGAGCTACTCAGATCAAGAAACTAAGTATCATGATTTGTTAGATGAGTCCATCAAGATTCAGATACATGTGTTAGACAAATTCATTCCTTCTATCATATTCATCCCTATAAACTATGCCTCATTATTTTGGCATAAGTCTATGTGCTTGATTGTAAATTGTCATTATAAATGTTCGCAGTCACTTGATGCATTTGTAAAATCCAAAATCTTATCTCCTTATCCTTGAAACCCTAGTTACACTTTCAAACTATGTTAACCTATAAAAATGGAGAAGAGTGATGGTTTTATCTAACTTCAACCATTTCCTAATGAATGGCTAAGCACTGCCAATATATCTAATATTTTGAAGAGGGAATTCAAACCACACATAATTCTTCCCCTTAAGTGTATGTGTGTAATCATGATCCAATAATATGGATGAAACCTCTATTCTAAATTTTAAAACTTGAAAATGAAAAACTTGGCTTCGATTAGGTGATTTAGACTTGGATGTGCCTTTCCCCTTAAGATGGGTTTTTGATTTGGAAAGTTTAGAGTAGTCTTTCTCAATGTGCAGGTGATATAATAAGCTTACTTAGTACTTGATTAATAAGGTTAGATCTTGCTATATATGAATAGGCTTAGATATATTGTGTATTAATAGTTTTAATCTTTGTGTAAATTCTCATTCCACAAACATGTAGAACATATGGGCCAACCCATAAACATGATTTAAATTTAGAAAATAATTGTATCTTGGCTTACAAATAAGTTTGGCAGAGGTGGATAGCTATGAAGAATTGAAGGCATTTAAGTATGGTTGGATGTGTCTATAAAACATAAATAGTGATATGATGATTAAGAGATAACTCAAATATGATAATAGGTATTTCAAACATAGACTAGGGATTTCCTAGAAGTGATTGATATCAAGGAAAGGTCAGGTCCATATAAAGTTAGTGGATAGGAGAAAAGGTGTGAAAGAGTCATAAATTTTATCCAAAGCCATGCATGGTAAAGATAGGTCAAGAATAACATTTTCAAGTTTTTAATATCATATTTTAGTGTCTACTTCTCATGCTTACATCTTATGTCCATTAAGAAGGCTTTATCTACAAACCCTACTAGGTGAAGTGTTTGATTTAGTGGTGCTACTATTGATTTGGTTTGGATTCCTTTGCTTGGTAATTGTGCTTATTTACATTCAAAAAAGGTAGTTTTTAATGATGTTGTTTTTTCTACTTTTGTATATTGTCTATAATGCAAATTTGAATGGTGAATATATACATATTGATCAAGATTATCAATATTCTTATGACACTAAGTTGAATGAAAATGATTGTGATAATAATAACAATGCTTGAAATGTTAATCCATATATTTATATCAATGTTCCAAAATTTGATACCATGATCTAAATTGATTTCAATAATTATATTTTGATGGTCCCTAAGGAAATTGATGTTATGATCTATGTTGTTATCGAATAATGAAATAAAATGATAAGGGATAAGGATTCTACACTTGAAAAAAGAATTGTTACAATATATGATTTGAATATTTATATCCATCCATTGAAGGCTCTCATTCTACATTAGGTGGTGAGGCTAGTTATATTAGTGCTCTAGATAATACTTCTATGCTTCCACCTATAGTTCCTAGATAGGTTAATAAGGTTATGCCTGTACAACCTATTACATATTTTATTCCTCCTATGGTTAATACACCATGTCAACCCACTCATAATGCTTCACACTTTTGTATTGGTCTTAATAAAAATATTAAAACATCCATTCCTACAAATGTTAATTATGCTTTAACTCTTACACATGTTACTATAAATAGGGATGCATTCATTCAACAATGTCTTCAATATATACAAATATAAATTAGGCAACCGACTGAAAGATCTCAAAAACATATCCATCTGGTCACTTCTAAATATTATATTTCATAATCCATATGCCTAGAAGGTCTTTATTCACCCTTTTTCTACCAATTTTATATTGCCTGAGTTTTAAGTATACAATGTCAAAGGTGATCTTTTGCATCACATTTGGTCCTTATTTTCCTCATTCTTTAGTTTTTCAAATGATGATCCATTGATGACTAAATTATTTCCTATAAGTCTCAAGAATTATGATTTAGATTGGTTTTATGCCTTACTAGTAGGCTCTATACGTCGATTTAATGATTTAACATACATATTCTTAGCTCAATTTTATAATAACATTAGCCAAAATGTTGCATTTTCTCAAATTGATTAACTTAAATAATGACCTAATGAGGGTGTTAGTGAATATGTGCTTCAATTCAAAACTATGCTTATGAAAATGTTTTGCCAAATAATTAATAGTGAGTTATAGAGTATTTTCTCCAATAATTTGTTTCAACCAATGAAATGAAAAATCATGTTTAACACTCACTAATATCTTGATGAGCTTTACCATATGGTTTGTAATTTTGAGTATAAAGTGTCTAGACTAACATGTTCAAATATGGGTCTAATGTCCCTAACTCTAATACCTCCAAATATCAAGGTAAATCAACATTAAAAGGTAAAAATAATCATGTGCCAATTTTTGAAGTTAGTAATGAGGCCAAAAATGAAAACACAATTTCACAACCACCTATCAGGATAGTTTTTCCACCTTCTTGAGAATGTAGGATTTTTTTCAAATTTACATGGGAATCCTTCCCAAGTGCTTAAATTTTTTTTGAATACAATATCGTATCTTTACCTCCTAGCATGAGTTAGACACATCTTGACATTTGCCTGGAGGCTATGATTTGAATGTATATTGCGAGTGCTACATATCTTCAAGACATATTACTAATTATTGTTATTCATTAAAATATAACATACAAGATTTAATCATTAATAATGTTATTCAAGTGGGAGGACATGATACAACATTTAATGTATAAAATTGCTATGCTGTGAGGATCCTCCTGCAACAAATTGATAAAAATACATGAAATAAAAAACTTATAAAATTAGCAAAAGCACTAAAATGATTATATTGATCGAAGACCATTTTGAGGGGGAAACCTCCTTTAAGAAAGCTCAATAAAATGAATTCATGGATTCCTTCATTGGACTCAACACTAACTTATATACTAAATATAATCTAAGTAACTATTACTTCCCATGAATGTGGGATAAAACAAAATGCCCATGGGATGATTTACAAAGCATATGCATCCATAATAACCATTATACTAACAAAATAAAGAGAAGGGGTAGCATAGGTTCATAACATCCCATCCCTCTTAGAAAAATCTTTGTCCTCAAAGATTCAAATGTGGGAATTGATGCTGAATCTAAAAAAGTGGTTCCCAAGTTGCATCCTCTAGTTGCATTCTATGCCACTAAATTAAAACCTTAATGATGGAGTGAGATTATAGTTGAAATGTGCACCTATCCAAGATTGCCTCTTGCTTGAGAAGGATGGATCCTTAATTATCAAGTTTTAGTAAAATAGTTTGCACTCTGATGTTTGTGTCAAGAAGTTTCTTTAGATAAGAGACATGAAATACTAGGTGAATTTGGGAAGAGGGTGGGAGCTCTAACTTATAAACAACTAACCCAGTCTTTTGGAGAACATTATAGGGTCCATATAGCTTGGGATCCAACTTATGATTTCCTTTGAGTTTTAAAGAGGATTGTATGTATGAATACAAGTGAAGAAAAACCATATCACCTACTTGAAAAGTGTACTCAGAATGGTGTTGATCAGCCTATTGTTTCATTCAATTTTGTGCCATATGAAGATTATCCTATAGGGTGCTAAGGATCTAATCCTAGATTCAGAGAATCATGTCAATCACTTGAAATGATGAACTAATAGGGGTGTATAGAAGGATCATTGGTGGTGCTTGACCATAGACTACTTCATCTGGATTCATTTTCATTGAAGTGTGGTAGGAGGTATTGTACCACCATTTGGCAAGGTGGATCCACTTTGCCCACTGACATTATTTTTATGAGGTGAAGCAATGAAGGAAAGTCTCTAAGCATTTGTAGATAATTTAAGTCTACCCATCTATTTGGGGATGATACCTGAAACTCATCTTTAGTTGAGTACTAGTAAAAAAATAGTTCTATTAGAAAATGGTTGGTGAAGGTTGCATCATGATCAGAAATAATGGATGAAGGAATGCCATGAAGATAGAAAATCTGGTCCAAGAAAATTTGTGCAGCTATAAAGGTAGTATAGGGATGGTTAAGGGCACAAAAATGACTATATTTTGAGAGGTGATCAACCACAACTAAGATCACTATTTTCCCTCTATATTTAGGGAACCCCTTAATAAAATACATAAAAATATTGATCGAAATCCTAGTAGGGATGGGCAAGGGTTCAAGCAACCTAGGGATGAGTGTTGTTTCGCCCTTATTATGTTGGTAGGTATCACATTTGGCCAGCATCTATTGAATTATCTTTTTCATTCATTTCTAAAATAAGTTGCATTGTTCCTATTCATAAGTTTTAAGAAAACCTAAGTACCCTATAGATGGAGAAGCATGGAGTTCATATAATACAACCTACTAAAGATCTATGCTCTAAGGAGGCACTAAATGACCCTTATATCATAAAGAAGCACCATCCTAAGAATAATGTGGTACATCAAAGGGGTTAGTGGATAATTATTGAGTGGTTTGAGATAATGGAGAGTCATTGACATACCCTTATTGTACATTGTCAAACCAATTAGGAATAGGCATGAAAATAGCTGAAAGGGAAGCTTGGTCCACAAATGTGTGAGATATAACATCAACCACAATATTATCCTTACCCTTCTTATAAATGATCTCATAATCATAACCCATGAGTTTACTGACCCATTTATATTATGATAGAGAGGAGACCCATTGTTATAATAAATATTTTAGACTCTGGTGATAAGTTTTGATACAAAAGTGATTCCCTAGTAGGTATGGTTGCCACTTCTGTACTGCATGCAAAATGGCCATGAATTCCTTCTCATCAGTAGAGATTAATAAATTATTATTAGAAAGAGATTTACTGGTGAACATAATGGGGCATTGTTCTTGGAGGATAACAACACCAAGTCCATTACCATAAGCATCACTCTTGATAGTGAAGGTCTTGGCAAAATTTGGCATAGCTAGAATAGGTGTAGTACATAGCTTGTTTCAGTTCTTTAAATTCACACTCAATAACTTGTGTCCATATAAAAAAACCCTTTTTCAACATATATGTTAGTAAAGCAAAAATATTCCCATAATCCTTGATAAACTTGTAATAGTATCCAGTCAGCCCCAAAAAACCATGGAGGCTCTTGAGTGTCTTAGGATGAGGCCAATTTATCATGGCAACTTTTTTTTTAGGATCTACCCAAACTCCTTGGGATAAAACAATATTCCTAAGATAATCCACTTTGTCTTGGATAAAAACATATTTAGAATATTTTGCATAAAGATGATGTTTAGAGAGAAGTTATAGTGCAAGCTCTAGATGTCAGAGATGCTCAGACCATGTTTCACTATAGATGAGGATATTATTGAAGAATAAAATGAATTTATGTAGGTAGGGCTAGAATATTTTATTCATCAATCCATAAAATGTTGAAGTAGCATTAGTGAGGCCAAAGGGCATGACCAAAAACTCATAGTGGCCATCATGCACACACAAAGCTGTCTTAGGGATACCATCCTCATGAAGTCAAATCTAGTGATATATAGAGTGGAGATCCAACTTGGAGAAAAATGAGTGCCATGAAGCTCATCAAGAAGCTTATCAATAAAATGGATTGGAAACTTATCTTTGATTGTGATGTGATTAAGTGCATGAAAGTCAATGCAAAGGCACTATGACTCATCTTTTTTTAGACAAGGAGAACTATGGATGAACATGGGCTGATACTAGGGCGAATAATGACTTGATTTAATAAGTCTCGAATGAGCATCTTGATCTCAGTCTTTTGCTAAAATGGGAAAAGATAAGGCCTAATGTTGGGAGGAATGCTTCCAAGAATGAACTAAATATGATGGTCCTTTGGCCATAAAGGGGGTAATCCCACTGGTTTAGTAAAGACACATGCATACCTATGTAGAATGGTTTATATATCAGAAGTAGTGGAGACCGTTGATGGTTGCATTTAAATGGAGTGGATCTGGGAAATAATACCATGTGAATTGTTCTTAATAATATTTTCCATGTAATGTGAACTTATGATGCTAAGAGACCCTAGTTGTAATCCTTTCAATGTGTGTTTTTATGCATAACCATTGGGTTCCTAAAATAATATCACATCCACCTAAGGGCAAGGCAAACATGTTAGAGTGCAAGTTATAATCTCCAATATAGATACACACATTGTGACACCTCCCTTTATAGGGTGATGTGCCCCCATTGGTGATCATGACTTCAAAGTTGGAGCAAGGATGGATAAAATAATCAACCTATTTGGTGATCCAAGGGTTAATGAAGTTATGAGTGATACCTAAATCAATGAGTATGGTGAGAGGGAGATTCTTGAAGTAACCCCTGACCCACATGGTTTGTGGGGTGGTGACTTCTGCTAAGGCATGGAGATATATATTTAGTTGGTCTTCTTGAGAAGCATGTTCCACAATCAGTGAATCTTCTTTCAAATCATCTGCTATATCCTAATCATCTTATAAAACTTTAGTTTCAAGTAGAGAATCCACATCTAATAGGTATAAATTTTTCTCTACACATCAATGTCCTTGAGTGAATTTGTCATCATAATTATAATAGAGTCATTTTTCTCTATGGGTTCACATCTCTACTTCAATCAAACACTTGGCTATCGAGTTGCGATCTTGCCCTTTGCCAACTTAACCAACCCTAGGGCTTTCATCATTATGTTGGGAAAGAAAATTTTGACCTTTGATCAAATTACATCCTTCATTCCACTAATAAAATAAATCTTGAAGAATTCATTAGATAATACCTCTATGTGATTGTCCAATTTTTAAAATTTTATTTGATATTCTCTCATGATTCTTATTTGGTAAAGTTTAGTGAGTGCTTCAATGAATTCATCAAAAGTACTAGGGCCAAACCATTAAAAATCAGTCCATATGGGCTTGTCATGAGTTTTGGTATACCAATGATACCGTTGAAGGGATTCATGTTCCAAGTGAATGGATGCAAGTGGGACCTTGTTGGCATGAAAAGTATTATGTAGATTAAAATATTGTTCTACTTGATAGATCCATCCAGTTAGATATGCACCATAGAATCGAGGAAAGTTAAGCTTCAACCCAAATTTTTTTTTGGAAGAAGAACACCTTGTATTTAAAGAGGACTCTAGATGTCATCTATTATTCGTGGTGATATGTTGAAGACTGAGGCCAATAATTTTTTCATCAAGATCTTTGATGTGGGTCTTGAGGGTGGTAATTTCATCCTCTATGTTTTTGTCTCTTGTTCAGGTACTACCATGGCTAGAATAAGAGATTTTTTTTTCTATTTTTAGGTACTATGTTGTATAATAAACCTCTAATGGAGATATGCTAAAATGACTACAGATCTGATATGGAAGTTTTTTAATATTTTGCATTTAATATGCTAATATTGGTATGACAAGGCTATTGACACTCTACTGAAGATATATGATAGTTTTTTGATACTTTACTGGTAATATGCTAAAATTGGTATGACAAGTCTAAAGATCTGATATGGAAAGTTTTTTGATACTCTATGATAATATTTTGAAATTGATAAAAGTGGGCCCCAAATTTTAATGGCTACCTAAAGGTTTAAAGATATCACTCTAACCACCAGTGTCATCTAAGCGAGTACCACTCTCCAAATTTTTTTTGGCCATATATTTATCTCTTAGTGATAACTCTCTATTTTCCTCATGAATGGGAACTACTCAATTGGAAAAAGGTCATTACCCATTTCGCTGGTAGGTCCTCTCAATGGGCTATCTGCTTTGGGGTCCTTGTGGACTCCTCATAATGAGTTTTAGGGCTTTCATCTAAGCACTTCCCATAATTATGTATTCAAGTTTCAAATTGATCTGAAATAGATTATGATGATACAAAAAATTATTTAAGTGAATTATGTCATAGAATAAAGTTAATATTTTATGAAAAAATATTGAATAAATTATGCAGTAGAATAGAGGTAAGACATTCTGAAGGAAGAAAAAAATTAGCCCTAGAAATCACTCTGATACTAGATGTGAGGATCTCCCTACAACAAATTGATAAAAATGCATAAAATATTAGTTTTTAAAAATTAGCAGAAGCACTGAAATGATTATATTAATCACATGCCACTTTGAGGGGGTAACCTCCTTTGAGCAAGCTCAATACAATGAATTCGTGGATTCTTTCATTGGCCTCAACACTAACTTATATGCTAAATCTAATATAAGAAACTACTACTTCCCATGAATGTGAGATAAAACAAAATGTTCATAGGATGACTTACAAAGCATATGCATCCATAACAACCATTATACTAAAAAAATAAAAAGAAGGGGTAGCATGGGTTCATAACATATGCTAAATCAAAAATTAGAAATATTCAACAATCCAATTCCATAACATGATGCTTCAAAATAAGACAATGTTCACATGGAAATACCTACATGTGAACCAACTATTTCTGATGAACATATATTAGATGGAATTATAGGTACGGTAACCACTTCATGAAAGCAAACTCGATCTATCACATTTTATGACCATGAAATTTCAAATGATGATATTGATAATTATCCACTATTCATATATTCTTTTGTTGATTCACATTTAACAATTACACATGGAATTATGGTATACAATGGTTTATGTAAAAATAATAATTACGATGTCATTTATCACTAATAGAGGGTACACTAAGCAAGACATACTTGACACAACTATGTTTATTGAGAGTTATGATGGTATTACATAGAAACCCATTGGTTGTATCACATTTATAGTCACCATGGGTCTTGAGACCCTTTTAGTATGGTTCTACACATTTTTAGATAATAAAACACATGATATATTTTTTATATATTAAGGTTAAACACTTTTGAAACTAGAGCTATGAATTGGACAATGATTTTGAACTAAAAAGATGAACCAATTTTGATGGTTTTACCTAATCCCACAACCTTTTGAAAATCTCAAGAAAGTATTCAATAATTCTCAAAAAAACCTTGTAGGGAAAAAAAACCCAAATCAAGTTACCATAGTGAAATAACATATGAGGTAACCCAAAATCAAACTTTCATGAATATTTAAAAAACCAAGAAACCTTTAATAGATTGTAAGCAAAATCTCAACATCAAAATATATAAATGAAGGATAGGTTTTCCAAAAAAAAAAAACTATAACATTGAGATAAATAAGCCAAACTGCCCACAAATAATCAACAAAACATTCCTGCATAATACAAACTTTAAAGTATCTCACCCTAAGATTGAATTATAGTATCTTGAGCCTCAATTAAGGGTTTCAATTGACACCCAAAAATTAATTGAAATAAATGGGTTTTTATCATATCCTATAACTAGAGAAATGATATGATTCAAAAACCTAAAACCTTGTCAAGAGTCAAAGTTCCATACTAGAGGGCCTAATGGTAACAAGAGACCAAAAATAAAATGAAATTAAAACTAAAACTAACATGAAAGAAAAAAAATAATAAAACCAAGCATTGACACCTTCTAATATACAACCATTTATCTACAACTAAGAAGGAAAACAAATTGCGTATAAGAAACAAACTCACCAAGGAATGTGAATTGCATGAGAGAAACACAAAAGCAAGGATGTCAAACACCCCCTAAGAGAATAGGGCCTCCAACCAGTCTACTTGGGAGGTAATTTGAAACCCCTCACAAATTAGGATCAAGGATATAAGGACCTCTCATACCACACCAACCATACTAGGCATGCAAAGATAAGCCCAAATAAAAGAGGAGCCACTGAACATCTTTCATAATAACTCTCAAAATTGAATGAATTGTAAAGAAGCCTCCAAGGGAGAAAACCATAAGTATAAAATACCACATCCATGAGAGGGAACATAAATGTGGAGTAAGATCATCTCTAATGTAGTCAGTGACTCTGGCATTGAACAAAACAATTCCTCTCTGCACTTCACAAGCTGACCACTAGAAGCATGATCTAGTATCACAACAAATTGATTAACTATGGATATAATAAGGGTTGGCCATATAACATGATCATACCAAAGCTAAGTGGTAGGCTTGAAGGATATTCAAACAAGGGTGAAAGTTGGAAAAGGATTAGGGTTCAAAAGTCAACCCTTAAAATGAAAAGTTAGATCTCTATTTATACATAAAAAGATAGTTTGGCTTAAAAAAGGACATATGATCTATTACTTGGATCTCCATGGATAAATCAAGTGAGATTTATCCCTTCCAAATTACACTAATGTATTAATATTTTTAATAATAAAAATATATATAATATTCATGGTGCACCTTATGATTACCCATCTAACATAAAAAAAAATGCAAGATATCACCTAAAGTTCTTTCTAAAAGGTATATCAGTCAACCTCATGTGGTATCTACCAAAATTTTGATACTTATATTTATGAACCTAGTTCATATATTTATTAAATATATAGTTATAATTTATTTATTCATGGATCTTAAAGCAATAAATCCTACAGTTGTACCATCATGAGTTACAATACCTAATATTCCACATCATATGATTATCCTACCACTTCTTGCACTTGTTCATACTAAAGCACCTTTAAAGAGTTTCATTATACAAATAAAATTTTGAACTAATATGCATATTTATTTTCAAGAGGTTAAGTTAGATCCTATAGCCCATTTTCACAATGACTCCCTTATGAGTTTAATTCAAGTTACCATATATCTCATGATTACATAATTAATCCTACATCGTATAATATTTTTTTTGATACTTTTAGTGATGCATCTGACTCCCCATTATCATGGACATCCCTTTATAAACATGTAAATGAGATTATCAATTAGCCATGATAGCCTACCCCTTGTGATTCATCGATATAATCTACTTTACATATCATGTTTTGATAATTTATTATATATGTAATTCCTTTCATGTACTTTCCTCCCTTGAGTTGCACCTTGCCTCATTTTTCCTTTAGATTTGACATTTATGTTCTATACTTGGTTTACATATTCATTCTCCTAACCCCTTAGGTTATGTTGCTTATTATGTTGTCATGGACCCTCATTTCAAATATGTATGTATATTTATCGATGATGATAACATATATTGATACCTTTCATCCTAACATGTACTAAGTTTTGAGGAAAATTGTAGGTTATTTGGAATGCTCTTCTTCTTCCTTCTTCCAAAATTTTGTCCCTTGGCTTGCTTGATTTATTTTTTTGGTTTCCTTTTGATTTAACCCCTTTGATTCTTCTCTTGCTTGATTAAGCTCATATTGTTTCTTATTGATTGCACCCCCTTAGATTACTCCTTGTGTGATCACATTTTTATAAATAAATAAATAAATTTTCTTGTATCTTTAATGGTGGATGCATATACATATTACAAACATGCTTCTCATGGTATTATTAGAGTGGATGAGATTAAAGATATACATGTTACATATGATCATGGGCTTACATATGCTATGTAGTTACATTTACATGCACCCCTAAGAGCATTATCACATTGGTGGCATGCCTCTTACTCAGGGGGTTTTAGGTGATATCCTTCCTAATTACCATGTATCATTTAGAGATACCTATATTTACTATACATATCTTTTTCTACACTACATTTTGTGTGTTACCTTGATAAATTATGTGTTACCTTATATGCACTGTGACTACTTGATTGTTGGCATATGCATACTTGTACTCATGTGTGCTTGTGCATGTTTCATGTTGGTCTTATCCACTATTATCCATAGAGGATCCTCTAGTTGTTGTCTCTTATCATTTATTACATTTGGGTTATGTTTCGATGGTTGCCTATTATATTTATATTTTATTAAGTGTGTTTAAATACATTGCATACACTATATGATATCCTATGCTTTGTGTCATGATCCATATTATGCATAATAATACTTGTGGTATACTATTCTTATATCATACATTGTCATGGTATCTACTATGAATTTATTAGAGCATACTACCTATATAATCATGTATGTTTCATTACTACATATAACCCACATAGGGGCACACTACTATATTGGGGAGTATCCTTTGTACCCACCTTATCTTGTCATTGGGGCCATCCTACCCATACAAATCTCATGATATTCATGAAAATACCTGTTCATAACCATTGGGGGTATCATATCCACACATTATTCAATCTTATCCGCCATATCTTACGTATATTAAGCTTACTTTACCCATGTGTTCTTTCATATAGATCTTATACTACTTATATCAAAACACTACATTATCCTCCTTACACTTAGTCACACTGGGGTACTATATATATATGGTACTTACATATCCTACCACATTAGGGTCATAACTTTTTCCCTTCACCATGTTACATTGGGGCATATTACTTGCCCCTAACTATATCATCCTCACACGAGGTTGCATCTTCCTATCAAGCTTTACATGATCATATTTTTCTATAGTTACATAAATGTGTTTAAAAGTATACTTTCAAAGATATAAACAACTCTAGCTATATGTTTCTATGATGACACATGATCCAAAAATCAAAAATATTTAGTTGAAAGATAATTCAAGAAACAATAACAACACAATTCAAATAATGCTATCTCTGAGAAGAGATGTTTTATTGATCAAATTTGTAGATCCAAACATATGCCTATCTCTAAGAAGAAATGTCTAATTTCCATTTTGGGTTACATATTGATTTGTACATGTTTTTAAGGTGTGAGGAGGATGTGTAAGGTCACTAATATTGAGGGAGATTAAGTGGTTTGACTTCCATGATTTACAACAATACAAAATTTGAGGAATTACTCTTTTTAGAAACTTACTATTTTTAGATTGCACTACTAAAATTGAAATTTGGAGAACATACATTAGGTTTTTAGGGGACAAAATCCATTAAGAAAAGATCCATGCCATCTCACCATGTTCTCCTCATTCTTAGCTTTCCAACAGTTCAAATGACGAGTCAATTAGAGCTACGATGCAAAAGTTATGGCTCCTAGAAGTTCCATCATCAATTGGGGTGGACCTGTCACCAGAATTATCACCTAAATTATTTCTCAAATCATTCCTCCCTCCTTGAGAAGCAATGGTCCCCATTGTATCAAAATTTGTCATCAAGTGTGGCAGTTGTATTTCAATTGATTCTTGATGCATACTTGGAATGGACTGTGATTTATAGAATTGTGTAGGGCCTGATTGTTCAGCATTTCTGTCTGACCATCAGTCTATAGATGGAAGGATGTGAACTTCTTTAGCTTGGTATATATTTGTTTTTATTTTTGTGTTATTTGTGTATTCAGGGCTGCAACATCAGCCCTTTGGGAATCTTGTGGCTTGACCACCATGAGAACAAATTTCTTGGCACTAATAGAGAGACAAATGTAGAAGGTGGTACCTTTGGTACCATGTAGCACCATGTTATAAGAGTGAGAGTGATCCTTCAAGCTCTTGATTCATAGATGCCATGTCGATCATACATGAATGGCTAAATAAAGAGTACATCATAAACATCTAGATTGACCACATCACATAAGACCTCATCTTGGAAAGGTTTTATTGCATATGAGAGAAGACATTGGTGGGTGACATGGAGGTTTCTCCCTAGACTCAACCATCCAATACTTTATGGCTTTTGGTGAGGCTTCATGGATAGATTTAGGATTTTTAAAACATTAGCAAAGATTAAATTATTTTGACTTCCACTATCAAGAATGAAATGTAGAGGCTTACCTTTCACCCATAACTTAGAGTGAAACAACCTTTCCTTGTCGTCTAGCCTATCCTCATGGGTCTGTGATGAAGCAAAAATGGCTTCAGGATCAATGTCTACCATTTCTTCTTCAACCTCTTCAACTATAGGGTCTGTATGAGGTAGAGCAATAGATGTTAAGGATTTTGACTCAGAAAGCAAGGATTTGATGGCTCGACATTCTTATTTGTAGTGAGTTCCATATTTGTGATAATCACACCACTTCCTAATCTTTCTTTCCTTTTGCTTCCAATTTTGGCCTCATGTTTGACCTTCTTTGTCACTTTTCTATTTTGAAGGCTGAATCTTCGTATTCATTCTTCCATGCTTCTGCTCAATCTTCACTATGAACTTATATGCCTCACCGATGGTTTCTAAATTGAAGAGTTTCATTTCTCCCCATATGTACCATTGTAGTCTACCATGATATTTTAGAACCTTATGTTTCTCACTTTCTTGGATGCCCAATCTCACAGATAGAGAATGAAAAATGTCAGTGCAATCTTTAATAGACTGTTCCTTACCTTGGAAAAGTTATTTCCGCTCTATATACAAATTATCATATGCTCCAATGGGGCAGTATTCTTATTTTATAGATTTTATGAAATCATCCTAGGTAGGTTCCACCTCAAGGACAATATCATCTGCACTGAATCTCCTTTTATACACTTACCACCAATTTTTTGACAAGCAATGATGCTTTAAAAAGAGCAAAGGTGATCTTCTCTTTATTGGTGAATTTATTTAGAGAAAAATAAGATGACAATTGATCTAATCAATTTTTTATTGCATCAACATTGATTTTTCCTTCAAATGTAAGGATGTCAAACTTCAACTAAACCTTGAAGGGTGTTGGGGCACTGAAAGGATGTGGGGATGCAGATGAGGAACCAAAATTTCCCATTGAGATTTGTTAGAGAATTTGAGTGAATTGTTGTAGCATGTATGCTTGCTATTGTTGGAGGGCTTCATTCACAATTTACTTGAAAGGATCAGATGTCTTGGTGTTGTCTACCATTTGAAGTCATTTGGAGTGAATAGGTGGATAGTCTGCTGGTTCTATTTTCCACCCAAGTTTCATATAGTCTAACCTCATCCTTGGGATCATACACTCTAAAGAGAAACCACTCTGATACCACTAATCCAAATCTCAAAAAGCTTTAGTTGAAATATAATTCAAGAAATAATAACAACATAATTCAAATAATGTTATCTCTGAAAAGAGATGTTTTATTGATCAAATTTGTAGACCCAAGCATATGCCTATCTCTAAGAAGAGATGTCTAATTTTCATTTTGGGTTACATCTTCATTTATACATGTTTTAAGGTGTGATGAGGATGTGGAAGGTCACCAATCTTGAGGAGATTAAGTGGTTTGACTTCCATGAATTACAATAATACAAAATTTGACGAATTACTATTTTTAGAAACTTATTATTTTTAGACTATACTACTAAAATTGAAATTTGGGGCACTTCCATTGGGTTTTTAGGGGTCAAAATCCATTAAGAAAATATCCATGCCATCTCACCACATTTTCCTCATTCTTAGCTTTCCAATGGTTCAAGCAGTGAGTCAATTAGAACTACGGTGCAGATGTTATGGCTCTCAGAAGTTCCATCATCAATTGAGGTGGACATGTCACTTGAATTGTCACCTAAATTATTTCCTAGATCATTCCTCCCTCCTTGAGAAGTAATGGTCCCCATTGCATCAATATTTGTTATCAAGTGTGGTAGTTGTATTTCAATTTGATTCTTGATGCTTACTTGGAATGGATTATGCTTTATGGAACTGTGCAGGGCCTAATTGTTCACCATTTCTATCTAACCATCAGTCTGTGGATGGAAGGCCATGAACTTCTTTAGATTTGTATCTAATGACTTCTATTGTTGTGTTATTTGTGTAGTCAGTGCTACAACATCATCTATTTTGGATTCTTGTGGCTTGACCACCATGAGAACAAATTTCTTGGCCCTAATTAGAGAGACAAATGTAGAAGGTGGTACCTCTGGTACCTTGTAGCACCGTGTTCCAAGAGTGAGAGTGATCCTTTGAGTTTTTGATTCATAGATTCCATGTCGATCATACATGAATGGCTGACCAAAGAGTACATCACAAACATCTATATTGAACACATCACATAAGACGTCATCTTGAAAAGGTTTTATTGCATATGAGAGAAGACATTGGTGGGTGATATGGAGGTTTCTCCCTAGACTCAACCATCCAATACTGTATGGCTTTGGGTGAGACTTCATGGACATATTTAAGCTTTTCACAACATTAGTAGAGATTAAATTCTTTTGACTTCTACTATCAAGAATGAAATGTAGAGGCTTACCTTTCACCCATAACTTAGAATAAAATAACCTTCCCTTTTCATCTAGCCTCTCCTTGTGGGTCTGTGATGAAGCAATAATGGCTTCAGGATCAACATCTACAATTTCTTCTTCAACCTCTTCAACTGTAGGGTTTATATGAGGCAGAGTAGTAAATGTTGAGGATTGTGACTCAGAAAGTAGGGATTTGATGGCCCAACATTCTTCTTTGGAGTGAGTTCTAGATTTATGATAATCACACCACTTCCCAATCTTTCCTTCCTTTTGCTTCCAATTTTGGCCTCGTGTTTGACCTTCTTTGTCACTTTTCTATTTTAAAGGCTGACTCTTTGTATTCATTCTTCCATGCTTCTGCTCAATCTTCACTACAAACTTATATGCCTCACTAATGGTTTCTAAATTGAAGAGTTCCATTTATCCCTATATGTACCATTGTAGTCTACCATGATATTTGAGAACCTTATGTTTCTCACTTTTTTGGATGCCCAATCTCATAGATAGAAAATGAAAAATGTCAGTGTAATCTTGAACAGAATGTTCCTTACCTTGGCAAAGTTGTTACCACTCTATATACAGATCATCATATGATCAAATGGGGTAGTATTATTCCTTTACAACTTCTAAGAAATCATCCTAGGTAGGTTCTGCCTCAAGGCCAATATCATTTGCACTGAACCTCTTTTTATACACTTCCCACCAATTTTTTACTCTTCTCTTTATCAGTGAATTTATTTATAGAAAAATAAGATGACAATTGTTCCAACCAATTTTTTACTACATCAACATTGATTTTGCCTTCAAATTTAGGGATATCAAAATTTAGCTGAACCTTAAAGGGTATTGGGGCACTGAAAAGATGTGGGGGTGCAGATGAGGAACTAGAATTTCTGATCAAGATTTGTTGGCAAATTTGAGAAAATTGTTGTAGCATGTGTGCTTGCTACATTTTGAGGGATTCATTCACCATTTCCTTGAAAGGATCAGATGTCTTGGTGTTGTCCACCATTTGAAGTCATTTGGAGTGAATAAGTGGATAGTCTGTTGGTTCTATTTTCCACCCAAGCTTCCTGTAATCTGACCTCACCCTTGGGATCATACACTCTAAATAAAAATCACTCTGATACCACTATTCCAAAACTCAAAAATCTTTGGTTGAAAGATAATTAAAGAAACAATAACAACATTATTCAAATAATGCTATCTCTGAGAAGAGATGTTTTATTGATCAAATTTGCAGACCCAAACATATGCCTATCTCTAAGAAAAGATGTCTGATTTCCATTTCAGGTTACATATTAATTTATACATGTTTTTAAGGTGTGAGGAGGATGTGGAAGGTCACCAATATTGAGTGAGATTAAGTGGTTTGATTTCCATGATTTACAACAATACAAAATTCGAGGAATTACTATTTTTAGAAACTTACTATTTTTAGACTGCACTACTAAAATTGAAATTTAGGGCACTTCCACTGAGTTTTTATGGTAAAAATCTATAAATAAAATCTCCAAGCCATCTCACCATGTTCTCCTCATTCTTATCTTTCCAATGGTTCAAACGACAAGTCAGTTGGAGCTACGATGCAAAAGTTATGGCTCCTAGAAGTTCCATCATCAATTGGGGTGGACCTGTCACCTAAATTGTCACTTGAAATGTTGCCCAAATCATTCCTCCCTCCTTGAGAAGCAATGGTCCCCATTGCATCAAGATTTATCATCAAGTGTGGTAGTTGTATTTCAATTTGATTCTTGATGCATACTTAGAATGGACTGTACTTTATGGAACTGTGCAGGGCCCAATTATTCATCATTACTATTTGACCATCAGTCTGTGGGTGGAAGGTCATGAATTTATTTAACTTGGTATCTATTTTCTTCTATTTTTGTGTTGTTTGTGTAGTTAGGGATGCAACACTAGCCCTTTTATATTCTTGTGGCTTGACCACCATGAGAACAAATTTCTTGGCACTAATTAGAGAGATAGATGTAGTAGGTGGTACCTCTAGTACCTTATAGCACCATGTTCCAAGAGTGAGAGTGATCCTTCAAGTTCTTGATTGATAGATTCCATGCCGATCATACATGAATGGCTGATCAAAGAGTACATCACAAACATCTAGATTGACCACATCACATAAGACCTCATCTTGGAAAGGTTGTATTGCATATGAGAGAAGACATTGGTGGGTGGCATAAAGGTTTCTCCCTAGACTCAACCATCCAATACTGTATGGCTTTGGGTGAGGCTTCATGGATAGATTTAGGCTTTTCACAACATTAGTAGAGATTAAATTATTTTGACTTCTACTATCAAGAATGAAATGTAGAGGCTTACCTTTCACCCATAACTTAGAGTGAAATAACCTTTCCTTTTCATCTAGCCTCTCCTCATGGGTTTGTGATGAAGCAACAATAGCTTCAAAATTAGCATCTACAATTTCTTCTTCAACCTCTTTAACTGTAGGGTCTATATTAGGTAGAGCAGTAGATGTTGAGGATTGTGACTTAGAAATTAGGGATTTGATGGCTCGACATTCTTCTTTTGAGTGAGTTTTAGATTTGTGATAATCACACTACTTCCCAGTCTTTCCTTCCTTTTGCTTCTAATTTTTGCCTCATGTTTGACCTTCTTTGTCACTTTTCTATTTCAAAGGCTGACTCTTCATATTCATTCTTCCATGCTTCTACTCAATCTTCACTACGAACTTGTATGCCTCACTGATGGTTTCTAAATTGAAGAGTTCCATTTCTCCCTGTATGTACCATTATAGTTTGCCATGATATTTGAGAACCTTATGTTTCTCACTTTCTTGGATACCCAATCTCATAGACAGAGAAAGAAAAATGTCAGTTTAATCTTGAACAGACTATTCCTTACCTTGGTGAAGTTGTTGCCACTCTATACACAGATCATCATATGCTCCAATGGGGTAGTATTCTTCTTTTAAAGCTTCTATGAAATCATCCCAGGTAGGTTCTACCTCAAGGCCAATATCATCTACACTGAATCTCTTTTTATACACTTCCCACCAATTTTTGATAGGCAATGATGCTTTCAAAAGAGCAAAGGTGATCTTCTCTTTATTAGTGAATTTATTTATAGAAAAATAAGATGACAATTGATCCAACCAATTTTATACTGCATCAACATTTATTTTTTCATCAAATGTAGGGATATCAAAATTCAACTGAACCTTGAAGGGTGTTGGGGCACTGAAAGGATGTGGGGGTGCAGATCAGGAACTAAAATTTCCCATCAAGATTTATTAGAGAATTTGATATAATTGTTGTATCATCTATGATTGCTACTGTTGGAGGGCTTCATTCACCATTTCCTTGAAAGGATCAGATTTCTCAATGTTATCCACCATTTGAAGTCGTTTGGAGCGAATAGGTGGATAGTCTGTTGGTTCTATTTTCCACCCAAGCTTCTTGTAATCTGACCTCGTCCTTGGGATCATACACTCTAAAGACAAACCACTCTAATACCACTGATACAAAAGTTAAAAATCTTTGGTTGAAAGATAATTCAAGAAATAATAACATAATTCAAATAATGCTATCTCTAAGAAGAGATGTTTTATTGATCAAATTTGTAGACCTAAACATATGCCTATCTCTGAGAAGAGATGTATAATTTCCATTTCAAGTTACATATTAATTTATACATGTTTTTAATGTATGAGGAGGATGTGGAAGGTCACCAATATCAAGGGAGATTAAGTGGTTTGACTTCCATGATTTACAACAATACAGAATTCAAGGAATTACTATTTTTAGAAACTTACTATTTTTAGACTGTACTACTAAAATTAAAATTTGTGGAACTTCTATTAGGTTTTTCGGGTTAAAAAACCATCAAGATGAGGTCTATTCCATCTCACCATGTTATCCTCATTCTTAGCTTTCCAATGGTTCAAACGGTGAGTCAATTGGAGCTATGATGCAAAAGTTATGGCTCTCGAGAGTTTCGTCATCAATTGGGGTGGACCTATCACCTGAATTATCGCATGAAATTCTGATTGAAAATGTGTTTAAAAATATAATTTCAAAGATTTAAACAAATCTAGCTATATGTTTCTATGATGACACATGATGCACATGACTATTTATTTTGAGATGAGTGATTTACACCTGAATCCCTACCTTAAAAAGGGGAAATATTAAGATATTAAGGAGTGGGATTATTTCCCCCATTATTTACCTGAGGCTATTGAGTTTTTGTTTTGAGTTTTAGTGCCAATAATTTCCCATGAGTGACAATATGGTTCACCTACTACCAAGAGTATTTATTCATATGATCATTTTTTTAGTTTATATTTCATTTTGATATATTCATAGTACTTTATCGAGACATTGACTACTATCATGTGTTCATGATTATTTTTATGTATGCTAGACTTACCAACTCTCAGACATAAGTGATTCTATTCTAAGCTACTGAATCTTCATACTTCCATCCTTATGGTAACATCAGGTATGTGTTTAATTATTTTGAATTTTATGCACACATGCATGCATGCACACACATCAAAGTGTGATATTATGTAGATACCTATTTTTAGTACAATGCCCTTTTCTATATTGTAATTGTCATGATTTACCACACTTGGTCCATTTGTGTACATTTCAATATTTTTGGACACCTTCATCCCAAATTAAACTCCCCAAAGACCTAATTCATTTGTATTTCCTCATAAATACTATGGATCTTTCAATTGTCAGCAACATGATTGTAGTGAGTCATCCTCTGTTTGACTTGATCTTTATTTTGAGTTTTTTCTCATTTGGGTCATAATCAAGGGTTTGTCAATTCTGATCCCCATCCTTTTATGGGTCCTTTTTACCTTGGTCTAATTCCCCATGCCTTTATTGTAACTTGTCACCATTTTCTATGGCCAACCTATGTGTGAAGTGTCATAGGGAGACCTTTCTATAAAAATCTTCCCTAAGTCAATCACCATCTTATAATTATCTCAAAGTTTCCTACCATCCATATATATTACAAGTTAAGCCTCTCATACACAATCATCAAGCCTTATTGAGAGTTTTATATTTTATCCAAGGAGCTTACACATTAAGTCTACATTGCATCAAAATTAGTCCAAATCTTCTACCATCACATCTGTACCAAAATAAGGTCACAACAAAGCATATAGTTGCATTTTATTATCTAGAAAGAGGATGTAAAATCCTTTCTCTCCTTGCGATGGTATTCACTAATAAGCACTAGAAATACATAGAGCCTTGATTCCAATAATGCTTGATATGTATATGTAACTCATCAAGAGGTTTCCTGGATAAATTAACTTGCATATTATATTCTTCTTGTGACATTGTGGAGAATTTTGTTAGAGTAAAATGAGAGGAAAATTAGACATTTTTCCCATCAATTATAAAAAGTGAAGCTTGGATCCTAACCTTCAGTTGTCTGCTAAGTAACTCAGAAGGTTATAAAACCTAAAATATACTAGAGGTTATAATCCAACTCAGGGTCACAATTGACTATTATATTATTTTGATCATGTCCCTTTCAATTTTTTTATATAATTTTGTCCTTGTCCATATTGTAGTCAAATTCTAAGAATATGTTCTAATCTCCTTTCAAATGTATTTTCAGTCTTATAATTCAATTACATTGCTCAGGTGTGTCCATTTATATCTTATTTACTTCTCTTTCATTATTATTGCCTATCGTTCATTAAAGTGGTGGTTTACAAATTTAACACTTAGGTAGAAGTGATTAATGTTATTTATTGTATATAAGTATATCTTTGTCATGCTCTAGTTTTAGCCATTTTACATGGTGTAATCCCTACTATGGTCATTATTTGGAAAAACACCATCCAAAAAACCTCAAATATATTTAAGTACATTATAATAGTAGAGAATTCTTATATTTCATATTATACATAATATAAATAAATATGGTCTTAACCTTTCATTTTATACATTTCATGTCATTAAAAACTCAACAATAAATTGTAAACACCTAACAATGGCTTAGGGGAATTTTTAAAGTGTGAATTAAAATGTTTTAAGTGCATTTATCTATTTTTCAGTTGTTATCTCAAATTAGGCTCTAGTAGTGTGTTTGTTAACTTTATATATGTTTCCCTACAATGTTTGTAATAAAAACAAAACACATAACTATAATATAAAGTAGAATAAATGGTGAAATAAAAAATGGGGGCACTTACTCACCCATGTGTGGATTGTACTTAAAAATATATTTATAACATATGATATTTTAGAAACTGACATCTTTATGTTTACATTAGAAGTTAAAATGCTAAAAATATACATTTTTTAGGACATTTCCACCTTTTATATCAAACCCACAAGAAACCCTACTTAACTCATAACCTAACTCTTCATTAGCTCCAAGCATTCAAAATATAACACAATTTGAAAACAACAACAAAAACAACAACAACAACAACAACAACAACAACAACAACAACAACAACAACAAAAGCAACAACAACAAAAAAAAAAGATGACAACAACAAAAACAACAACAACAACAACAACAACAACAACAACAACAATAATAATAAATAAAAAAATAAAAGAGGTAAAAATATTATAAAATATTTTGTTTCTAGGTACACAAAAATCCCTCCCCCTTAATGAGATTTATCCTAAAATCTAGTAAAACTCAGAAGTTAAGCATTCTCAACTTAGAGTAGTACTAGGGTGGGTGATCTCTTAAGAACTTCCTATGTAATTTTTTTTGCACTATGGGATTTAACATATATGAAATATATACAAGGATGGAACCCAAGACCACTACATCATAAAAGGAATGTCTAACGAATAAAACCTATAATATTGTTTACTTAATTTTAGTTTTAACACATAATAGGTATAAACAAATTACAATTAAATAAATCTAAGCATGTACAATTGAAATACAAAATTTAGATATATCTAATAATATAAGTTATGGAACAAGCCCATGCATCATAAGATTTAGGATAAAACAAATAAATGAATTGAAAAAGAGGTTAAGAAATGATCACACAATGATAATTCTATAACCGTGACTCGTCTATTGTCTAATTATGTTAATTGTATTTGAATTGATCTTGAGTTTTTGGACCCGTGTACTGCTATGAGATAAACATGTATCTATATGAGCTTATCCTATACAATCTTGTATGCTTTGGTTCTATTTATTTTCCATCAGGTGCATCTTTATCCCACTAGTTGTGTCTTTATAGGAATTCATAGCCTAGGTTTTATGGTGTATTTACATCATGCCTTACTAATTATGAATGTACCTTCATTTAAAAAATGCATAGAGTAGAATATGTTTTATGGACAAATATTAATTTTGAACTATCTTGAACACTCCAAAACAAAACAAAAGTAATGGAATTAGGAAACTATCAAAGCAACATTATAAACTACATATCCCTCATGCTTGAAATCAGACCTACATGCAATTCTTATGACATGTGAATGGAATATATCGAGCAATTTTTTTAAAATCCTCTTCCCTAAAAGTGATAAAAGTAAATACTAAAGTATAATTACCGTCCTTTGGCATAATGGAATTTATAGAGAGACCAATATGGATGAGTGTCATACGTGTGTAGGAGTTGATTCTGTGAAAATCAAATTTAATGGAAAAACATGGATCTAGGCTAGACCCTTGGTGTAGTGGTGTGTGGAATGTTCTCCACCTTCTCTTTATCTCTTCTCTACTAAATATCTAATATTCTACATGTCTTGGAAAGACCTTATATTTATAAGATAATCTAATATGACTAAAATACAATGACCAACTTATGAAAATACAAATGGGAAGTGTTAACACACATGGCCAATGGTAATAAAGAAATAAACCCACAAAACTAAAAATAAATAGATTTATATGGTTATGGGTTAGTCTAGGATGGGTACACATAACCAAAAAATTATTTAGCACATAAGTTAGACTCTATATTTAGACAAGATTTATTGATAGATAAGATGTAATCCATATATATATATATATATATATATATAAATATAAACATTTACCTTTTAGATAAATATTGAGATGCTTTTAAGCTCTATAGATCAAATATGGATTATGTGATATTGGGAACTATATGCACCCAAAATTTTCATGATGTAACATTTCAAATTTTTTGATGATGATGTAATGATCTCCACTGAAACATGATCAGACATGGTCCTCTCCACCCCCACCAATATTTTGTCTTTTTTTTGGCCCTTTCAAACTTCAATTTTTCATGTTTTTAATTTCTGGTCCTTAGTTTCATAAAATTACACACCAAGTTAAAACCACCATGGTTATCTCAAAACCACTGTAGTGGTCTACACAACCACCTTTGTAGTTCATAGAAACATTGTGATAATTTTTAAACCACTGCCTTCATAGAATAATAATTTTGTCATTGTATAAATATTTTTGAAACTAATTCCTAGGACTTAAGTTTTCACATGCTTTTCATGATTTCAGTTATATTTTTTATTCTTTTATTTTGTGTTCACCTTCTTGATCACCTAATACACTCTTAGTCATGTTTAAGTCAATCTCAACTACTTCCAAGTTAATACCAATAAGCTCCCAGTCAGGTTTCAATTAACTCCCACTTACAACTTCTTTTCTTTCTTTACAAGTATTTCATTTATCTTAGAATTTTAGATCTAAAAATTACATTATTTATTGGATATTACAAGTTTTAAAAATACAAAATATACCTTATGTTTCTTCTGGATAAACTCTGCCCAAATTTTAATAGTAATCTTCTGGTCATTCATGCAAGTTAGAGAAAGATACAAGTTTGTAGCCAGTACTTTATCATTTTATGAGAGACCAATCGCTGTTCAGCTATTTCTTGATTCAATTTTTTGTTGTTATTTTTTCTTCTTTATTTCATATTTTTAAAGAGTTCCATGGTCATCTAATGAGTAATACATATGGATTTATCTACCTCAAGATTGAATAGATTCATAAAATTCTTCTTCTCCATCTGATATTTGCTTTGGTCATGTTGGAGGATTTGTTTTCTTCTTTGTTTTGTTAATTATCTGATTAATAAAATAAATTTTCATGTTGGAGGATTTGTTTTGTTAATTATTTGATTAATCAAATAAATTTATTGCTTATTTTATTAGATTGCATTTCAAAAATATCTAAAAGTTTTTAATCTCTCCCTTCTCTCTTTTCATTATTATTTTTAATCATCTTAGTTGCATTTATACATTGTAGATTTAAAAGAACATTAATTTACTCAATATATCAAAGCTAGATAGGTGAACTTTACTTTCACTTATAAGCAACTAAAAACATATAATTTTTAGTTTTTTGAGCATATAATATGTCACACACACAAGCTCAAACAACTTGCATAGATAAAAACTAAAAAACCAAAAAGAGAGCTTGCACCTAGAAATTTTTTGCTTCCTTACATGATAAATAAAGCTATTCTAATTCATAGATCATAATCATAGATCAACATTGATCAAATTTCATATTAAACTTAGTAGCATATAAAAATCATGCAACAATATCCTAGAAATGTTTTTCTTCCTTGCATGATAAAGAAAGTCATTCTAATTCATATATCGGAATCATAGATCAACACTGATCAAATTTCCTATTAACCTTAGTAGCATATAAAAATCAATATAACTTGCATATTAACTCATAGACACAAACTAGACCTTGAAATTTAGAAATTGCATTGTATATACAAAATCTGAGTTATAGATCTAGTTTTCATTTACATATGCAATATTCAATGTACATATTAGCTTCTCATTTCATTTACACCAAAAATATAGAAATAAAAACATTTATTTTAACAACATAAACATAATTTGCATTTCTAAAAAACATGGGAAAAAGAACAAAAATTAGGACTTTCATTGTTTTGTTTAGATTTAGTTTTTCCTATAATATTTACATGCATGAATATGATTTAAAAAGAATAGAAATAAATATTTTAATTCATTTACTTTTAGTATTTAAATTTTAGCTGTATTTCATTTTACAAGGCTTTGATGAAAACACAAACAAGCCCAACCAAAGCCTTGTCTAAAGGAGAACAAGTCTAAAACCTTGCTAAAACCTAACATCCATCTTTCAAAACAACAAACACATATTTAAAAAAATCAAGTATGAAAAAGGAAACACACTTCAAATTCTATTTTTTTTTTATCACTCTTGGATGATGCTCCTAGAATGATCTCATCTCTATAGAGTAGGCACATTTCCTAGAGTACCAATGCCTATGGCAACTAGTAACCTCCAAAGTGATATTGATTATGAGTTTAGACTTCAAGGTTTTTACTCCACTCCTCTCCCCAAAATCATAATTAGCCAACTAAATCCTATTTATGTGAAAACCCATCTAAAATAATCCCAAATAACAAGACCAATCTACATCTTAACCCATCAATACAACAACCTAAAAATCTCATTTTGTCCCTTTTATCCTTGGGTCTAACCTTGTCAAGCCAAACCCAAATCGATAGAACAAGTCAAATATTAATATTGCTTTAACCCAAATTCACCTAATTCCTAGAGCCTAGTGTTGACCAATAAATTCATTATCTTGTCCTTGTCCACTCTGAAGGTTCTTGGAACTATATCACCTCCCAATTCATTTCTTTAAATAAGAAATATGATATAGGTGAAATATATTGACGCTATCACATGCATATATTGCCACCTATTGCTCAAAACCGTATAACTATAACCCAACCTAACCAACCACCCCTTTTATCTCTTTCCATTCAAATCCATCAAAAAAACCAACAAAACCAACTAAACCACTAGATCACTCATCATATCATCCTTTCATCAAATGTATTAATGAGACATCAAGAATTTAGGTACATGAAAGTTAGCATGTTGATTTCCAAGCATAAAATTTTGGTGAACCTAACATGAAATGCTTCTCTTTTTGCATAATCCCTTTTTATTTCTTTCCTTCATCCTTATCTCTACTTCTATTTATTTGTGGGTGTGCAAACGCCCCCTAAATATGTTTAGGCAAGATTTTGAGAGGAATTTTGATCTCAAGACTTATAACAGGAGGATTCAACCTCTAAGTGAATCCTTTTTATATATTTGGAATAAAAAATCCACCCAAATCATGGATAATTAATTTAAAAATTCTTATTCTTTTCTCTTATAAACCAAGTCTCAGGTAGTAAGCCAAAAACTATAGGATCCTTTCGAAACTAGTAGTAACTACCATGACTCTAAGAACATGATCCTTATAGCTATAGGTGGAATATACCCCCAAGTTATAATTAGACCTCAGATAAATATGCAAATCATTGATACCAAAAGAATGATGAGGTTTGATCAAAATGCTAAAAGAATCTACCTTCTAGAGGATGGGTTGTATAGACTATAACTACCCCACATCCATCAAATGCCAAACAAAACATATTCATACCACTTGATCAACCCATGATGACTCCTATTAATCCATCTAACATGAATCAATTTATTATAGGCTATTGATTCTTCCCTTCTAAGACTCACATAAGAGAGGCTCCCAAACCTAAAACCAATGCTTCACCAAATAAGCTCATCTTCACCTTGGTGGGTTACATTCAAGGCCTAGAGACTAACCATGCCTCTCTCCAAACTAGTGGAGTGACCCTAATCCATAAAAATCACAATAATTCTTCCTCTATTCCCATCCCAATGATACCTTGTCAACCGTAATAGTACTAACTTATTCCACCTACCATCGACTATATGCTGAGCCAAAATCATGGGGATATCCTCACCTATGGAGTTCTCAACTATGTAACATCAAAAATATCTCCATATTATCATCTCCTATAAAATTTATTATTGTAATTTATTTCTTATATCCTACTCTGAACAATGTGGCAACCAACACATGGCCACTCATTATTCCTCCTAACTATGTGCCGACTAATGTGATACCCATTTACACCCATCCCTTACAAGTGTTGGTCAATACTTCCTCTTCTAAATTCCTACCATCCTATTACTAAATGTTATTAAAATCCACTTATTCAAATAAATACTTATTGGCATATTATTCTCCATATCTTCAGTCTTCATCTCTTCTTTACAGTGGTTTTATACTTACTCCTTATCCCACTCCTCTCCCTTAGGCCATCCTAGCACACCTTTAGTTTATTTTGGCACCATGGGGACCTATATGAAATACTTGAAGGATCCCCTTGATAATAACACAAAAGGGATTTTCCTACCACATATCTTGCCTAAACTCCCTAATTATAAGGGAGAGGGATATCCAAATGCACTTGTGAAAGAATATGCAATAACCATCAAAGATGTTATACCTTGGGATGGATAGTTTCTAAGATATTCCCAAATACTTTGAAAGGAATTTATCTTGAATAGTATTATCACCTCCTTAAGGCTTCTATCCATTCCTTCTGCCAATGCATGGATAAATTTGTAAAAGCATTTGACATTAACAAATTAATTTGCACTAGCATACGAGAGTTTTATCACATCAAACAAGAATCCAATGAGTTTTATACCCATTTTAACTCAATATGGTTACATGTATTCTATTCTTATTCCAACACTCAACACATATACTAAAAAGAGTTATGTGATCTCTTTTTACACTCTCTCAATAAGGAAACAAGGGAAGATGTCTAATTTTTTCTTACAAGTCTTACAAAGAGGTTCTTGAAAGTGTTATTAGGATAGATTAAGTGACTATTGATAGTCGTTATAGGACCTAGGATCCAATGGGTGATTTTTATTTCCTAATAAAAATAATGGGTGTTACCAAAATACTAAATAAAACAACCCTAACAAGCAAGGTCCCAATGTTTTGAGCCAAAACCATAATGCCACCATGGATGGTGTGATAGACCAAGATAAAAATAAGAATGGCATGAATAATAGTTGAAACCAACCTGTGAATAATAACAATGTCAAAAACAATAATTTAGGTGTGAGGAAACAAAACCCTTTACTTGTATTTCATCCAATGGACTTCAATCGTACTCCACCTCAAGATAGCAAGTTTTAGAACCAATTCTAAAACCATAACCAAAATGTTGACCAAAATACTCGATTTAAAAACTAGCACTTTACCAAAACAAAAATAAAAAAGGGTTTGGTCAATAGAATCAAAATAAAAGGCCTAGGGATTATGATCCCAATGTATATTTCTTTTTTCATAGAGTTATTTTCATGACACTCGAGCATGCAAGGAGTATAATTTTTATTTTAAAGACTCTCTAAAGACCAAAAACATAATTTTATCAACATGTTCTTTGGAAATGTCAGTGAAATTCCCAAATCTCTTCAATAGGAAATATGGTGCCTCAAAATTCCAATTTGTGCATTTATCAAAACCCATTTCCCAATCACCAACAACATAATATCCAAAACCAACCACATGATAAACTAGTTAACTAGCCCTTACCAAATGGAACTCATGAAGCCAAATCTTCCAATTCCACACCAGTTAATCTTGATGTGTCTCCCCAACTAGGACCTTAAGTAAAGACTATAATGATAGGTGTCATGAAATTAGAACTCGATGAGAATGAAAAAATTAACACTCGTACGAGGAAGTACCAACCCAAAATTCCCCAACCTAAAAATATTTTGGATATTAACATCCAAACCAATGTAGGCCCATTGAAAAATAATACCTTCTTGACCTTATGAAAACATTTTCCCACATTTGATTCATGGACCTTCTTTAACAATCTCTTTCCCATTGCTCATCATTGCTTGATGCTTTAGGATTGGGTAACTTAGTTAGAATCAAACCTCTCCCATAGGCCTAAATAAATTACATAGACTTAGATATGTATTCACTTGGTAAATTTTTGAGAGACACTAGCTAATTATTTGATCTTAGGAGTCTCCCCAGGTGTTGAGATGGATAGGAGAGGGGATTTTACCTTGTACTTATAAGACTAGATATTAAAAAACTATGTTAGGAGAGTAATGGTTGATGATGGGGATACTAGTAATATACTCCCTTTCTCATATCACTAAAATATTGGTGGTGGATAAACCAACAACTCTATAATAAAAAGTACCTTATAGGGTTATGATAGCCTCAAGTCCTCTTCCATTGTGACCATTATACTACATGTTACTTTGGGTCTCAAGACTATGCTCATATATTGATATTTGATAAATAAGGACATAAATTACAACATTATCCTATGAAGGCTTTGGATCCATAAGATGAAGGTAACTTCTACCATATTCCAAGTAATTTGGTTTTTGCACCTAGGAAAGGTCTTTGTTACTTAGGGCGATTTGAAGCCATTTGATGTTCACCAAAAAACCTTAATAAAATATTGGGGCTTCACATTGACTATCACTTACCTAAAAATGATGTAGTGAATCCCCCTCTCATAGCCAAGGACAAAAATACCATTGTAACCATAATATGTATCTTGAAATTAAGTTTTGAGAGCCCCAAATCCACACTAAGTGAAAAACTTGGGGAAATGGATGAAGAAAAACTTGCAATAATACCAATCTTCTCAACCAATTATACAACTAATATCATTCACATCCTAGAGAAGGAAAAACCCAATGGAATCCATTTCAACTCACATGGGGTTGGGACTTATAGTCACCATAGATCTCTTTGTTTATAAGTTTTCAATTCCATAATTGAAGTCCATCATGTTTACATGGTAGAAGCATTGGGGCATCAATAAAATACTCCTAATAAAATTGATGATCAATATTATCCATGCAATAAAATGATGCCTCATTAAGAAAAGATAAAATCTTATTCAAACACTAGGTTAGATAATAAGATCATTGACCTTCCTCCTGCCCCTCAAGTACTTGAAGATTAAAGTCACACTTTGACTTAGGATACTATAGATGTTAAAATTGGTTTCAAGAAACAACCAAAAATACTCAAGATTGGATCTTCTCTCTCCCCTGGGGAAGTAGAAAACCATAAAAATTTACTTACTAAATTTACACAAGCTTTTTAGTTTCCTCGCTAAGACACAATATGACCTACAAAACCAATCATGCCTTGTAAAGACCACTATCAATACCATAAAAACATTCATGAACACCCCTTTCATGTCAGAGACCTTATCATGATACTTAATATTTGAATAGATAGTAAAAAAGGATAAGGTAAGAATTTTAGTCCTAATCAGTTAGGCCCATATTTGGTAATAAAAGGCTTTAATAATGGAGATTTAGGTTATGCACATTGGAGGGTAAGGAGTTCAATGAATTTATGAAATCCTTTCACCTCAAACATTTATTCATATATGTGAAATATTTACAATAATAAAAACTTCATTATCAGTGTGTTGCTCTTACATTTCAATTATTTTGTTAGGTAATTGTTTATCTATAAGTTCAAGTGATAAAAAACTTCAAAATGTAGTAGATCTTCTTACTCCACCTTTTCATGTCACCTTATTTCCCTTTAAGTCTTAGAAACAAAAAAATAAGAGTTTTGTCTTGGTTCTTATGGGCACTATGTACCTCATTCCCACAAATTTTCTTGCATATTTAAAAACTCTAGCCTACAGCCTAGTCTAGAGGCTTGTTCGTTATAGAATTCCCATCTTACGATTCCCTCTAAGAAAATTTACTAGGATGCTCAAACTACGTAAAATTATTCCTCTATCTTGGTCCTCAGTGATGATCCCTTTCATCTTACTAGTTTTATGGGGCCAAGATTGTTGGGTAAGAGCCTCCCATAGAGAGAGAGTATATAAATTCAAGCTTATGTAAATAAAAATCAATCATTCATCTCTCACCCTTTTCTAATCCTTGGTGTTGATCCTTCACATATTACTATTTGTGTGGGATTAACATTAGGGGGAGATCCTTTACTTGCCTATTTTTAGCCTTTGGTGGTAAGCCCTTGCATTTTACTAGTCATATGAGACAAGGTGTAGGGGGTCAAAAAAATAAATCAAGAGAAAGAAAAATCTAAATAGTGTCTAAGAAGTAATAAAGTCCTAAAAAAGCTTGCCTAGATGTTTAAGCTGAAAGAAGAACCTTATCCATTTACCAAATATGTCATGGTTGGTCATCTCTCGATCTATGTCTAGATGAAGCTAATAAAACTAGTGTTTTAAAGCCTAGTAAGGAGTATAATAATTTGCTTTATTTGTAAATATTAGTTTAGTCTCCTATTCCTTGTGAAATTTTGATTTTTAGTTTTACACTTTCATTATCTTGCATATTCCATCTCCCATTGATTCTGCTGCTATAGATTGAAAGTCATTTGTCATGTTAAAAAACTACTCAATCATTACCTAAAAAATAACTATTAGCACATTTGTAGTTTTGTAACCATCTATCATATTATATTTGCATACATTATATCATAACATTTCAAAATATAAGCATGTTTATAATATTATAAAAATTAGAGATATATAACAATTTATCACATTTCTAACCATTTAAGGTGCATAAATTAAAATGTGTACATTACATTACAATAATATTAAAAGATGCTAGACAACAATCAAACCAAAATGGGTCAAAATATATCTCTCTAACTATATAACAATTTTTTATACATTGAATCTTAGTACAAACACCTACGTAGAGGTTAAATGTGTCTCATGATCCAAAAAATAAAAAAAATATATTACAATCCTACCTCATCCCTCTTTTTGAACTCTTCCAAAGGTTAAATGTCTAGGAATCCTCCTCCTTTAAGAAGTGTTTGATTTAGAGGTATGGGGGTTATAAAACCTACTCCTATGCCATCTATGGATCATACCTACCTGGTGTGTTGTACCTCCTATTATTTAGCAACTAGATGATGCTATCCTCCTCTTGCAATAATAATGTTAATGAGAGTCTTCACTTGAGACTCTAAAGTTGTCACCCTTGATTTCAAGATGATGTTCTCCACCCTTTCCCTACTGAGCTCTTGGGCTTTGTGATATGATAGGTAAAAAGTGTTGGTTTTATTTCCAACACCCAAAGGGAGACCCACATTGGTTAAGAGCTGATCTATTAATACCCTAATACCCACATGAAACAAGTTCACAAGGGTGACCCTAGTTATATGTTAGCACTTTATGGCTGAATCTACACATACACACAAAGATATACATTAGATATCTAATCATATAAATTAAAAACTATAAAATTAATGATGAAATACTATAAAATAACTAAAAATAAAACATAACACTATCTTACTTGGGTCCCCATCCTATCAGTCAAGATTTGAATCCTCATTATAACTCATCTCAACCTCCTCTTCTCTAGCCATAAGCTCATCTCCAATGAGGGATTGTCACTCTTTTATTACCCCTCCCTAGTCACCTCCTCTAATTTCCACCTTTTTCTACTATTGATGTTGGTCTATCTTTGGTGGTTGATGTTGTTGTTGTGGTTACTGTGGCTGTGGTGGTTACTTGGCTATTTTGGTTTTTATGGCTACTGTTGACCACCTACTAGTGTTGTAACTTGTGTAGCACCCCATCTTCCTTATACATGTTGTTTTATAATATGTGCTCCTCATCCTCTCTACCTCCACTCAACCACTATTGTGATGATATTACCTAGTACTAATGGTTGACATCTTAGTCTCCCAAGCTATGAATTTATGACCTCTTTTAACCCCTTTAGAATACCTAGGGAATTGGAAGATTGGTTACATAATGTATCAAAAACTATTGTGGCATCCTATCAACATGGTGCATATCAAATCACCCATCCTTTTTATGCATCAGTCATGTACTCTCATAGGCCATTGATGTCACTACCTCATCTTCCCATTGGCTAACCATCCCATGGTAGGGAATCACTACTAAATACCATACTTTGAGCATACCATTTATTCATAACACATCCCTCAAAGGTGCCATGTTTATCTACTTGGAGGCCTTGATGACCCTCAATGATTTAATCATTGTACCTCTCTGATAGGGTGTCATATGTTTATATACCCAACACATGATGAGTATTGGGTGGCTAATCGATAGATCACCCAACCAAGCAATCCTATAGAGATCCATTTAGGTATGGGATAATATTTATTAGGTTCATTCAAACTTCTATCTTCTCTTGTCAATTATCCTCATTATATGAGTCCATTTGTATAGTAGGAGTTCAATTCTCTTATCTACCACTATTTGAGAGGTGATGATCCATATAATAAGCTTAAAAAGGTTTAAGAATGCTACTCTATCAACCCTTGTTTGAATGCACCCACATCTAGTGCATTCAACTCTATAGAGAACTCAACCCAACCCAAGCCCTTAGTTCTATCTGTGGCCTCCCTTAGAGTCACCACTTGCCTGTAACTGATAAAACCAAAATTTGATAAACATATGTGAGAGTGATAGTTCAATATCATGGGGCTTGTGAGAATTGAAATATGTTTTTGTTAGCATCTTAGTAGGTGAATATATCACAAAGAAACCTTCTCACTAGGGAAATAATCCCCACCTATGTGATGTTAAAAATCCACACTATATCTAAAACAACCAACTCATCAGCCATTAACAGTCCTAGAACCCTCAAGTTCCACTTTTGCTCCTTGGATATACTTCAATAGATGTAGGTAGCCTAAAAAAAAGTGAAACAAATTAAATTAGACTCCCAAATTCTAAAATTGGCCAGAAACACTTAACACTGATATGTGGTGAAACTATCAATTAATATAGGTGATGGTTGTAGAACCATTATGATGGGTTGTGTAATTATCAATCTATAAAAACCTTGGTGGTTATGTAATCATTGAAAATTATTGAATACTATTCAACCATTGTGGTGGTTACACAACCATGGGGGTAGAGTCATAACCAATGGTCTACGGAGATTGACAATTTCATTCTAATACTTATGGTTATATCAACTACCCAAACCTACCTTAAAAACTTATAAATAACCCTAAAAATATCCAAATTCACAAAAATTTTACCATTATCCGAGTCTACACATCACTACAAACCCACCCACATAAGAATTTTTATAAATTAATAGTCGTCACATGCATTTTTGATAATAGATAAAACATAGGGCTACAAAATGAAAATCGATGTAATTGATCATGCCTGCACGATGCCCACTACCACTAATACTCATACCATCCTATATAATTGAGATAAAACATTTTTTTCCATATAATTTTATCAAAAATAGAGATATATGGTATATCATCACATGCTTAGTCATTTAAAATGCATAAACTAAAAAACATACATGAAAATTAAATCCATAACACATGAATGACAAGTCACTAAAATAAACCATAAGGTCTCTCTCTCTATATAATTAGTAAAGTCAAGTTTGTATAATGAATAATTAGTAAAATCAAGTTTTTATAATGAATCATTAGTAAAGTCAAGTTTGTACAATGAATCTTTAATACAATCCACCTCTGTATTAGGAAAGTGTGTCTTAAAATCTAAAAAAAACTATAATGGTATAGGTATCATACATAATAAGTGGTCCTAAGACCTTGTCTTCCTCTTGTGAGAGGCCCTTGATGTTGAAGAACATTATGGGTTGTGGCTCCTAGGCCACCTACTATTAGTGCATCCTCAAAAGGCTATGTCCCCTTTTATCTATTAGCTTAAAGAAGCTTGATCCCCTATAACAACCAAAACATATATAAAACCTTATACCTGAGCCTCTACCTTAGTGGTTCATGCATCAAAAGTGTTGTGTTTCTAACCTCAAACTGACTATAGTCATAGATGCATGATATGCTAGGACAAAGAGACTAGTGTGCCTGCTTATCTTGATAGGTAATCTAAGATTAACTTATATCTAATCTATAGTTTGATTAGTCCCAAGATAAAAAAGGTTAATTAAGGTGTCCTTAATTAGGGTTTTCCAAAATTTTGATGCATATACAAATCACAAATAAAGACATCAACATCATATCCAGTCATATAAAATCAAGGTGATAAATCAGCCATGTAATCATACTAAAAATAAATATAAAAGAAGATAAAATACATAAATAAATTATTTACCTAGGTCATCCTTGTACCATTCAAGGTTAGAGTCATCATCATACTCCTCATCCTCCTCATAACCCTCCTCATATAACTCAATGAAATCTAGATCCTATCATCCTTTCCTTTCCACCACTACTATGTAGGATCTTGTTGTTGTGGTGGTGGTGGAGGACCCACCTGATGGTGCACTCTACCCATCAGCTATATCACTATATCTACTAATGGTACCTAACCTCCTCCTCCTTTGGATAGATATTGAGGAGGTCCTCTTTGAACCCCTCCCATTTGGGCCACCTATGGATGGGCACCCTTGGTACTAGCAAATTCCATGGTAGTCTACCTAATCTCCTTGCTCTGGCCTCCATCATATATTTGTATATAACTAGAGGCATGAGTAAGTGGCTTATGTAGGGTCCCAAACTACTAAATTACCCTATCTATAGGGTATACCTCCACATGTGGAAGCTTATTTCTCACTTTTGTGGCTCTTGCTTCTACTTTGAGGTATATGGACCTGATAACCAACTATCCAATCATCCCCACATATGACATGACTACTAAATCCACTATTTTTAGAGTGATAACTACCTAGGGAAATGCCCAAAATTGTTCATCTATCTATTAAGAGGCCCTGATGGCCCCAACATATCCAACTACCACTCCCCTCTGATAGGGAATCATCTTCTCATATACCTAGCTCATGAGGAGTGTGGGATAATTGATAGAGAGAGCTCCTAGTCATGAAATATGATATAAGTATATATATGTTTAGTCTAGGACCTCTTATGCCCATTAGTAGTGATAGATCCTTTCCTCAATCTTATGCATAATAAGTGACCAATGTATAAGAGTTCGTTAATACCCTTATCCCCACTAACCAGGAGGCAAAGATCTAAATCATCACCTTTCAGAGGTTGGGGATCATAGATCCCTCAAATCCAAAAATCCTAACCCCACACTTCACACCCATGTCATGTGCATTAACATCACCAAAATTCTCTACCCAACTCTCTACCTCTGCTCTGCTCATGGCCTTTTAAAGGTCTAATAACCAACCTTCTATAAAAAAACCATTGATATAGTAGACATATGCTAGAGTGATTGTCCACTTTCATGGGCTTGAGGGAACATAAAAGTATTCTTGTCAGATCCTAATAGGTAAATCAGTTGAATAAAAGTCTACTAGAGATGGTCATGATCCCCACTTGAGTTATTTATAAAATTCTTGCCTAGTCCAAAATCACTAGCTCATCTATTGTGAGAAGTGGCATAATTTGTGGGATACACTCTCGCTCCCTAACTTTGATCCATTTGATATAGCTCCCTTTCCATATAAAACATCTTAAATCATCACTTACCTCCTTTGGCCTAAAAGTGGTCCCAAGGGGCTTCTTTGCCTCCTTTGATGGAACCTTTACCTTTTATAGGTAGTGGTTATGAAACTACCCCAGGTGGTTATGTAACTATCTTAGGTGCTTATTACTTCACCAATAATCCTTGTGTCACTACCCAATATGCCATTTTTATGGTCTTGAAACTAATATAATAGTCACCTAACTATTGATCTGCATAGATCGGTGGTTTTGTCTCAATGTGATGGTTTTGATCGTTGGCAACATCTAACCCAAAACCCTCCCAAAATAGCCAAAATTCACCCAAATTTTGAAAAATATAGCATTTTTATAATCTAATCCCCCATAAATACATATAAACTAATAATTTCAAGTTTTACCCAATTTTTATTTTTTTAATAAAAAATTAGAAATTGGGCAAAAATGGAAAAATCAATAGAGTTAACCTTTCCCTACCCTACTCCTCCTGAAATTGGTAGATTATCCATCCCTAATCTATGATCATCTTATAGACTAATCTTTCACTCAAATTCATTGGTGAAAATCTAGAGCTCATAATTTTCAAAAGTTGATAGGTGCAAATGATTTCTATTTTGGGATTTTTATAATATATAGGCCATTTGACTAGCTATTATAGTAAAAAAATTTCCATTTTTGAAAATTTTATTTTAGTAACTCATATTTCATACTTTTAGATCAATTTTTTTTGAATTAATGTGATTTATTTCAAAAAAATTAATAATTTAGACCATGTTCTATCTCTCATAGCATATTTTTATGATTTTGCAAAATCACAATATCTTGGCATTGAATTTGATCCCCTGACATGATGATTTAGGTAGTATACTTTTACCCACATAAATGATAAGTAATCTCATTTTAATTTTGATTAAGTAGTACATTTTTTTAATTTTTTGTTAAATTTCACTTGATACCCATATTTTGTCTGCAAGTGCACAGAGTCTCGACTGGATTCACTATGCCACCAATCTAAGTATCTCTAACCTTATCTTTTCCATTCCACACCTAGTTGCTTGAGAGGACACCCTCATCAATTCATGAAAAAGGGTCATCCTAAGGGGAAATATGTATGCACCCACAAATTTCATGGTGCAACATTTTTTAAATGAGTCCAATGATGATGCAGTGATCTCTAAAATATGCTCAAGTAGGTTCTCTATGATATTTTACCCATTTTTCTCTTCTTAATACTCTTTTGGTCATTCTCAAGGATTTTTTTAACATTTTTAACTTCTATTGGTCTAACTACTGAAGACCTTTAAACAAGGATGAAACTAGCCATATCGGTAATGGAGTTGCCCTTGTCAATATTGAAACTATCCTTAAAGGTTACAATCTATCATGATAGTTACATAAACCTTCGTGATGGAAGCATCACATTTAGGGTGGTTTCATAATTTACTAGGGTGGTTTCATGACTTTAAAGTGAGGTTTCTTGGTTATCACTTGCAGATAGTAGTGGTTTCTTCACAACTTATTTGTGTTTTATTTTTAGCATTAGGAGCTTGAGTTTTCATGTGTTTTGCATGTCTCTCTTCATGTTTCTTGTTTTTCCCATCTTGAGTTTGCCTCCATACTAGACCAACTTATTTATACTCTTGTTTTAATTATTTTTAACCCTTTCCTAAATTATTGTATCATTTCAACTCAAGTCAACTACCTCATTCAATCTCTATTCTTCTCCTACAAGTAAAGCCATTTTAGGTTGATTTTATATCCATACATTTGCATTGAATATCAATGTTTGAATATTTTTACATCCAAAACCTACTTGACATTACTTTATGCCCCATTATTTGATTAATTGTATGCCAGATTACACAATTCTAGAGAAGGGAAGTCAATCTATAAGTAACCAACTCCTTGTTATCAGTAGATTAGTCAGCCACAATCAAATACTTCCATATTTGGGATTGTGTTTTATTTATTCTCATTTTTATACTATTATTTTTATATCATCCTTGGTCAAAGAGTCCCTAAAATAATGTTTGAGTAGATGAGCTAGTGTATTGAGGATAAATTTACATCAAATACATCTCTTTGCTTTTAGTTGGTCTCACCTTGATTAGGTTGGGGGTTTTGGATTTTACTTTTATTTATTTATTAATTAGATTAGAGTAGCTTAGATTATTTTAATTTATTAAATTAGTTTTGATTTCAATAAGGCAATAAATAAAAAAATAAATCCCTCTCTTCCTCATTCTCGTACAGCAAAACAATACTTAGTTTTTTTACTGTTTACATCCACATATTAGATCTATTAAGAGCACATATTTTACATTCAAACATCAGGAAGTTTTTGAAAAATTAAAAGAAAATCATTTTAATTTTTTAAACAATTCACTTTTAGTTTTGAAAATAAGTATTTATTCACAAACAATCAAGCACACAAACACGTAGAAACCCTAGAAGAACTCAAGTAAATAAAAAGCAATATCTCAGGCTTGATCTTCTTCATTTAAAGGAGATATGAACATTGTTTTTAACTCAAAAAAAATATAATTTAGGTTTATTCAATGTCAAATCATTAAATAATTAGTTTTCATTCATTCAAAACACTAAGAACTAGTTTTAGCTTACACATATAAAAGAAACTCTAGATATTTTATAGTTTACTTCCTAGGGTCTAGATCTGATTTTGTATTATTTGAATTTTACAAAGATATTCATTTTTCATAGTATTATTATTCATTTTTAAATCTAAAAATAGTAAAAATAAATTTCATTTAGCTTGTATCTAGGAAAAGATAAAAATCAACATTTGCACTACTAGGCTAGATTTTATTATCTAATATTGCATGCATTGAAAAGTGATATAAGAAAAAAGAATTGCATATATTTATTTCATTTATTTAAAACTATTCATTGCTCTTTGATTTTGGTCATTTATTTTTTGTAAGTAGTTTAGCTTATTTTATTTCAGTTCAAACATTGTAAAACCCAAAAATAAATAAAAAATCAAAGCCTTGTCCAAATGAGCATAGGCACCCAAAAATATTGATTGTTGTAGTAAAAAATTATTATCACATACCATAGTGAAAAAAAATCTCTTACACTTTATACATCACCTTTGTCTTACTTATTGATAACACTCCCTAAGAGTCTAATCATTCCTAGAACATGTCTTTTTCCTAGAGTCAGAGCCCCATATCCTAGCATTAACATCCAATCTGATATTAACACTAAACTTAAAAGAGAAGTTTTATGATCCACACCATTACCTATATTATTTTCAACTCACTCAATTATATAGATGAACAAGAGAGGATTCCTAATCCCCACATCATCATACTACCCTAGAATAGAGGTCATCAGTATAATGTCATTCAACCTTATTCATCCACTCACCTGTTCCTCTTTTCTCCTTATGACTAGCCTCATATTATGTCATTCATTATGTGTATGAAATTGAAATGATCTATCCAACCTAAAAAATCCAATTATATTCCATGATTTATCCAACCCAATAATACCCAATTTACCATTCTTAGCATTGATCAGGGGCTTCAACTCCTTATTATCACAAAGACAAAGGGACTGTGGACTTTTATGTCTTTGAAATTTGAATCCATCAATGAACGTCATGACGTTGAATAAATATTCTAGTTATATCATGAGCATCCTATACCACATGTTATCTAAAATCCCATTCCTTTGGATAATTAACATGATCTATAGATTTGCTCCTTATCCATCCATTACGTTAGTTGTCTTAGTTAAACCTCAAGAATTTTAGTGCATAGGTTAGCATGTTCATTTTTATAGGTATAGGGTCAGACCCAAAAAATATTAAATGGATATGAGAAATGGAAAATAATATTCATCTATGTGAGCATAAGTATTTCAAAGTTTGGTTAAATTAAATTTTTTCAAGTATCACCAATTATGAGTGTATACAACATGTTCATTTTGATATTTCAAAAAGTTAAAAATAATTCAAATATTTTAAAAAAGTGTAAAAATATTAAAATATTTAAAAATACAAAACCATGACCATTACATGGCTTGCTTTGATGATACGTATATTTGATTGATGTCATTTTTCATAGACATGTTGAGTTACATCACCATTTTTAATGCACATATTTTTCATGGTATACATGACTTAGATGCAAGACATACAAGTTACACATGAGACATGTACATATAAACATGTGACATTTATCACACCCATCGACAACATTTACACATTTGGGGGCATGCCCATGTGGGAGAATATTTTTACAATTTTCAGGTTATATCTTTTTATGCCATGCCATTGATCATATTGAGCTACTAAGACTATTCATATATGACTTGATCTTGTTTATACATTTATTAGAGCTTTATATTTTATGGATATTGTGCTTTGTTATACTAGATTATGATATTGATTGATTATATAGACTAACATTGGTTGTTACATGCTTATTTGATGTTGATGATTGTGGTAATGCTTGATCATTACTATTTTCTATACCACATGCCCTATTTTATATGAGTGCATTGACTACATCTTATCAAGTCATGTGTTAGTTTTGTTAAAGGATTCTCTACTCCATGTCATGGCCATGTTGTGTCCATGCCAAGTCAGAGCCTATTTAAATTTTTTATATATGAGTTATTCACTATAATGTTGCATGCATATGCATATTTACATGCATTTATATATATTTTAATGGAACAAATTGACTGTTACTATGTGTTTAGTGTGGTGATTTATATCACACACATTTTATACTATGTTATTTATTTATACTTGTTGTTTCCATGATTTATATCATGCATCTAATGCAATTATAATTACTACACAATTCATTTACATATATAGCTATATTAGAAAACTATTTTCAAATGAATTATCATGATCATATCTTGTGTGTGAATAATAAAAAATTAAAAATTTCCTTGGGTTACATGTTTCATACATGCTTACTACTAGAGCCCAAATTTTCACCCTAATATTTAGTGGATAAATCAATAGAAAAAATATGATGGGTCATTGTAGCAACAAAGGACTATTTACACTTAACACTAAAGTAGGCTCAGACTTGGAGACAAAAATATTAGAGGTGGCCTACTATTTACTCTTCTTGCTCTACTAGACCAAGGGGAGAGACCCTAAAAATATATATTATACATGATAAGATTTAAATGACATAAACATGAACAAAGGATTTATCCACCATGATTATTCCACCCACTTAGTTTATCACTAAAAAATAATCACAAATCACTTAGATTTCAGACAAATATTGTGGCAGACATACACGAATACATACATGTATGACTTTCAAGATCAATATTCACAATTTTACATGGATTCACATAATTGAAATAACCAATGTAGAGATGAATGCATGAGAATGGAGACATCTGTAAAATATGTAAAATGAAGAGATCTAAATGGAAAAACAACTAAAAAGGAATATAAAATAGGAGATCTAGTCAACCATGATTGGTTTTATAAACAATGCTTTCTTTCCATTGGGCCACATAGTCTTCAAAGCTTTAATGAACAAATTAATGATAAGTCAAAATAAAAAAACAAGTAGTGTTTGTTATGAATATTTCATAAACTTAGATAATTGAAAAGACAACCTACATGAAGATATTATTATTTATTAAGATAATGTATCATAAGCCATCGAGATAGAGCAATACCATATTTTGATTAAACCTTACATAACAACCTACATGTTTGTTATCTTTCACAACTCAGACTCATAGCAAAAAAACTTACACAAAGGCCTAATTATTTACTAGAATTATAGGAAAAAGGACTAAGAATGCACAAGTAATTTTAAAATTTAACTACTCAACAAGATTACATACAAGCCATCATAGATTCTTGATCAAGTGCCAACATCAATACCTATGAACTAAATTAGTTGTAATATTTTTCTTAGCTCCCTAAAAACATATTATTTTGAGTTAAGTGAGGCTTTCATTAACTACAACATGTATCTTAGACAAACTCAAACCTTGGAGAATTTTTTTTAATTTTAGACCCAAGAGTCTAATACCCAAAAATATCCAATTATTTAAGACAATTTGTTTGATATTGATTTATCTCCTTGGTTCAAAACTATTTCAGAAGTTGAATTAGAAGAATACACTAATAATTTTGGATTTTCCATCAATGCCCTTAAGTTAGAAATTCTACCATGGTAAAAAAAGGCTCATTAGAAAATTTAGAAAAAATACATACCCCTTATATAAAAACTTCAAACCCAATTAAATCCTCATATATAATTCACCTAAAAAATATCTCAATATGGTTTACAGTTTTCTTCTTTTTCACAAGCAATTAAGCCATTATCTTTTTCGATACAATTCCAATTGGTTGCATGTGAGGGCATATTTTAATACAATTCACAACTACATAAATAGGATAATAATATGTTTGAATTAAATACATAACCAAAGGTGTTGAATGACCATAATAACCTTTTTCATTTATTAGAAATTCAATTCTTGATAAAAAACAACCCATCAATCATAAAATACTAGCAAGCAAATAAGTACTTTTATGAACATTTATATGCACATGGGATAATATATCACTTTTACCTATTCCAAAGAAATATTTTACTATTATGTGTTATAATATACCATTGATCTCTTTCTTGGATAAATCATCCATAGATGCTTCATGTTCTTTGATGTACATGTATAAAATTTTAGTAGACTAGATTAATGTCTTCCACAAGTTCTAGTGGAATAATTTTGATGGGAACTATAGTAAATGTGTCAGTGTATGAAATATTTTTTAATTCCACATTAGGTTAATCAAAAAATACAAAATTACATCAAACTTATCATGTAAATTTCTATACCTAGTCATACAAGATTATAATGTATGAATCTCTAGGACATCATAATCATCACCATAATTTATGAGAATAGAATGCTTTTTGTAAAGCTCAACAATAGACTCAAATATTGATATATGCTAGCCTAGTAACATTAAATTTATAAACTCACCAGAAGTAGGTATGGAATAAATATAGAATATTTATAAAACCAAAAATAAAGCATGTATTTGGAATATCTTTGAAGATTTAATCGAAACCAATGATTTGAGAAAAAGAAAAGTTGTAGGAAGGCTAATCTCGATATCCCTCACATTCCTTGTATTGTATTGAGATCATAGATTTTATTAATAAAAGAGTCTAAAAGTTTTCTTTGAGACATTGAAAGAAGATAATAATCCCATCCACAAAAATTGTGTACTTTAACCACAATATACAAGAAGAATAAATGGTATTGTAAGGCCTAAATAGGAGACCATATTAATGTGATGAGAGTCTCAAGGAACCATATGTGATTAGATGAAACACAACTAATTATGCATTTTCCATACTAAAGAATCTAAAATTTTAGGGGACATATTGGGATTCAACACTTACCATGTTTAAAATATTTATATGAGCACATATCTTATCATGTTATCTACACATAATTTAAATGGTTGTATTTTTCTATATAACACATGATGAGTATAACTATTTATTTTGAGATGAGTGAATCATAGGATTTAAAAGGAGACCATATAATGGGTTTGCTCATTGATTCGAGCCATGTCAGATAGATTATTTCACATTATAAGATGGATTATATGTTAATATGTGCTATATTGAGGAGGTTGAGACATATTATACATGATTTTTATGAATAATTGATACATTCTATGATATTTTGGGATAGGTTTTGACATTCTACATGATTTTGAGGAACAATTGAGACATTCAATGATATTTTGGGATAAATTTTGGCATTATACATTATTTTAAGGAAAAAATGGATCAAATGGGGCATGAAATTAATCCAATTAAGCATTTTTATTGGTTTTATATTGTTACAAACAATGGAATGATGGGGAACAATGGTAAATGCATGAGCACTTTGGGTTTATATTTGTTTACAACTATTGAACCTTTTACATATGAACTTAATTTTTAGTTTAAAAAAGGGTATTTTGTTACCTAAGGTAGCATGGTTGAGGTTTTACGCCACTCAAATACTAACATAACCTTGATAATATGGCTATTTAGGGAATTTACACTCATAAACTCATAATTTGATCTATTGCATTTCCTTAGGGCACGATCATTGCATGGTTTTTTCATTCAAGTTCAAAAAGTGACAATTTGGTTCACATAATATTAGGTGTATTCATTCATTAGATTTTTAATTTCAATTTTCTCACTATGAGAAAACATATATATATATATATATATATATATATATATATATATATATATATATATTTATAGGTTTCATGTGGAACAAATGATACAATTTTCATAAACTTATGAACACCAAACATGGTTATCGTAGGTGACAAATTTAATTCTTATCCTTATAATTTAGCATTAAAAATACTATATTAAAAGGATGGCAATGATAGACATAGAAATTTTGTCTTTGGCACTCTAGAAACTTAAATTGACATACTTTGACATGCTTGGATGTTACACATATATTTGATCCTTTAGGACACTTTACTTCTATCCATATAACTTTTTACTATCTTATCCACCTCTATTCACCAAATAAATTTATTTAGGATCAAATAAGTATATAAAATAACTTTTTAGACACTAGATATATTGTTGAGTTGTGGAGCTAAAAGCTTGACCAGATGAGCAAATGCAGAGGTTGCTGGAGTTACACAGTCACCGACATCAGTTAGGGTTGACCGACGTCAGTTAGGGATTGGCCAACATCGGTCATATGTAGACAGATAGAGACTGATATCAGTCATCTTTGCATTCATAGAATTCTAATTTTGAGGAGAACAGTCAGTTTGCATGAAAAGATTAACTATTAGTCTTGAGTCTGCTTTTCTATTTTTGGCAGGACAGATTTGAACCTTTGATTAAGAGGTGCATCTAATAGTGGAGAATGCATGGCTCATGAATCCTAGTTCTATATAATAGGGTCAGATCTTCATAGTTTGGAAGGTGAATCAATTCAAGTAGTGGAGTTGGTTGTAATTGAGAGAGAGAGATAACTCTTGAGGGAAAGAGATCTGTACATCTGAGAGGTGTGAGAAGAGAGATTTCTTCATTGTATTTCCTTCTGGAAGAGTTTAATACAAGATTAGTTGTTTCTTGTATATCTTATTCTTTGCTATTTCTAAATTCTAATGCATGAAAAGATTAACTATTAGTCTTGAGTCTGCTTTTTTATTTTGGCAGGACAGATTTGAACCTTTGATTAAGAGGTGCATCTAACAGTGGAGAATGCATGGCTCATGAATCCTAGTTCTATATAATAGGGTTAGATCTTCATAGTTTGGAAGGTGAATCAATTCAAGTAGTGGAGTTGGTTGTAATTGAGAGAGAGAGATAACTCTTGAGGGAAAGAGATCTGTACATCTGAGAGGTGTGAGAAGAGAGAGATTTCTTCATTGTATTTCCTTTTAGAAGAGTTTAATACAAGATTGGTTGTTTCTTGTATCTCCTATTCTTTGAAATTTTTGAATTCTAATTACTTATTATTTCTAGTTTAATTCTGTGTTTAGTTGCTTATACAAGAGTAATCAATTGTACTCTGTAAGATCCTAACAAGTGGTATCAGAGTGGGTTAGTGTTTGTTGATTACAGGTTCACTCTCAGGGGTTTCTAATTGAGTGGGAGTAAAGCAATGGTAGAAGAAAGTAAACTAAGAATGGAGAAATTCAATGGCAAAAATTATCAATTATAGAGGATGTAGATAGAAGATTATCTATATCAGAAAGATCTGTACTTACCATTGGGTGGGGTTTTAAAGAAGCCCACAGATATGCAATATGAAGAATGGAATGTTCTTGATAGAAAGGCTCTTGGATCTATAAGGTTGAGCCTACCATCTTCTATGATTTTGAACTTATCATAGGCAAAGACAAATATGAAAAACCCTCAGCTTCGAATAAGGTATATCTTATGAAGCAATTTTTTAATTTGCAAATGCAAGAAGGTGGATCGGTATCTAGTCATCTTAATGATTTCCATGCAATAGTAAATTAGTTAAATTTAGTCAAAATAGTTTTTGATGATGAAATTAAGGCTCTCTTAATCTTATGCTCTTTACCTAAAAGTTGGCATAGTTTGGTAATAGTAGTTAGTAATACTTCATCTACTTCAAATATCTTGAAAGTTGATGATGTTGTTAGTGTAATCTTGAATGAATAAATTCACAGGAAAAGCATAGAAGAAACATCAAGGAATGCTTTAAGTATTGAAAGCAGGAGAAGGTAAACAGAGAAGGGCAAGCAAGGGAGATCAAGGTCAAAGTCAAAGATGAGAAGTAGATCCAAATCTAGAAATTAAAAAATAACCTACTAGAATTGTGGAAAGAAAGGGCATGCAAAGAAAGATTGTTGGTTGAAAGATAAAGAAGAAAATTAGCATGAAGGTAATAAAGAAGAAGCAAAAGTTTTAGGTATTGTTGCACATGATGCTCTTATATTTTCTTTGGATAATAGAATAGAATCTTGGGTTTTAGATTCTGGTGCCTCTTTCCATGCAACCCCAAATAGAGAATTTTTCAATGATTATGTCCATGGAGATTTTGAAAAAGTGTATTTAGGGGATGATGAACCTTGTCAAATTATTGGCAAAGGAAAAGTGCAGCTGAAATTATAGAATGACAACACATGAGTGTTGAAAGATGTCATGCATGTATCCATCCTGAAGTGGAATTTGATTTCTATAGGAAATTTGAGTGATGAGGGTTGCACAATAACTCTCATAGTGAAATCTTGAAAATTTTATAAGGGTGCACTTGTATTAGCTAGAGGTAAGAGAGTAGGTACACTTTATCTATTTACTTGTATCACTGATCATTCTCTTTCTATTTTATCTACTTCAGATGTAGATGTAAAGTTGTGGCACTGTAGGCTTGGTCACATGAGTGAGAAGGGAATGAATGTTCTAAAGTTAAAAGGTAAGCTTTCAGATTTGAAAAGCATAGATCTAGATTTCTGTGAGCATTGTATTTTTGGAAAATAGAAGAAAATGAGGTTTCTCAAAATTGGGTCAACAAAGAAGAAGCACAAGTTGGAGCTTGTTCACACAAACATGTGGGGACCAGCTCAGGTAGCTTCTATTAGAGGATCACGATATTATGTTTCTTTCATTGATGATGCTACAAGAAAGGTATGATTTTATTGCATAAAGAGAAAATCTGATGTTTTTGACACATTTAAGAAATAGAAAGCTTTGATTGAGAATGAAATAGGTTTGAGATTGAAGTGCCTTAGATCTGACAATGGTGGTGAGTATTGCAATAATAAATTCAATAGTTACTATTCTATGAATGGAATACATAGGGAAAGGATGGTTCCAAAGACACCTCAGCAAAATAGAGTTGCTAAAAAGATGAATAAAACAATAATGGAGCATGCACAGAGTATGAGGTTGCATGCTGGTTTGCTCTTATAGTTTTGGGTAGAAGCTATAGATACTATGGTTTACCTGATAAACAGAGGACCTTCTACTACACTAGATGGTTAAATTCTAGAAGAGGCATGGACAGGTAAAAAAGTAGATCTTTCATTTCTTAGAGTTTTTGGTTCTGAAGCTTTTGTGCACATTGATAAAGAAAATAGAAAGAATCTGGATGCTAAATCTATGCGGTGAACTTTCATTGGTTATGGTTCTGGAGATTTCAGATTCTAGTCGTAGAATTTAAAAACTAACAAAATTATTAGAATTCATGATGTATTTTTCAATGAGAAGGTGATGTACAGTGATGAGCTCAAGAGGCTGAATAATTCTGAGTAGGGCAATCTTTATTTGGAAGAGGTTATGATCGAAAATGAGCTCACGGGTAAAAATCATCACTCACAAGAAAACACAGATACCGACATCGATCAGGAAGGAACCGACGTTGGTTAGACAAAAACTGATGTCGGTCAATAAGAAACTAACATCGGTCAGGTGGAACTGACGTCGATTAGGTGCAAACTGACATCGACCAGAGATGACTGAGATCGGTCACTATCATAATAAAATTTGGGCAGACAACAAGCTGTGAATGAGTCTCAAACGCCCATGAGGAGGTCTAAAAGGGTAAGTAAACCTCCAATTCATTATTCCCCTTCTTTATACTACTTGTTGCTCATTGATGGTGGATAACCAGAAAGTTTTGATGAGAAAATACATGTAAAATCCAAGAAATAGTGGGAGCATGACATGATGAGAAAATTAATTCCTTGGAAGAGAACCAAATGTGGGATTTGGTTGAGTTGCCAGCCAGAAAGAAAGCACTGAAAAATAAATGGGTTTACAGGTTAAAGGAAGGAGAGAATGGACAAATGAGACATAAGGCCAGGTTGGTAGTAAAGGGATTTGCACAAAAACTAAGTATTGATTTTGGTGAAATTTTTTCTCCTGTAGTAAAAATAACTTCTATTCAAACTGTATTGTCTTTAGTTGCTATTGAGGATTTGCATCTTGAACAGCTTGATGTTAAGACAACATTTCTTCATGGAGATTTGGATGAAGAAATATATATGAATCAGTCAAAAGGTTTTAAGGTCAAAGGTAAGGAGAAACTTGTGTGCAGGTTGAAGAAAAGCTTATATGGTCTTAAGTAGGCTCCAAGACAATGGTATTTGAGGTTTGATAGGTTTATGACAGAGCATGGCTTTAGTAAATGTCAATTTGACCATTGTGTTTATTTTAACAGATTAGATAATGGTAGTTATATTATCTTGTTATGGTATGTAGATGATATGCTTGTTGCAGGTTTACACATGCATGATATTACTGAGCTTAAGGTAAAATTAGCTCACATATTTGTCATGAAGGATTTATGATTAGCAAATAAAATCATTGGCATGAGTATTAAGAGAGATAGAAAAAATCACAGTTTGATTTTGTCTCAAGAGGATTATGTGAATAAGGTGTTGGAGAGGTTCAATATGCAAGATGCAAAATCGATAAGCACACCTATGGCTGGACACTTCAAGTTGAGCAAAAAATAGTGTTTTAAATCACATGATGAGGTTGAGTACATGAGTAGAGTTCCATATGCTTCAGCAGTTGGGAGCTTGATGTATGTAATGGTATGTACTAGACCTGATATTACCCAAGTAGTCGGAGTTGTCAATAAGTTTATGGCCAATCTAGGAAAAGAACATTGAAAAGGATTTCAGTGGATTCTCAAATATCTGAGAGGGACCAGTAGTAGGCATTTGTGCTATGGAGGGTCAAACGCTTTTCTACATAGGTATGTAGATTCGGATATGGCAGGTGACTTGGATGGCAGGAAAAGCATCACAGGATATGTGTTCACTATTGGTGGAACGATGGTTAGTTGGATTTCAAAGTTGCAGAAGGTTGTTGCCTTGCCTACTATAGAGGCAGAATACATTGTAGTCATAGAGGCTAGTAAGGAAATGATTTGGATGACTCAGTTCATGAAAGAGTTAGGAAAGGAGCAAAAGAGTTGTAGATTGTACAGTGATAGTCAAAGTGCAATTCATTTGGCAAAGAATTCAGCCTTTCATTCAAGAACCAAACATATACAACTTAGGTACCACTTCATTATCTAGGTATTAGAGGATGGTCAGTTGAAGCTAGAAAAGATCCACAGATAAGAACCCTGCTGATATGTTAACAAAGCTGGTAACAAAAGAAAAGTTGAATCTTCATTCAACTTTTGTTGGTCTTCAAGATTGAACTTGAAAATGGAGACATAAGCTAGAGGATGTTGCTGTACAGGTACAGGTGCAACTATTTATCTCCAAGTGGGAGATTATTGAGTTGTGGAGCTAAAAGCTTCACCAGATGAGCAAATGCAAAGGTTGCTAGAGTTACACAGTCACTGACATCGGTTAGGGTCGAATGATGTCGGTTAGGGATCGATTGACATCGGTCATATGTAGATAGATAGAGATCAACGTCAGTCATCTGTGCTTTTCCAAAATTCTAATTTTGAAGAGAACAGTCAATTTGCATGAAAATATTAACTATTAGTCTTGAGTCTGCTTTTTTATTTTTGGTAGGATAGATTTGAACCTTTGATTAAGAGGTGCATCTAACGGTGAAGAATGCATGGCTCATGAATCCTAGTTCTATATAATAGGGTTAGATCTTCATAGTTTGGAAGATGAATCAATTCAATTAGTGGAGCTGGTTGTAATTGAGAGACAAAGAGAAATTTTGAGGAAAAGAGATCTGTACATCTGAGAGGTGTGAGAAGAGAGATTTCTTCATTGTATTTCCTTTTAGAAGAGTTTAATACAAGATTGATTGTTTCTTGTATCTCTTATTCTTTTTTATTTCTGATTTTTAGTTACTTATTATTTTTAGTTTAATTCTATGTTTAGTTATTTATACAAGAGTAATCAATTATACTCTGTAAGATCCTAACAAGTGGTATCAGAGTGGGTTAGTGTTTGTTGATTATAGGTTCACTCTCAGGGGTTTCTGATTGAGTGAGAGTAAAGCAATGGCAGAATAAAGTAAACTAAGAATAGAGAAATTCAATGGAAAGAATTATCAATTATGGAGAATGCAGATAAAAGATTATCTATATCAAAAAGATCTATACTTACCATTGGGTGGGGTTTCAAAGAAGCCCATAGATATGCAAGATGAAGAATGGAATGTTCTTGATAGAAAGGATCTTGGATCTATAAGGTTGAGCCTACCATCTTCTGTGATTTCCAACTTGTCATAGGCAAAGACAACGGTAGAGTTAATGGATACTTTGGCAAATTTATATGAAAAACCCTCAGCTTCGAATAAGGTATATCTTATGAAGCAATTATTTAATTTGCAAATGCAAGAAGGTGGATCAGTATCTAGTCATCTTAATGATTTCTATGCAATAGTAAATCAGTTAAATTCAGTTAAAATAGTTTTTGATGATGAAATTAAGGCTCTTTTAATCTTATGCTCTTTATCTAAAAGTTGGCATAGTTTGGTAATGGCAGCTAGTAATACTGCATCTGCTTCAAATATCTTGAAAGTTGATGATGGTGTTAGTGTAATCTTGAATAAATAAATTCATAGGAAAAACACAAAAGAAACATCAGGGAATGCTTTAAGTATTGAAAGTAGGGGAAGACAAAGAGAGAAGGGCAAGCAAGAGAGATCAAGGTCAAAGTCAAAGATGAGAAGTAAATCCAAATCTAGAAATGGAAGAATAACCTGCTGGAATTATGAAAAGAAAGGGCATGTAAAGAAAGATTGTTGGTTGAAAGATAAAGAAGAAAATCAGCATGAAGGTAATAAAGAAGAAGCAAAAGTTGTAGGTATTGTTCCACAGGATGCTGTTATATTTTCTTTAGATAATAGAATAGAATCTTGGATTTTAGATTCTAGGGCCTCTTTCCATGCAACCCCAAATAGAAAATTTTTCAATGATTATGTCCATGGAGATTTTGGAAAAGTTTATTTAAGGGATGATGAACGTTGTCAAATTATTGGCAAAGGAAAAGTGCAACTGAAATTATAGAATGGCAACACATGGGTGTTGAAAGATGTCATGCATGTACCCGTCCTAAAGTGGAATTTGATTTTTGTAGGAAAGTTAGGTGATGAGGGTTGCACAGTAACTCTCACAGTGGAATCTTGGAAAGTTTCCAAAGGTGCACTTGTATTAGCTAGAGGTAAGAGAGAAGGTACACTTTATCTATCTACTTGTATCACTGATCATTCTCCTTATATTTTATCTACTTTAGATGTAGATGCAAAGTTGTGGCACTTGGTCACATGAGTGAGAAGTAAATGAATGTTCTTAAGTTAAAAGATAAGCTTTCAGATTTGAAAAGCATAGATCTAGATTTCTGTGAGCATTGTATTTTTTGAAAATAGAAGAAAGTGAGGTTTCTCAAAATTGGGTCAACAAAGAAGCACAAGTTGGAGATTGTTCACACAGATGTGTAGGGACCAGCTCAGGTAGCTTCTTTGGAGGATCATGGTATTATATTTCTTTCATTGATGATGCTACAAGAAAGGTATGGGTTTATTGCATAAAGAGAAAATTTGATATTTTTGACACATTTAAGAAATGGAAAGCTTTGGTTGAGAATGAAATAGGTTTGAGATTGAAGTGCCTTAGATCTGACAATGGTGGTGAGTACTATAGCAATAAATTCAATAGTTACTATTTTATGAATGGAATATGCAGGGAAAAGATGGTTCCAAGGACACCTCAACAAAATAGAGTTGTTGAAAGGATGAATAGAACAATAATGGAGCATGCACGGAGTATGACATTGCATGCTAGTTTGCCCTTATAATTTTGGGCAGAAGCTATAGATACTACAATTTACCTGATTAACAGAAGACCTTCGACTGCACTGGATGGTGAAATTCCAAAAGAGGCGTGGATGGGTAAAAAGGTAGATCTTTCATTTCTAAGAGTTTTTGGTTCTGAAGCTTTTGTCCACATTGATAAAAAAATAAAAAGAAGCTGGATGCTAAATCTATGTGGTGCACTTTCATTGGTTATGGTTCTAGAGATTTTAGATTCTAGTTGTAGAATTTAGAAACTAACAAAATTATTAGAAGTCGTGATGTAGTTTTCAATGAGAAGGTGATGTACAGTGATCAGCTCAAGAGGTTGAATAATTTTGAGTAGGGTAATCTTGATTTGGAAAAGGTTATGATCCAAAATGAGCTCATAGGTAAAAATCATCACTCACAAGAAAACATAGATATCAATGTTGGTTAGGTAGGAACTGACATCAGTTAGATAGAAATTGATGTTAGTCAGGTGGAACTGATGTCAGTCAGATGCTGACCGACATCGACCAGAGGTGATCGAGATCGGTCACTATCAAAATAAAATTTGGGCAGACAACAAGCTGTGAATGAGTCTCAAATGCCCATGAGGAGGTCTGAAAGGGTAAGTAAACCTCCAATTCATTATTCCCCTTCTTTATACTACTTGTTGCTCATTTATGGTAGAGAACCAAAAAGTTTTGATGAGGCAATGCAGGTAGAATCCAGGAAACAGTGGGAGCATGGCATGAATGAGAAAATTGATTCCTTGGAAGAGAACCAAATGTGGGATTTGGTTGAGTTGTCAGCCAAAAAGAAAACACTGGAAAACAAATGGGTTTATAGGTTAAAGGAAGGAGAGAATGGAAAAATGAGACATAAGGCCAGGTTGGTAGTAAAGGGATTTACACAAAAACTAGGTATTGATTTTGGTGAAATTTTTTCTCTTGTAGTAAAAATGACTTCTGTTCAGACTGCATTGTCTTTAGTTGCTATTGAGGATTTGCATGTTTAGAAGCTTGATGTTAAGACAACATTTCTTTGTGGAGATTTGGATGAAGAAATATATATGGATCATTCAAAAGGTTTTGAGATCAAAGGTAAAGAGAAACTTGTGTGCAAGTTGAAGAAAAGTTTATATGGTCTTAAGCAGGCTCTAAGACAATGGTATTTGAGGTTTGACAGGTTTATGACAGAGCATGGCTTTAGTAAATTTCAATCTGACCATTGTGTTTATTTTAACAGATTAGATAATGGTAGTTATATTATCTTGTTACTGTATGTAGATGATATGCTTGTTACAGGTTCACACATGCAGGATATTACTAAGCTTAAGGTAAAATTAGCTCACACATTTGTCATGAAGGATTTAGGAGCAGAAAATAAAATTCTTGACATGAGTATTAAGAGAGACAAGAAAAATCATAGTTTGATTTTGTCTCAAGAGGATTATGTGAATAAGGTGTTGGAGAGGTTCAATATGCAGGATGCAAAACCGGTAAGCACACCTATGGCTGAACACTTCAAGTTGAGCAAAGAATAGTGTCTTAAATCACATGATGAGGTTGAGTACATGAGTAGGGTTCCATATGCTTCAGTAGTTGGGAGCTTGATGTATGCAATGGTATGTACTAGACCTGATATTACCCAAGTAGTGGGAGTTATCAGCAAGTTTATGGCCAATCCAGAAAAAGAACATTAGAAAGCAGTTCAGTGGATTCTCAGATATTTGAGAGGGACCAGTAGTAGGCATTTGTGCTATGGAGGGTCAAACACTTCTCTACATGGGTATGTAGATTCAGATATGGTAGGTGACTTAGATGGCAGGAGAAGCACTGCAGGATATGTGTTCACTGTTGGTGAAATGACAGTTAGCTGGATTTCAAAGTTGCAAAAGGTTGTTGCCTTGTCTACTACAGAGGCATAATACATTGCAGTCATAGAGGCTATCAAGGAAATGATTTGGATGACTTGGTTTATGGAAGAGTTGGGAAAAGAGCAAAAGAGTTGTAGATTGTACAGTGATAGTCAAAGTGCAATTCATTTGGCAAAAAATTCAGCCTTTCATTCAAGAACCAAACATATACATCTTAGGTACCACTTCGTTAGATAGGTATTGGAGGATGGTCAGTTGAAGCTGGAAAAGATCCATACGGATAAGAATCCTGCTGATATGTTAACAAAGTTGGTAACAAAAAAGAAGTTGAATCTTCATTCAACTTTTGTTGGTCTTCAAGATTGAACTTGAAGATGGAGACACAAGTTAGAGGATGTTGCTGTACAGGTACAGGTGCAACTATTTATCTTTAAGTGGGAGATTGTTAGGGTCGACTGACATTAGTTAGGGATTGGCTGACATTGGTCATATGCAGATAGACACAGATCAACGTTGGTCATCTATGGGTTTCCAAAATTCTAATTTTGAGGATAACAGTCAGTTTGCATGAAAATATTAACTGTTAGTCTTGAGTCTGCTTTTCTATTTTTGGCAGGATAGATTTGAACCTTTGATTAAGAGGTGCATCTAATGGTGGAGAATGCATGGTTCATGAATCCTAGTTCTATATAATAGGGTTAGATCTTCATAGTTTGGAAGGTGAATCAATTCAAGTAGTGGAGTTGGTTATAATTGAGAGAGAGAGAGAAATCTTGAGGGAAAGAGATTTGTACATCAAACTCTCTCTTTATAAATAACCAAAATGGACTATGCATATCGCAAACCTTCAAGGAGTAAATCTATAATAGTCCACAAAATAAAATATGAATACATGAATTTAGAGTTATATAGTTATAAGTATCAAAGATCCAAAGCTAGAATTATAATGTAGATTGTTTAAGATGTTACACACATACACACACATAAGTGGGAGAACCACATGCAAGTTGAGTTATATTTGGAGTATTAAAACATAGGAAATGCTCAACCATTAAATAGGGAGTGGCTAGGGTCAATCCAACCCAATACTGGCCCTTTTTAAGGGTATCTTTTGGTTGAAATCACAATTAGGGTTTGGATGGAAGAGACAAAATAATGTATTTTCAGTGTAGGAATAGAGATTTGTGCACATATATAATCACATTGTAGGCCTAGGTACAAGGATCCTAAAGATATCAAACTCCCATTACGTATAGATACATTGCTGGTGAACCTTATTAGTTCTTTTTATTGCCAATATTCAACTTTTGTTACAACATCTTCATAGTATTTCAACTCATGTTTATGACTTGAGCGGTTAAGGAAACATACAAAGCATTTCCATTTTTAGTGATGACTTTTATGAGAAAAAAAGGTTTAATTGGCTAAGTAAATCATCTCTCTCTTGTTTTTTCCTTTATAAATATAATAAGTTCAATATCTTGTAATCTATTTTAATTCATATCAGTGTGTTAAATGCCATATTTTATACAATCTGAATTACTGCATAGTTTCATTAATTTTATATATCTTAGACATAAAATTAGTAAAACATCTATAACTCAACATGGTTTGGAGATGGATACTTGTTCCCATGCTCAACTACCTTACAAAAGAGTGGGATTCCTACCTTAAGTAATTACATCCTATAAAACATATGATGTTATCTCAAATAAACCAATATTTAATTATTTCCCCTTCTTCACTATATTTTATGAGTTTAATTGTGCAATGTGAGTTGAATAGTCCTATAATATATTTTATACCTAAACAAGTTGACTGATGTAGATGTTATAAAATAGAGGGGATTCCCCTAGTCATGATACTGCATCTACCATTATAGAAACCTTTTTTGGTCCATGGGTAATATTAGATGTCAACTTGCATTGATTTAGGGTACTTGTGAGTTTATCAATCATTAGCTCATATTAGGTTTTTATTGGCACATTTTTATATGTTTTGGGCCCCATTTTCATCCCATTATTATTTTTTCACTCCCCTCCATAGTTTTTCTATGTTTCATATGCCTTTTTGTGTACTTTTAGGATTTACCAAGAGCATAACAATACATTTTTGGCTAAACAAGATTGTATTAATACACATCTGGTTAGCTAAGAGAATCACAATACCATATTATTATATCTATGAGTGTACCATTATGCTTATGATACCCTTATCTTTTGGGTCTCTTTGATGTTTCCCTATGTTTTCCTCAATGTTTGTGCTTATTTTTAAATATTTAATACCTATGTTTTGGCTTGCATGCCAGTGGAGCCCTAATTTTAATTTTAAATATATATATATACACATGCATTAGTACACATTGGACAAAAAATATATAAGCACCAAATATCAAGAAATTGAATGAAATGAAGAATTTAAAGAAAATGTCAAGAGTGATAAGGAGAATTCTAAAATTTGTTTTGAAAACTATAAGTTCCCTTTGGAGTATTCATATTACATCATTCACAACTTTTAAATATATTGAAAACTCATATAAATATTAGGTATTACATCACACAATTACTTTTTAGAATATATTTAATGTTGGTTTCTTGCTTTTATAGGGATAAGGGTCTAAATGGGAGAGCCCCCACAATTGACTACCCCATTTTGAAATGTCTTACAAGGTTTTGTGAGCTGATTAACATTTCAAGAAATGAAAATGATATTTAGGGAATGTGTGTGAGTGAGTTTTTATAAGCCCGAAAGAGAAGGATTAGAGTGATCATATTTATTTCAAAAAATACATAATGACTAGAGAATAACTCATTTCTAAGATACACACACAATAAAAACCATGACTATTGCACTCCAATTGTGGTAAAATTTTCAAATTCATTAGATTGTATAATAATTTTTGGGTTTTGTTTATTTCATTTCCTAGACTTGCTTCCACCAAGTTTCAACCTCAAAAAGTATCGATGTCCATAATTCAATATTATTCTCAGAACCCTAATTTTGCAATTTTAAATTATTCTATAATATTCCATTATTGTAATTAGGTATGTTTTAACTATTTACATTACTATAATTTTCTTAATTTGACTTATAAAATTATTTTACGGTTTAGTGTAGTACATGTTGATGTAAAACAACTTTACCATATCACATTTTAGATAACCTAAGACATATGATCTGTTTGTTTTACCTCTCCAACATTCAAGCTATAAGGAGATACACATCATATTCTCCTTTCTCCCAAATGTGGAAGAAATCACATGGTGGTGGATAAAATATTCCACTTGGTCTCGTCAATACGACACACACATAAAGATGACACACATTCTTAGACATAAAACTTATAGAGGAATTTTTATGGTTCCCATACAACCAAGTGTATTCATTTCCAATTTTCATCTCTCATTGATTTTATAAGTTCTTTGCTTATTGATCAATATAGACTTTGAATCACTTGTAATTGTTTTCCTTATGTTTATAAGATCCCAAGTTTCATATTTCAAACACAAGAGTGTGGATGCATGTTCTAGGATATTCATGGATTTTTACAGTGTTAGTTAGGATGCTCACATAAATTCTAAGGAGTACATGATTTATTTTTACTTTTTAGGTCACAATAGGTGGAGTTTAAGATAAGGTAACCTCAATTATCCTTTTGACATTAAGATAATTATCATTTCATATATTGAATTCTATAACTCTTACAAGTTTTATCCACAACATATTTTATGATAAAAAATAGGTATACTTGTCTATCTTATTTCGATATGTTCATGCACACATATAAAATTAGGGCATTATGTAGACATCTCATTTTTTTTAGGGGTAGTTTTAGATGTTAATTTTCATTTATTTAGGGTACTTGCATGTTATCGATTATCAATTCATATTATATATTATTGTATTTTTTTAATGTTCTAGGCCCCATTTGCCTCCCCCATTTCTTATTTTATCTCTCCTCCCTAGGTTCTTTGTGTTTTCCTATGATTTTTTACTTCCTTCTTGAATTTTACTAGGAGTGTATCATTACACTCTTGGTCTAACCAAGGGTGTAACACTACACCCATGGTACCCTTCTTGTTTGGGTCATTTTGAACCTTCCCTCCATTTTACCTAGTATTTGAGATTCTTTTTATCACTTTTTTTCTTTTTGTATGTTGGTTTGTGCTCTAAATTATCCTAATTTAAATTTTAGAAGTCTATACACACATATTCCATTTATTCATGAGATAAGAAAAATGAAAGCATAAAGTATTAAGAAATTAAATAAAATTAAGAGTTTTAAGGAAATATCAATATTGATAAGCAAAAGTCTGGTATTTGATTTGAAAATTGGTTGGCATCTTCATACTGCATCATTTCCAACTTTTCATGTAGTGAGAAGACATCAATGGATTAGGGTTTACATCACACAATTTATTTATAAACCCATTGAGTGTTAGTTTCCAAGATTTCTAAGGATGGGGGTCTGATTGAGATAGCTCCTAAAATTGACTACCTCATTTTAAGGTCTTAAAAGGTTTTGTGAGTTGATTATGGTTCAAATAAATGAGAAGGATTTCTGGTTATTGTGCAGTGAATTCTAACAAATTAAGAGAGGGATTTTGAGACTAAAAATAGAATATCAGAGTTGTCAAATTTATTTTAGAGGACATAATGTCCAGGAGCATGTATTAACCCTAAGCTACACACTTGGCAACAAATAGGAGTGAAACACTCCAATCATGGGTAGATTTTCAAAAAAATTAGGTTATTTTTTTTGAGTTTTCCCAACTCTATCCTTGAACCTATTTATACCTAATTTTAGCATTATATAGTCTAAAAATTAGCTGCTCTTTAGTATTATTATAAATACCCTAATATTACAAATTTCAATTATTCTAAAATATTACATTATAAAAATTAGTTCTATTTTTACTATTTATATTACTATAATTTATTTAGATCTAAATTACAATAATAATTTGTGGCTTAGTATAGTACATGTTGATGTAACGTTACTTTACCATATCATAACCGCTATATTTTCCTTCCCTATCTTATAGAGGATCTCAAATTCATAGGTTTTTAGGTGATCAATCCACTTCTAATGCTCCTCTATTAAATTTCCTTAAGTCAAAAAGTGATCAAGGCTAAGATGGTCAATATTAATAAAACAAATTCCCCCCCTAAGAAAAACTAATGCCATTTGGAAATTGTATGTTGGATGACTAACATACCCTTACTATATGTTGACATATGTCATTCCTCATCAATAACTTTCCTCATTTTAAATGTGATGGGATGGACATAATGAGAAATTACTACACTAAATGAAAATCCATAAGCATCTTATTTGGTGAAAAATGACATGCAGAAATTATGAGTCACTAAAAATGGAGTAGAGACACTTAAGCTTGTTTGAGATCCTTAAATGATTTGTGTGCCTCAATAGACCATTCTAAGGAATATTTATTAGTAAGGCCCATTTAAGGATGAATTAATTTGGAAAATTTCATTACAAATCTTTTATAGAATCCTACCAAGCCTAATAAACCATGGAATTTATTAAGAGACTTGGGCACAAAGAAATCACATATGACCTAAATATTTGTAGGTTTAGTGCACACCCCTTCAATATAAATAATATTTCCAAGGTATCCCAAATATGCCTTTAGTAAATTCACACATATAAGCTTTGGTATACAACTTATCCTTAGCTAAGATATCCAACATAATGTCTAGATGTTCAATATTGAACTCTAATGAATTGTTATAAATAAATATATAATAAAAAAATAAAAGGAAAAAAATTATTTATGAATGTAATGAATACCATGATCATTAGTTCATAAAATTTAGTTAAATAATTGATAATATAAAAGGAATGACCTTAAATTGGTAATGCCTATGATGAGTTTTGAATACAATCTTTTCTGTCTTGAATCTAAACTTGTATTTAATAGTATATAGACTTGAGATATATATTTGAGAAATAATTCACCCCATGTAACTCATCAAGAAGATAATCAATCCTTAACATGATAAATTTATTTTTAATTATGATTTTGTTCAAGGAATTATAATCAATACAAACCATTTTTATTCATGGATAGGACTACAAGAGTTTCATATGGGATCTTACTAGGGATGATGATACTGAACTCCAAGAGTTCACTTACCAATTTTTCTATTTCAAATTTCTATTTTTTTCTATATTTATGAGGTGTACCATTTTTGGGACCTTAGTAGGGTCAAACTAAATAATGTTTTCTAATTACCTATTATGTGGAAATCCATTTGTTATATCTTTGAAAATTACCTCATATTTTCAAAGCAACTATGAAATCCATAGGCTTATTCATGTAGGATAGAAGAGTATACATCCATATAGCAAAGGTAAACCATCAACCCATAATTCCCCTTATTAATATTTTTGTTCATTTGAATAGAATCAACTATTTTTGTCTCCCTTGGGATAAAAGACTTTATAGTATATTCATGTCACTTTGATTTAATTTCAAGAATCTATCGTGATGATTGGTAGAGTATGTTCTAAGTGAGCATAACATTTGAAAAAAAAACAAGAAACACTCCCCCAATATTAACTCCATACAATTTATCCTCTTGGACATAGTTTTGCATTTGAAATTACACATTATACACTAATTATAGGAAATCAATGCTTTTTGACCTATAATGTGAATGGAAGAGGTATCAATTGTGTCTAAATGAAGGCTTAACCTATAGACTTGTTTCTTGTATGAAATATTAGATTTAATTCTTAGACCAACCATGACCAATACCCGTGCTTTATTAACATGGGAAAATAACTTAAAAGTGTGTATATAGTCCAACCTTATCATGGTATAAAGTGACTCTGATGGTTCCTCTATTTATACTACAGGAGATATAATTTTTGTTTTAACTCTACATTAGGTTGATTAGGGTTATCTTCATTATTAGACTTAGTCTTTGATTAAAAAAGACACATATATTCTACCATATAATTTTTTCATGTGTTACATACATGATCCTTGCTACATGGTTGAGAGCATTTCAAATAGGGTGTTATAATAAAGAATATATGGGCAGACTAATAACCATTGTATATAAACAATGAAGACTTAGATTTCCCATAATCCTTGGGTTTTCTATCAAAAGTAAAATATTTTTGAAAATTATTTCCTACCATTTTAGTTTTAAGGGCATAAATAAATTTTTTATATTCTTCTATATATGATAATGGCCCTTTCAAAATAGTTTGGTTCAAACATTCTTACCTTTGTATGAATCTCAACCTGCAAGTCGAAAATAAAGATCTTCTACACCATATTTGAAGAAAGCTTGGCTTTAGAATTCAAAACTTGGATTTTTTGCACATACTCCTCAATAGACATATCTTTCATAAATAAGTTCATTAATCAGGTATCATACAACTCATCCTAGTTATAATATTTTATATGAATTTAAGTCTTGGAAAAATTATCAAACTCCTTATTAGGGTTTGTATGAACCCATCTCTCTCCTAATGTATGGGCAACATTGTATAAATTTTGTAGTGCCAAATCTATCTTATCTCCTTATTTTTAAATATTTTTCACCCTAAAATATAGTTTGAGCTTGCTCAAACAAGTATGGACCTCTGTCCCACCTCCAAAATAATATTTTAAGATCTTCATTCATAGGTTAAAATAGGGATGTTATGAGTTTTCTTGATCTTCCTCTTTATAATCTAGTGGGTCATGCTTAGGATCCCCCAAAATCTAACATCATCCACTTCATTATTTAATTGCTTTAGTTTATTTCCTATGAAATGAATCTCCTTTTTGAATTTTTTAAAAATTCAAGAAAAAACCCTTTTATATCATGCTTTGCCATAAAATTATGTCTATTTCTTGGATAAACTCCCCTAATAATTTTGATAGTGGGTGTGAAAATTGACTGAAGCTCTGATACTACTTGTTATGTTCCAAATTACTATAAAAAAACTAAAAATATGAAGTAGAATAAATGATAAATAAATAGAGCTACCTACTTGTATGCAATCAAAAATGCATCATGTCTATAAATCAATCCTAACTTGGAGAATATAGATCATACCATACGCTTTCGATTGGGGACACATTTGTTAAGTGAGAACATGACCAATATGGGGATATCTTAACATAATACACTATGATAGGGACAGTTCCCAATCTTCCAATCAAGTACAATCATGCAATAACCCTAAGGGGGTCTTGAGTTTTTGATATCTCACTAAACTAACAACAAGTAAAGTAAATCTAATCTAGTGCTCACCAAAGCTTGTGGCACAAAGTGGGGGTTAAAAATAATAAAACTAAACATGCATAAGAGACATATACTCAGGTCAATGTTTACAAAATCCTAATATATGGAAGATAATTACAAATAATATCTATCTACTCTTACAAAGGAGGAACAAAGTTATGAATACTTACCTTTGAAGACAAACCCACCAAACCTCAATCTCTCCCTTTGCCAAGGTGCTTTGTAAGAGGTTGTCATGGTATGTAAGGATGGCAAGGATAAATCAGCTCTAGGATACACAATCTATTAATGTATCTAAAATATTTATCCATAAGACAAGATCCATATCTCCAAAGAAAGTTTGAAACCCTATGCTTGCCCCTCAAGTAGAATGGTCAATAAAAATATGTGCAATATATCTTCTTCTTTTCTTCTCTAAATAATCATGAAATGAAATTGTATATATAGGTGGATTTGACCCTTAACCCTTCCAAAAATCTCAGATAACAAGGTTGACCCTATTGACCTAGCACAATTTCAAACAATAATTCACTAGGTCAACCAAAGGCCAAACTAGTTCCTATGTGAAAATTACTCAAAACTGTATAGGGTCAACCCAATTGACCTAGTACAGCTGACTGACAAAAAGGGATTAAGGTGAGGAAAAGGAGGATAAAATGTAGTAAATGATTGGAGAGGGTAAAATAGAGAAGAAAAAGCTTAGGGATAATGATTTTAGGAGGCAAATGTGTAGATAACACGTGTCAAAAGGGATAATAATCTTATAAATCACTAATGGTCTGCCCACCCCTTTCTCAGCGCACCCCTTAAGGCATGTACTTAGAGATATTGAGACTTTATGGGTTCTTGAAAGATATAAAATGCCAATAATCAATAAAATTTTAAAAATATTATGTGTATACATATTCCCCACTCGAAGCTCATCAGTGTCACTTGAGTGTAATATAGAATGGTGCTTTGCGAAATAGAACATGATAACACATAGTGTTGATACTAAATAAAGTGTAGTGAGCAACAAAATGAGATAAATGAAAGGACATAATTAAAAAACACATACCTTTACTTATCTTAATGATGTAGATAAAGAAGTAGACTACAAGAGAAAATAAGGTGTCCAATGTGAAGAACATTAGGAAAACCTGTAGAGATTGGTGCAAAAAATAGCCAAAAATCAATTTTTTTGGAAGACAGGCATATAGTATGGAAAATATTATATATGTCATCATGATTCCAAAACATTTTATGGCTTGGATTATGGATGAGTAGAAATAAAGATAGAGGCAAAACAAGGAATTCGACAAAAAAGATTGGAAATATTAAGATTTTTGAAAAGTGATTTTAAATAGGGTGTAATCAAAGTCATTTGTTATTTTTGACTTACGGTGAGAAAAAGAGCTATGAGAGATCAAATGAGCTATGATGGTGAGGAGACAATATAATAGATGAGAGGGACCTATAACGGTGGTAGTGGGTGCACTATAGGTAGGCAACTGAGAATCTCAAGCTAGTGTTCATATTCTAAGGGTAGGAAAAAATATTTAGGGAAATGGGTTTGAATGGTTTGGGGAAATAACTGCTAGAAGGCTTTTATTTCACAAAATATAAGGGGCCAGTAGGGAAAATCATCTAGGTTGACTCAATCAACCTAGTAGGCTAAAAATTGGTAAAATCCATATTATCGACCTATAGGTATGTGCTGACGTAGTATGTTTTGTAGACTAATGACTTAGTACATTACTACTGACCTAGTATAAAAATTCACTATGACAAATCAACACTAAGAGGGGAAAAATAAATGGGTTGACTTAGTTTGTGAAGTCAACCAAGTCAAAATAGGGAAATTTTGGTCAAAATAGTGTTTGACCAAAGGACTAAAATAGTACAAAAATGCATGCAATAGGCCAAAAGAGTACTAGAAGGGCCCAAAATGATTGAGTGAGGGATAAAAGGGGCTGAAAAGGCTAAGAATAGGTGGAATTGATGAAAATGACTATATGAAAGCAATTAAGCTTATTTTGGTTTAAAAATTTGAAAAGAATGTATTTTTATTATAAATGTGATGGAGGATCTAATACATCTTATGTTATTTATTGGTTGTAAGGGAATCTAAGATTTTGGTGTTTGGTGGATACATCATGGATTTTGAAATTATTAGAGATTTTGTCTATAGAGGATAGAGTTCGATTGATCTCATTAGGCCTAGGAGGCATAATAGACATGTGTAGGATAACACTTAGTTCAGATTTGTTAGTCATGTTCCTGAAAGCCTAAGAATGATTGACTAACACCTTTAGGTGATAAGTGAAGGGGCATACTATAAAGGTGAGTATCACGTTGGAGGATGTGCATGTCATCTTATGACTGCCCATAGTAAGGACATCTATAGTCATAAGAGTACTTGATAATGAGGAGGAGAGGAGAGTCTTAGCCATATGTGCAATGGGTTTGAAGATGATAAACCCTAAATTAAAGATGAATATGTTTAATGTATGTACTCATAGATTCTAGATATTTAGAAGGATATGATGTTGTGACAACATGGGTGTTGTGTCATAAATTAGATGGTAAGGTACCATTATTTGTGATATCCTTGAGCTAGATGATATTGGAGTAGAGGGTGTTATATGACTTGGGATTTGTCATCTGGGTACAACTTGTGAATGAAATATTTGGAGTGTTATCCAAAGGGTAGAACTTAGTGGGATTGATTATATTATTGATGGCATGGATATATGAGAGTTTCCTCATGTATTGGCTAGCTGAGTTACCCCATGAGGTTGATGATAGGTTACCTTGGGTTTAGAGATGGAGATAGGACTAAGTAGCATGGGTTTTGCCTTAGGTGCCAAAGCTATAGATGGTAAGACAAGAAAATATTGTATGATAACCATATGGGCACATCACTATGATATGGCCTAATTGGGAGATAGTTGTAGCAACTTTGACATGGACATAGGTGACAAGGCACTATAACTAGTAGATAAAGATGCAACTGGTGGCATGTGTACCAGGGGATATGGGATTATCTCACTTGATAGCACTAATAGTGGTAACCACATTTTGGGCCTGACATGTGAGAGAGTCATGGGGGAGAGGAGGACTAGGGACACTAGTTGTGAGGTTAGAGCTCAGACTACATCATGAGATACCATGGATTAGTTGAGCATGACAGGAAATAGAGTGAGAAGAGATGGATGTGGAGGTAGAAGTAACAAAGGGACCACTTTCATCACTAAATTAGAAGGAGTAGTGACCAACATGGATATGGTGTCAATGGAGGTAGCAAGAGTAGGAGAGAGTAGAGAAATTAGACATCTCAGATGACCCATTAGATGGGCCAAGTCAGAGCTAGGCTATAGAAAGACCACTCAAGCATAGCTTGAGATGGGTACGAGTGGCAACTCTAGGGTTTTTTTAAGGTGGTGACCTATATATGAGTTTTTTTGAGGACATACTAATGGATAGACTATGCTTAATGGGAACATAGATGGTGAGACAATAGTGGCTGACACATAGATAGGTAATAAAATATGGTTAATTTTTTACTTAAGTTTATTTTGAGATAGAGTATAGATAGATAAATTTTATGATATATCAGTGATCTAATATCTATCTAGTTTTATTTTTGTAGGTGTGGTAGAGGATGAGAAGACTAAATGGGGGTCTCTAGTGAGGGGAGTACTCCATGATATCCTAAATGAGGCACTGAATTTGTATGACCCCACTACACTAGAGGATCCCATAGTACCATCTACCTCAGCTTAGGTGAGCTAGTTTAGAATAGTTGGAGAGGCTGTGAGGTAGTTGTTTGTACTCAAAGAGGGGATGAAACCACAAATAGAGGTGAGTGTAGGAGAGACACATACATGGAAGACCCTAATTTAGAAGAGAGCCATGCATCTAGTGAACATACATAGATGGGACATGGATAAGACCAAGAGAGAGCAACACATCTAGTGACCCTGACCCATATGACATAGGTACAGGAGCAGGAGATAGTGACACATATAATGACCCTATCCCAATTCACATAGGTACAAGCTCAAGTGGCTCATCTATAAGGGTAGGTATCGGAACTAAGATCTCAAACAATCTCTTTACAATATTTTGTTTAGAGGATTCAGATCGAGGCATCTATGGGTAGCATGGCTAGGCCATGAGATGGTTAGGATGGGGCCCAACTATAGAGTTGGAGATTTGTATATGGTTGTATTTTTGTATTAAAAACTCATGATATATAAAAATATGTCTCATTTTGGGATTCGGATTATTTATTGTATAAGTTTGCATTATAGATGTGGTTGTGGATGCTTGGATATATTTCTTTCTAGCACATGTATTTATCTATTTTTCATATATGCTATAGGAAATATATGAGTTGTGGTTTATTTTATAACATTATGTAGGACACATGCATGGTTAAAAAGAAACATGTAAAAGGCCTTGGTAAAATATAATCAATCAAAAAAATGTACTACACACTATTTCACATTAGGAAATGTGTAATAAAAATAAAATGACTAAGTATAGAGAACTAAAAGGGTGGTAAACAAGATGACAAAAAGTTTGTTTTTTAAAATCAAGTGAAAAATTGGTATTGAATTAAAATAACTAAGATCACACTAAATCACATTGGGAAGTATAAAAATAATTTAATAAAGTGGAAAGCACATGAAAGGAAAAAGTGGTAGAAAATCAAATCAATTAAGTCAATCATTCATACTAAATCATGTTTGGAAGTATAAGAGAAAAACAAAATTGGCAAAATTTGGTCTTAAATTTATCACACTAATTCAAGCTAGGAAGTATGAAAAATTCAAAAAATGGTTAGATTCTTACATGCAATTAGAAAATAAGAATATAAAAGTGAAAGAGAAATGAAGTAAGCATAAAACATACTAAATCAAGCTAGAAATCATGTTAATGATGTGTAAATTCATAATCAATCACATCTTATCGTACATTTGACACATGTAATTTTGATTGTGACTTAGATTATTTGGAGAGTTTGTGAGGAAGGCTAGGTCCTATCCATGGTCATACACGGTGACTCATAAAGGGAACACCAATAAGGTGGAATAAATGTGAAAATCAAGAAATAAAGGATGTTGGTAATAGGAATGTGAAATTGTGGTAATTTGTGAGGAAGGCTAGGTCCTATCTATGGTCTTATAATGCAAATCGCAAATGGAATCCCTAGGGGAGTGATCAATGAACAAAATAATTTTTCTCAAGAGAAAATATGAGGAATGTAAAAATCATAACTTAGGCATCTTATGAGAAGGCCTTAGGAGATAAGAGGCATACCAAGGACACGAGAAGACACTAAGTGACTAGTGACCATCAATATACAAAGGAAACTTATTCCCTATAGACACAAAGCTATGTAGGAAAATAAGCATGCTACTAAGATCAAATCATGAAGGTATATTGGTATAAGAAAATTAAAATGGACCTACCTTCTCATGATGTGTTCCCCATTACGTAGGACCCCATATAGAGTCATTAATCTACTGTGAAGATTGGGTACTTGTGTGAGAAATTAGGTATCACTAAAAGATTTTTTAATTCTCCTTTTCTAATCTACTGGTCTACCACACCCTAATCGACCTCAGCTCTATTGTGAGGCCAATTGTGGAGTTTAGGCTTAGACTAGAAGAAGGAGATGTGCTTTGAATCACATCTTTTATTGTGATTTGAATTTTAAGAATTTTAAATGTTTTTGCCTTTTATTAAATAATTTAAATTTTGAATGTTTTTAATGTTGTTAAGATTCCTCTTCCATACAAACTTAGAATGGCCAAACACGAGAGATAGAGTGATACACATGAATGAGCTATAGGCTTAGGCTAAAGGAATATAAGTAACTAAAGACAAGACTAACTAGGACACTTAGGCTTGGAAATGAACCAACATGTTATTTAAAATCTCAACCATGTATATGCTTAGTTTGTGAAAAGGGAAGAAAGGGAATAAAGGAAATCCAAAGTGGACCGGTGAAAGGAGATTATAATAAGATTATTTATTTTCTAAATGATTACGTGGTAAAGAGGGAATGAATAAAGTGAAAAAGGTATGTATAACCAAGTCAAAATGACAATTATCCATGAAAAATAGAGATAAGAAAGCAAACAAATCATGAAGAGAAAATAAGGTAGTTTTAAGAAAGAAACTCACGAAGGAAAATAAAAAAATGATAAATAAGACACCCATAAGTGAACATAAATGACATTATAAGCAATATAAAGTGTAAGAGTAAAGTTACCATGTAAGATAAATAAGAATTTGACATAATGTCAAATGATATAATAAATAGATAAAGATAAGATTGGAACACATGTCCAATCCAAATGAAAATGTAAAGAACACTATGCATGTGTTCATAAATACTAATAGATTTTCCCACACACATTATCCAAAATATCTGATAAGTCTCTATGAAGTTGGGCATGAACTAATACTAATGTCTCATCTATCTTTAGAGAAAACTGAGAAAATACTTCTTGTCTAATCTCCTCAAGAAAAAAAGTAGGAATGTTGGATGGATCATGTTAAGGAGGGATAACAAGAAATGGATGCTTAGAATAATGCATGGGAGTGGACTCTATGGGAGATGTAGGAATCACTGGTGGGGAAGGATCCACATGAGAGGGACTCATAGGTGGAGAAGGATCCATAGGTGAGGGAAGTTCCACAGGCGAAAGAACATGAGATGATAAAAGGAACATAAGAGAGGATGAAACCATAAGAGGTTTTACCACGAGATAAGGGGGAATTTTATTGCAAGAAAAACCTATGAGAGGAATGATAAATTATTTTGGAATAACCATAAGGTTATCTTTAAGGTGTTATTAAAAGATATGGAAATGATTAGTGTGATGCGTGCCACATTGGTGCCAAAGACAATACACCTCTCCATACATAGGAATATATTTAGGTAATACCTTTTGGGGAGGTATGGCTTTGTCTAAAGGTTGAGGGATGGAAGGATGTAAAGTATCAATATATTATCTTAGCTTCTGACAGTGCATGGATGAATGATTATCTGTGCTATGAAAGCAACAAATACACCTATGAGTAAGTTTAGTAGAGGTACTCATAAGAAGAGGTGTATCAAAAGCAAAAGGAGGTTGAGAAGACTCATAATCCCATTTGGTGGGAAATGGATAAATTTGAGGTAAAGGAATCAAACCATCATTGAGATAAGGTGATGGTAGGGAAGGAACTAGACTAGGCTCAATAAAAAGAACAATGGGATCAGAAGTAGGGAGAGACTTAGCTAAAGTGAGAGAAAAATTGGGCTCAAATATAATGGGAGAAAAAATGGGCTCAACTATAGTGGGCTCAACTGAGGGAGGGGTGAGTTATATAGAAGGCTAAAGAAGGGTTGCAAGCATTTCAGGGATAAGTAAGCTATAAGGGTCAGAGTACCTAGTAAATTAGTAAGCCCCAGTCATAACACAATCTATGAGCATACTCCTACAAGGTTATTTAGAAATTGGAGGTGTTGATACCATCTCTACCATATGATAAAGAGGAAAAATAATAAAATTAGGAACTATCAATGATGAAATATGAGAAGATACATGAAAAGACTGAAGCAAGGAAGAATGATAACAAATAATCTCAACATCACAGGCTTGAACAATATTACCTAAGAATGGATCATCTAAGGAATAAATATCATCAAAGTTAGGTTTATGAATATCAATGATGTAGGTGGGGATGACATTATCATCTAATGAGGTGTGATGAATGGAATGCTGAGTCTTAGTCAAGACATAGAGATATCATCAAAGGGAGGTTTGTGAGAATGAGGCTACAAAAAAGCAGGAGGTTGAGAGATGAGATGAGGTGAGATATGAAAAATTTTAATCTTGAGATTGATCTCATTAGGATCATCATCATTATAATTTAAAAGATTAAGTGGAATATTCCCAATGAGTTCGAGATGATCATTGTAATCTCAAGTCAAATTGATAGGAAAGTTGAATCATTGAGACTCACCGAATGGAAAATTGGGTAAAGGTTCAAGAGTAAGAATCTTAAAGAGACCAAGATCTTGGAATTTTTCAAAATTCCAAGGGTTAGTTTCACCTTGAATCCTATATATGGCTCTATTATGAGGGAATTTAATGCATTGGTAGGGTGAATAATTTACTGGTCTCATATGATGAGTCCATGGCCTACTAAGTAGAATGTTGTAAGAAAGAGGAAAGTTAAATATCATCACCTTCATGAAAAATGATGGGTGGAATGGTAATTGGAAGCCAAACATAACCTAAAGGAGGAATTTTACTTTGATAATATCCTTGCTATGTGCTACTTATGGATTTGAGATTGAATTCAAAATATCTAAGGGTTTTGATAAAATCAAGACAAGCAACATAGGTGTCAGATCCCTCATCAATCAAGGCCTGCTTGATTTGGATATTTCTAATTTGGACACTAATGAATAGAGGAAGATCATCTACATGAAGAAAAAACTCATCAAGAATCATAGAAGCAATGAGAAATTTTAAGGAAAGAGAAGTGTCTATTATTTCATCAACATAGATGGACATATCTTCACATTGTTGTAATATGCTATCTTCAGATATAGATAAGGTTGATTTGAATCCTATTAGAGGAGGATGAGGGATGTTCATTTCAAACAAGAGTTTCATAAGATAGTTTTGATGATGCAAATATGTCCTCATAATCTCAAAGAATGGAATTTGAGATGGGAGATTAGTGAGTTCTATGATGGGATCCTACTCATCATAACCCATAAGGTTGCTACAAATTGGTGCATAGTGTTTAAGGAAATCCTTGAAAGGAAGAGCTGAAGTGAATTGGAATTTGTGTTGATAAAAAGGAGAAGGTTTAAAACACAGTTGTAATTTATGTTGAGAAGCTAAAGCAGTTGGTTTAGGTTGGTGTTGAGAATTGGTAGGAGAAGTGTTGATAGAAGCTTGATTATCATTAGTGTTAGGCAAAAAAGATGGAAGGATGGTAGAAATAGAATGGGAAGTGTTATACAAGGGTGGATTAGGAATTGGATCATCTAAATTTATAAGGTCATCTTGACCAAACTCATTTAAGTGAGTTGGAGAAAAATCTTAGATAACACAAAATATGTGAGATAAGAAAGGGATGTAGATAGGTTAAGGGTTAATGAAATCAACCACCCTTTACATATTAGTCATATTAACCACATTCTCTTTAGGATTTATATCAATAAGACTTTATACATTGTTGGTGGAAGGGGTGGGCTTTTCTTGGTTGTCTTTTTTAGGTTGGTGATTATGAACATGGTCTTTATAGATATCTAAATGAGTATTAGCTTGATTCAAAGATTTAGATTTATAATTAATTTCATGAGCCTTAAAAATAATGTCATAAGCTTGTTGACACTTTCAAATGATAGATTCATGATCAAAATTAGGACCAAGAAGAAAATCCATAGATAAATTACAAAGCTACCTACTTGTCTCATGAGAATGACTCCAACTGGCATGAAACCAACAAAACTTGTTGGGACCATACCAGGATTTCATAGGATGAATGGGGTCAAGTTCTTATAGAAGAGGCCTAGGTAGATGTTTTAATAATTCAGCTAAGGACAAGGGTTTGTGAACATTGATAGTATTAGGTGAAGATAAATGAGGATTGGTGTATTTTTGAGAAGGGGGAACTGGTTCCAAAGATTGGTTAGGAATAATAACTTGAATAGTGTGAATGGTGTCATATGAGTCTATGACACCATCATTTTTAGCATTATGATTTTTGTTTTTAAGTAAGATGTGAGGATCTGCAGAAGGTTGGGGTGGCTCAAATTGGTGCATAAGGAAATCTTGACATTTTTCTTTGTCAATAGCCTCCTCCAAGGTACATGAAGAGAGAGAGAGTGCAAACCTGATATTGTAACTTAGGACAAAGAGCATTGGTAAAGAGATGGAAAAGGTTATCATTGACCATGTTATGTTCACATTTTTTGAATAATGTTTTCCACCTTTTAATAAAAGCTTGGACAATTTTATTTTCAAGTTGTTTACAATTTATAAAGTGGGCCAATGTATTTTTAGAAAGATCACTAGTTTGGAACTCTAAGAATAAAACATTCACTAAATCTTCCAAACTAGTAATAAAATGAGTTTTAAGCTGGTTGTACCAATCTCAAGCATCACCCATGAGGGTTTTAGCTAGGATTTTGGTGTATGCAATCAAAAATTCATCATGTATATAAATCAATCTTGGCTCAGAGAAGATAGAGCATACCTACACTTATGATTGGGGATACATTTGTTAAGCAGGAACATGACCAATATGGGGATCCACCAGACCCAATTTTGGGATCACTTGTCATAATACACCATGTGAGGTAGGGTTCCAAAGCCTATAGTCTAACACAATCAAACAGTAACACTTAAAAAGTCTTAGGTTTAATTTTAAATCTATTATAATAAATAAGAAAGTAAATCTAATCTAGTGCACACCAAAGCTTGTGGCACAATAAAGAGGTTAAAAGAAATCAAAACATGTTAAGAGAATCTCAATTAAGCTAAGTATGAATAAGACCCTAATACATGGAATATGAAGAGTAACATTATTCGAGCTAACATTTATGCTACTTGTATCTACTAAAGAGAGGAGAATAAAGTTAGAATATACTTACTTGAATGTGAACCTATCGAGACTCAATCTCTCCCTCAGCCAAAGGGGCTTCACAAGAGGTTGTTGTGGTTTTTAAGCATAACTAAGAAAGGCCAAAGCATCCAAGACTTATCCACAAGACTAGATTCTCTAAGTAGAAACCTTAAGCTAAGACTCTTCAAATATAATGGTAGAAGACTAGATTATGAAGAAGCATGAGTGAATAATAAATCTTGATTTCATATTCTAATAATGATAGAAATGATCTTGTATATATAGGCAGATTTTACCCTAAATCCTCTTGAAAATGTTGGTTGTACAAGGTCAGCCATGATCAACCCTATATGTTTTCATGGACAATTCACTAGGTCTAAGCTATGTCTATCAAAAGGCTAACAAACCCAAAAAGTGAAAAATACCCCTAAACTGTATAGGGTCGACTATGGTTGACCTAGTACAACTAATAGTCCAAAGGGGAATTAAGGCAAGAAAAGGAGGATGGAAGGAGGAAAAATATTGGAGGAGTGTGCAAGGGAGGATTAATAGCTTAGGGAATAGTTTTAAGAGATGGTTGGATTGATAATAATGTGGCTATAAGGGATACCGATATTATGAAGCACCAAAGGTCTACCCACCCCTTTCCTAGTGCATCCCTTAAGGTATGCACTTAGAGAGATTAAGTCTCATAGGTTCCTATAAGATGTAAAGTTTTAGTAAATTATAAAAGGCTAAAAATATTATGTGTATACATATTCCCCACTTGAAGCTCATCATGTGACACTAAGGTGTAACAAGGGATGGTGCTTTGAGAAAGAACATAGTAACACACAACATTGATGCCAAAAAAATTACAACATTTTAAAGTGAAAATAACTAAAATTAAATGACTAAAAAGTGAATAACTAAAAAGTAAATGACTAAAAAGTAAATGCAATATGTAATTTGAATTACCTTTATCATGGGATGGTTTTTTGTTGTGTTAGTTTTGATTGTGTAGGGCATAGAGACTACTTTCGATAAACCCAATAATACAAAACTAAAAAGCAAAAATAAAAAAATGCAATAAAAGATAAGATAGATGGTGCTATAATTATGGGATATACTTAAGAAATTTGGTAAGCTGGAATGATAGGTGCTATGTTAGACCAAATGACCAAGTAAAAAAGAAGAGTAAATCAGGTAACTAAAAAGCCAAGGCTACTAAAGACAAAAAATCAAACAAGCTATCCTTAAGTAAGAAAGGCAAACTCACCAATTCAAACCAAGGATACATGTCAAACATGATGGTAATAAAAAAATCAATGGTAAAAAAAGAAACACAATGGTAAAATAACATTGATGAGTGAGCAGTAACAACCCACATCTCACTCATCAATGTAAATAGGTACATAAAAGGGAAAATAACATTGTTGAGTGAAAAGTAACAAGCCAACCTCACTCATCAATGTTATTTTAGGCATTAATAATAATAGGATAGTAAAACAATGACAAAAAATAAAATGAAGGTAAATTAAGTATAGGAATGTAATTTGATGGTATAAGGAAAGTAGTCCATAGTTGCTCAAACATGTTGTTTTGCTCTAAGGATAGATAAAACTAAAACAAAGTACTGCTATCATGTTTTTAAGAGGTGAATAATAAATAATTATAGAAGAGGGAAAAATGATTTAGAATCACAATTTTTCTGTCAAAGGGGGAAATAAAATGGGTAGAGGGGAGAATGAAGGAAGAACCAAGGTAGAGGAGCTCTTTATCAAATTCAAAACACTCAAATTAGGTTTGTCAAAATAATAAGAATTTTGACCTTAAGGACTCTAAAGAAATTATCTTAGCTAAACAAGTCTTAGGTCAACAAGTGATGTATATAGATTATCCCATGAAGGCTAAATGCATAAAATGTAAAATGGACCTACCTTTCCACAATGTGTTGCCTATTTTTTAGGAGCCCTTATCGAGCCATCGATCTAATACAAAGATTGGGTACTTGCATGAGAAAGTATGTAACACCATAAAGTTTTTTGAAATCCACTATTCCAATCTATTGGTCTATCATACCCTAAAGGATCTCGGCTCTATGTGAGGTCGACTATGGAGTTTGAGCTTTGATGAGAGATAAGAGATGTGCTTGTAATCACATCTTTTGGTGTGAATTTGAATTTTGATATTTTTATGTTGAATTTTACATATCATTGCCTTTTGATTCAAATGATTTGTATTTTAGTTTTCTTGATGGCCTTTTCTATTCCTCCTTCATACATATTTGAAAAATCAAACATGGATGCTAAAGATGAATTTCATTTGATTACTTGGGATAAGGTTGCTAAGACAGATAAATTAAAAGAGTATGGGGTCTAAGAGTCTCATAAATCTAAGTGAAATAAAAGTACTATCTTGACTTCAACCTTGTTTTATCCAATGAGGAGTGAAAGAAATGGGAAATCAAGAGGAATGACATATGGAATAATTTGAATTGCTTCAAATAATAAAAAAATGTGGCAAAGGGAAAAAAGTGATACAATGATAGTAAATTATGATTCCTTATCATAAGAATGAGCGAAATAGAGGAAAACATGCTAACATATATTATTTACTCGGATTTCATCTAGCAAAAGAAGCAAAAGCTAAAGTTGAGAACAAGGATCAAGAACATGAAAAGATGGTAATTTTATGAGGAGGTTCGGTTCCTATCCATAGTCTTACATTGTAACTTCATAGCATAACGGAAATATAAATCAAAGAGATGGTAGTTTTATAAGGGATGCTGGGTCCTATTTGTGGCCTTACAAAGTAACTCATAAAAGAAAAACCCAAATCATGCCAAAATAACATTGAAAAGCAAAAAGTGTGAGAAAAATAAGTAAAAGATGGTGGTTTTGTGAGGAATGCTAGGTATTCTCCGTGGTCTTACAAAGAAGCTCACAAAAGAAAAACCCAATGGGTGCTAAAATAAGAGAAAATGCAAGAAGATAAAGAAATATATGGTGCATCAAGAAACCAAAAGACCAAAAGGGATGACTAAAGGTTTGTAAAAGGAAGGAACTTTCTATAGAGGGAGAAACCTGAGTAAGTAAACTAAAAAAAGTATTATATAGATTTAGATAGAAAACATGACAAGCAAGAAATGTTTAGGCAAAGTACTTTTTAAGGAATTGAACATTGGTGGACTCTTTGAAAACATGGCCTTCATTGGTTTGAAGATGGTAGGTGCTTTGACCAATAATATCTTTAACTAAATAAGGGCCCCACCATTTTTAGGTGTATTTACCTTATTTATCATGGGTATATTCTAATTTAAGAACAAGATCACCAACATTAAATTTACAGCCTTTAACACATTCATTATGTTGTAAGATAATGTGAGTCTTGTATTGGTGGTTATGTTGTAAGGCAAAAAGATGATGTTCATCAAGAAGATCAAGGTATGAACATGAGTTTCACATAATTATTCATCAATAATAATACCATGAATAAATATATGAAGAGAGGGAATCTCAAATTCTAAAGGAAGAACTGACTAAGAACCATAGACTCATGAGAATGGAATTACCCTAATGGTAGTACACATGTTAGTCTGATAAACCCAAAGTGTAGGGTAAAGATGAAGATGCCAATCTATGTAAGTTTCATGAATTATCTTTTGAAGGATTTTGTTGATAATTTTATTAGTGGCCTCGACTTGGCCATTGCATTACGTATGATAAGGTGTGGAAAATTTGTTATTAATCTTGAATTTATTAAAAAACCACTAACATGTTTATTTTAAAATTACCACCATTGTATAAAATGATGGTATAGGGAAGACCAAAGTGGAAAATGATTTGGTTAAGAATAAAGTTGGAAATGATAGGATCGGTGATGTTAACAAGGGGTATAGTTTCTACCCACTTGGTAAAATATTCGATAGCAGTGATGATAAAGACATGTCCATCATGGGAGAAAGGAAGTTTACCAATGAGATCAAATCTCTAAGTGGAAAATGGCTAAGGAGATTTGATAGTTTGAAGTTTGACTATAGGTGAATGGATTAGATCATTATGAAGCTGACAAGGATTACACTTTTTAGCATATTCAATTACATCCTTTTTAAGAGTAGGCCAAAAGTAACCCATATGTAGGCATTTACATGTTGTAACATGTCCACTATAGTGTCCATCACAAATTCCCCCATGTTATTATTCAATAAGAGGAGGGACCTCATCTTGTATAACACAATGAAGCAAGGTTCCTTCAATATTGTGATAGTAAAGGATGTTGTGTCAAAATACATATTTGAAAGATTGTTTACAAAAGCATGTTTTTTAGGAGAACATAAATTAGGAGGATAAGTTTAGTGTTCTAAAAATTGAATGATATCTTGGTACCATAGGCTTTGTCTAATGGTAACAACCTCAATATGATAGATAAGTGAATCCAATAATTGAGTAGAAGATGAAGATTTTCTTATTTTTATAAGAAAAGAAGGATCAGAAAGGACTTGATGTGGATGAAATAGAGAAGCTGAAGAGGCAAGAGAATCAACAATAGAATTTTGATCTCTAGGAATAGTCTCAATAGTGAAAGAGATAAATTCCTTAGCAAGAGTAGTTACAATTTGATGATAGGTAATGAGATCGTCACTTATACATTGATAATCACCACTAAATTGATGGTAAAAAAGTTGAGAATCACCTAAAGTATGAAGGTATTAAATATCTGAGACAAGAGCAGCTCTCATGCCTAAGATAAGAGCTTTGTATTTGGCCATATTATTGGTGACATTAAAGGTGAAGTGAAAAGCTAAAGAAATGATCTTGCCAAGAGGAATTGTGAGAATACAACCTACCCAAACTCCTTGAAGGTATTTAACACCATCAAAGTGAAAGGTCCAAGTATCCTCATGCAAGTAAACATTTATTTTAAGGATCTCCTTGATAACTAATTTTGGTTTAGTAGGATCAGAGGGAGTAGAATATTTATCAAGTTGATTGGCTTAAATATCGGTTGTAAATATATGAAAGTATTCTTTGAGAGAGATAGCTTGATTAAGACCTTCAATGTAAAGGATATTGTCATTTGGAAGATCATCTTTAAGGGAAGAAGTGGATGGTATGGGAGCTACGATAATTTGATTAGCTATGACTTGCCTTTTAACAACTTTTTAAGTGATGATGCAAAGGTCAAATTCCATAAGTAGGACCATCCATTTACAAATTCTATCTCTAGGAAGAAAGTCTTTAGAGAAGAATTGATGAAGGGGGTCAGAATGAATGATGACATAAGTAGTTTGGTAAAGCCTATAGTGGTGAATCTTTTTAGCTACAAAATAGATGGTGAGGCAATCATGCTCAATTTGGTATAACATGTTTCATAATCGATGAGGCCTCAACTAATGTAGTAGATAACATACTCTCTTCCCATATCATCATGTTGGGAGAAAATTTCCCCAACTATAATAAGTGTGGAAGAAGTATATAGGATCAAAGGTTTATCATTGGAAGGAAGATGAAGTGTGGGTAAATGAAGCAATGACTCTTCCATTCTAAATCAATACCTTTCTTGAGAAGGGAATTGATGGAGTGAATTTGATATGCCATTTTAGGGATGAATCATCTAATTGACCCAAGCTTACCTAAATAAGTACAAATGTCAAGAATAGAATGAGGAATGGGCATATTGATGATGGCACTAATTTTGGTAGGATCAACATCAATGCTGTAAAGAGAGACTAATAATCCTAATAATTTTTTGGATGTGAATCCAAAGACATATTTGTAAGGATTAAGTCTAGCTTTATATTTAATAATATGGTTAAAGATGATAACAAGATTGAAAAGATGATTATTATGATGTTTGGATTTAACAATAAGATCATCCACATATGTTTCAACAATTTTATGGATGAGATCATGAAAAATGTGAGTCATCACTACTTGGTAAGTGGCTCTAGAATTTTTAAGGCAGAAGGTCATTTTGACATAAAAATAGGTGTCATATTCTATGGTGAAAGTAGTCTTATGTTGGTTCTTAAGGGCAATACTAATCTTATTATATTCTAATAAGCCATCCATATGAGATAACATTTTTTAACCAGTCATGGAATCGATGATGGCATCTATTGAAGATAAAGATAAATTATCCTTGGGAAAAACAAGATTAAGATTGTGGAAATCAATATAAATGTAAATGATCATAGTGACTTTCTTCTGAATGGGAATAATGTTAGAAACCCATTTGGAATAATCCACTGGTTTGATAAGTTTAGGATTGAGTAATTTGATGATTTCCTTATGACATAAAGTTGAAACTTTAGGTGAAAATTTTCTTTGTTTTTGATGCATAGTCTTGGCATCAGGATAAGTAATGATGTTATGTACCACAATGCTAGGATCAATTCCAAGCATGTATTTATAGGAAAAAACAAAAGCCTCATGATATTTTTCAAAGAATAAGCTAAAATTTTCATGTTCAAAAGGTGAGAATCCTTGAGAAACTATAATTGGTCAAGAACAAGATGGGGTACCATATTCGATGCAAGTGGTTTCTTTAATAAGCATGGAATTAACATCTTGAAAATGGTATGGTGTATTAGGTAAGGCTGAAATTAGATTTTTTTTAGGATCAATGATAGAAATGAAGTTATTGAAGTAAGGAGTTTTAGTTTTGAAATTTCCAAGTTTATGATGTTACTGAGGATGTTGAGGCTCTCAGGCATAAAGTAATTCAAGAATAGCTTCATCACTAGTCAAGGTAGGAAGAGGACTATAATACTCAACATCTACTTGAAGATGTAAAATTTTATTGTCATGATGATCATACTTAGAATGTATCTGACAAACATCAATTGCCTTAGCATCAAGTGTAATTTTGAGAGTAGAAGAAGTAGATGTAATAGAAGAGATTGGTGTGTTGGTGGATTTGGTGATAGAAAAAGGATCAAATATAATGATTGGATCCAAAGGTGGTAAAGAATGTGTAGGAAATTCTAGAGATTTAGAAGGCATAATTTGCTCTACCACCCAAGGAGTATCAATAAGAGGAAGATTGATAGGAGGCACATGACCCTTAGGATATAAGTTATGATCCATAGAAATGGTATGAACATCCTGATTAAAATCATGAATTTGGGCTAAGGTTTTTTAATAATGTTGGACATCCAGGTCTCTATATTGATCTTGGGCCATGATATAGTTGCATCATATATTGGATAAATCATACATGCTTGAGAATTTAGGGGAGTTTCAAAGGATGAAATATTAAATGTAGGAGGAGACATGATGAGAAGATCTTGAAATATTTTGGCCACTTTAAAATCATTGTAAGTAAAGGCTTCTTCTGATAGAGAAGGATATTGAGCATTATATGAAGGGGAAAAATCAATAATCTCATCCATGAGAGGAATAGTATGGTCTCTTGGTAAGAGAGGAGGAAGCCATTGTGAAATGTATGGAGGTAATTTAGTGGTATTACAAGTATGTTGTAATTCACTAGGCTCATCATCATTGGAATATGTAAGAGTAACTTTTAAATCAAGATTCATATTGATGAACTTAGGTAAAGGAGCACTATTAATTTTAGGAATTATAGGAACATGATATTATGATTTAGGATTAGGTAGTTGGATACTCCATGGGTTAGGATTAACTTTATGCTTCTACCATTTTCCATTATGTAGGAATTTAATACATTAACTACCAGAAGAAGCAATGGCCCTCATTTGATGAGTCTATGGATGACAAAGGAGTAAGTTATAGGATAAACTTAGATCAATGACCATAAGATTAGTATGAACTTCTTATGTCCTATGGTTAATGAAAGACAAATATAACCAAGTGGATTTTGATTTGTCTTATCAAAACCATGATAGCTAAGATGGGTTTGCTTGAGACTTGAGATGATCCTTGTTATAACCAAGTTATTGTATAAGCCATAAAGTTGTCACATTAATACTAGAACCTTCATCAACTAGAACATTTTGAATAAGAGTGGTATTAATGGATACTTTTATAAAGAGTGGTGGATCATCAACATGAAAAAGAATTTCATCATTGATCATATCCTCTTCAAGGAATTCAATAGAGGGATTGGAAGGACATGTGACTTCAATGGTATTGATGTTGGTAGGTTAAGAATCAATAAAAGGTGGTTCTTCATCTATGGAAGATGGATATTCAATTTCTTGAAGCTATCACATAATGAATTAATGATGATAGGGTGAAGTGTAAACCAAATCCATAAGTGGAATATTACAAGGCATAGAGTTAAGTTTTCAAGAAAGTTTTTATGAGATTTAGAAAAACTAATATGAGGTTTAGGAGGTAAATTAGAGTTTGGAGGAATAGATGTGGTTGGAGAATTAGAAGGAAGAAGCTATTCCTCAGGTGCTTCTGAATCAAGATTTATAGTGGTAGTTTCTTTAAGAAGTTGTTCCTCCAAAGATGGCTTTTTAAGCTTGATAACAGGGTCTTTGTGAGCCAGTTTGTGATGATAGTTGACTTAATGGTGTTGACATATTGATAAGTTTTAAAGTATTGGTCATAATCAATGTCAATGACACAAACATCCTTGGAAGTTGATTGATTATTGGGATAAATTTCTTGGTTATTTGAAGTAAAGGCTTTAGAAGTTTCTCATTTTTGAAAGGCAACAATATACTCTTGATGATGAAGATTAATCATAGCTTCATGATTAAATAAATCACCAAGCACATAAGATACATTTAGTGAGTCCTCTACAATATTCATGAGAATGCCCAATGTTGACATGAAACCAACAAAATATATTGGGGTCATAGCACTTAGGAGGAACATTGGGATAGATGAAATGCTTCGAGGGCAGTAAAAATTATTTTATTTGTTGAAAATAAAGAGGTGTATGAAAAGGTGAAAGAATATCAGTTTGGAAACTCCTTATTTGGTTTATGGAGTATTACTAGTGATAGAATTAGATGTTTGAAAAGATAATTTAAGGAGTTTAGGATTAGGTTTGAATTACTTCATGAAAAAGTCTTGACATTAGGTTGATCAAGAGCTTCATTAAGTGTTTTGGGAGCAAATGTTCAAACCTTATATTGAAGAGTGGGAGTCAAAGCTATGATAAAGAGTTTGAATAAGTTATCATCGGTCATGTTATGATCAACTTTATGGGCCAATGATTTCCATATTTTGATAAATTCATGAATAGATTCAGTGGGAGATTGCTTAGCATTGATGAAGTGGCTCATACAATTTTTGGGAAGATCACTGCGTTGAAAATATTTAACTAAAGGATTAACCAAATATTCAAGTTGACAAATATAATGTTGGGGAAGTTTATTATACCATTCTATTACATCATTGATAATGGTTTTGACTAAGATTTTAGTTGTGGCAAAGGTATTAGTTTGGATCCACTATTTGTAAAGGTTGCCAAAGGCTTTGAGAAATGAGATGGGGTCTTTAGTCCCATCATATTTGATAGTTGGAGATATGTCACCAATATAAATAGATATAATAAAGTGGGATAAAGGATCATTTTTACTAGTTTGAAGCATTTTGTTAATCATTATGGGTTGAGGAATAACATTGCCTGAGGCATCCCTAAGAGATGGAAGAATGAAATTAGGATTAGCTTGAGGATGCATAGTTGGAGATTGATTAGCAACATTGATTAGATGTTGTTGAAGTTACATCATTTGTTGAATGACTTGGTTCAAAATTTGAGTTGTATCAGGAGGTGAGTTAGTATTGGTAGGAACACTCCTAAAACTGGTATTAGGGAGAGGATTGATAGAAGGATTACTAGTGGAGTTGTTAAGTAAAATTATGTTAATCACTCCCACATTAGTTTGAATATTTTGAAGATGAGAAGTTTCTTGGTAAGTGTAGAAATGATCAGATCCATCAAATTCATCTTGAGGTGTTATTTTCACCATGTTACAATTCATAGATGAAGAAGGAGAAGAGGTGACCCAAGAGTGATGGTGCTCTTGGGAGGAAAAGAGAGTGAGAAATGAACATCTCATATAGTATCTAAATGGATTCAAGCTATCCAAGAAGATTCTGATAGGATACTTCATTATAACTAAAGAGAGATGAACATAATGCAAAATTATAGAAATATGGAATTAGATTTATGAATAAGGAACACACAACATAGTATAGGGTTGATTGGGTTGACCTAGCACAAAACATAGGGCTTAAAAATAATATAGGGTTGATTGGGTTGATCTAATATAGTAAATAGAGGTAAAAGGGGTTATAAATAGTACATAATCAACTAGGTTGATCTTATATAGTGCACATACACTATAAAAAGGTACATGATGGACTCAGTCGACCTAGTATAATAAATAGGGAAAAATAAAAGGTTGATAACAAGTTATGAACTAGAACAAGACAAATTTTCCAACTAATCTAGGAAAGTAAGAATTGAAGGGAAAAAAATAATCAATTAGATCAATGTTGGCAAATCCGATTGAATCACACAACATATAACCTTCCACTAACATTTTCTAATGCAAGTTTTTACACACACAATTGAATGAGCAAGCAATCAACTTAGAAAGTAAAGATCTAACTAACTGGTAAACCTAATATATTTTATTAGATTATTTAAAAAATGATTTTAAATGTGATGTGAAGTTGGCTATAAAGCAAGGAACTAGATAGTAATCTAAGGATGGTTTTAGGTACTTTGGGCTGAAAGGGACTGTAGTGGTAATGATATAGGCTTGGTATTGGGGCCTACCCCCTCATTTCATACATCATAGTGATAAGGGTGTTAATTGATTAACTAGAATATACCATTAACCATGCTTTATACTTGACCAAAGTATCAAGTAAGCTTCCCCCTTGGTGATGAAATCTAGGTAGGTTGACCTTGGGTAGACAAATGTTAAAGTGCTTGTTTAGATTAAGTTATTTGGTTTTGTGTGTATAAAATAGAAATAGTGAAACTTTGCTAACTAGGTTGACTAAGTCAATCAAGCTTTGAAGAATCCTACTACTAAGTACCTAAAATGCATAGGGTCAACCTAGTATAATGAATTGGATGCTTGAAAGTGTACAAGGTCAACTAGGTTGACCTAATAGTCTAAATTAGAAGTATAGAAACTTTTACTGGGTCATCTAAGTTGATCTAGTTGCCTGTTCTTAAAAACCTACACACAGAGATTAGAACTAGGTTGATGAAGTCAATCTAATATGATAGTGTATGATCAAAGTAATGCTAAAAAGAATAAAATAAAGTGAAATAAATCTTGCAAGGGTTAATTTCACCTTGGGTTTATCAAAATGTATGAAATAAAAAATGCATCATCTCTATAAGTCAATTTTAGCTCAAAGAAGATAGAACATACCTACACTTCTGATTGGGGATACATTTTTTAAGTGGGAGCATGCCCAATATGGGGATCCACTAGACTTGATTAGGGGATTACTTATCACAATACACTATGTGAGGCAGGGTTCCAAAGCCTATATTTTAAGATAATCATGAAACAACCCTAAAAAAATCCTAGGTTTAATGTTCACTCTATTCTAATAAACAAGAAAATGAATCTAATCTAGTGCACATAAAAACTTGTGGCACAATAAAGGGGTTAGAAGCAATCAAAACATGTATAAGAGAATCTAAATTAAGATAAGTATGAGTAATTCTATAATATATGGAATATGAGGAGTAGTATTATTTGAGCCAATACTTATGCTACTTTTATCTACTAAAAATAGGAGAACAAAGTTAGAATATACTTACCTAATGTGAATCCATCGAGACTCAATCTCTCCCTTGGTCAAAATGGCTTCACAAGAGGTTGTTGTGGTTTGTAAGGATAATTAAGATAGACCAAATCATCTAAGACTTATCCACAAGACTAGATTCACCAAGTAGAAACCCTAAGCTAAGACTCATCAAATAGAATGGTGGAAGATCAAATTAGGAAGAAGCACGAGTGAATAATAAATCTTGATTTCATATTCTAATAATGATAGAAATTATCTTGTATATATAGGTAGATATTTCCCTAAATACTCTTGGAAATGTTGGTTGTACAAGGTTGGCCATGGTCGACCCTGTATGTTTTCAAGGATAATTCACTAGGTTTGAGCTAGATTGATCGAAAGGCTAATGAACGCAAAAAGTGATAAATACTCCTAAACTATACAAGGTTGACCATGGTTGACCTAGTATAGCTAATAGTCCCAAAGGGAATTAAGGAAATAAAAGAAGAATGAAAAAATGAAAAAGACCAGAGGAGTGTGCAAGGGAGGAGTAATAGCGTAGGGAATGGTTTTAAGAGTTGGTTGATTGGTAATAATGTGGCCATAAGGGACAATAAAAATGTGAAGCACCAAAGGTATACCCACCTCTTTTTTGAATTACCCCTTAGGGTGTGCACTCAGAGAGATTGAATCTAAATGAGTTCCTATAAGATGTAAAGCATCAACAATTGATAAAAGGTTGAAAATATTATGTGTATACACTTGGTAGTGGTGAAGATGTTCAATTTGACCCAATCTTTATAAATATTTCCAAATGTTTTTGATAAAGGGAAGGATCAGTTGATACATTATAAGAAATGGTGGGAGTGATACATCCTTTATCAATATTAGCAATTTGAGTGGTAGGAGGTTCATTTTGAAGATGCTTAATGGTTTTGTTGACCAAAGGAGGTTAAGGGATAAGATTGACATGTGAAACTTGAAGAGGAGGTGGGGGAACATTTTGATTATGCTTACCCCAAGATGTTGGTTGAGGATGAGTTTGAAGATGGAAAAGGTGATTTTGCATTCTCATCATTTGATTTATATTATGAGCTTGAAATGTATTCATTTGATTAAGTGTTTTTAACAAGAGTTAGTGGGTTTGATTGGCATTGTTAGAATTATTTGAAGCATTAGAGTTGGTATTAGTGTCTTGGGTACCACTATTGGTGTTAGTAGAAGCTTGAGAGGAACTATTAGAATGTGAGGCACTAGTGGTAAAATTTTATTGTGTGGCAAATAATGCACTATTCGAAGGATTAAGAAGAGTGGATATTAGAAGAGGCCCACTAGATGTAGAACCTGCCATGTTAGTGGAGATACTAGGCATAGAGTTATAAGAAGTTAAAGAAGAAGAGGTCATCGTATGAGAAGGGGTCATAATCGAGGGAAGAGTTGGAGAATCAAATAAGGTACTATATATAAATCCATTTGAGAATGTGGGAGAAGGTGCATGAGGATCTTCAACTTGACCACTAATCATGAGATGGTAAATGGTAGAAGGATCCTTTCCTTTATGTTGAGGAAATTTAGAGATAAAAAAGAGCATTTTAGGAGTATAATCTAATTTAGGTTGATCTTCAAGGGATAAGAGAGGTTTATGCTATAAAGAGGAATGAAGAAGGGTCCCATAGTTCATTGTGTGAGTCTTTATATGAACATTACTCTACTTATGGCAAACCCTATGAGGGTTGGTAAGACTCATTATGTCTGTTAAATGCAACTCAATGTTGTATTAAAATAGAAAGTTCATGATGAAGGAGAATTAAGAGAGATGAAAAAATAAGGAAATATGAGGTGATAACAAATTGCATAGAGTTAACTGGGTTGATCTAACACAATAAATAGAGGCTAAAAAAGTGTATAAGGTTGACTGGGTTGACCTAACATAATAGACAAGGGAAAATAGATAGTCTATAAGAGATTATATTGATAGAAATTACTATCTATTAAGATAATAAAAAATTACAAGTACTTAGGAAAAAAAGAAATAAAAGGAAACACATAATCAATTGGATCAATGAGGTTGATCCAACTAAGACAGACAACAAAAAATCTTGTACCAAAATTGGATAATGAACATTTTTTGTAATTTAACATAAAATTGATCAAATAACAAGCAATCAACTTGGAAAGTAAAAGCTAAGTGATCAACCTGAATGTTGTTAGATTATTAGAGTATAGTTTTAAATGTGATAGGAAGTTGGCTATAAGCAAGGAATTAGAAAGCAATCTAAGGATGGTTTCAAGGTGTTTGGGCCAAAAGGGATCTATATTGGTAATGGTATCAACTTTGTATTTGGGCCTCCCCCTCAGTTCACACACTATAATGATAAGGGTATTAGGTGCTTAGCAAAAATATACCATTAAGCATGTATCTATACTTGGCCAAAAAACCAAGTCAACTTCCCCTTTGGTGATGAAATCTAAGTAGGTAGGCCTTGGGTAGATAATTATCAAAATGTATTTTAAGATTTTATGATTTGGTAGTGTGTACATAGAAGAGAAAATAGTGAAACTAAATGGTATATTGAAAAACTACCTAATTAGACTATATGATATATTCTAAGCATGCAAACAACAAGAAATGAAAGTGTAAGCTAATTACTAGCATATAAGTGTTAATTCCAACTTTGAAACACAATATAGTGTTATTAAATTTGATAATGTATGAAAAGAATATAAAACATGGTCGGTAGTATCATCTTTGTACTACAAAAGTGAAGTTCTGAAAATGAACTACTTTGATAGAGTTGACCTAGATTTATAAACATAATACAAAATATAAAACTATGTTGACAAGGTTGACCTAGTTGACTATACAAGGGTAGTTTTGAAGACTAAAAATTGTGAAAAATAAAACTATAAAAAAATGCTAAAAATGACAAATAAGGATAAAAAGGAGCCTTGGTGGGTTGGAGGATGTAGAAAAGTGAGATTGTTGTTGAAGAACCTTGATTAATACATGAAATTCTTGTTAACTATGTCGAGTAGGTTGACCTAGCATTACAAAAACCTATTACTAACATCTTAAAAATGTACAGGGTTGACCTAGTATGCTGATTCTGATGCCTAAAAATATATAGGGTTGATTAGGTCAACCTAGTAGTCTAGAAAATCTATACAAATAGAACAAAGTCATATGGATGTGACTGTGTGTTAAAATTATGCATATAATTTAGTACTATGTCAATATAATCGACTTAGTATCAGAAATTTATGAAAAATACAATGATGAAATAAGTGAAGAAAAACTTGCAAGGGTTAGATTCACATTAGGTTCACCAAAATGTATGCAATAAAAAATACATCATATCTATAAATCAATCTTAACTCAGAGAAGATAGATCATACCATACACATCTGATTGGGGACACATTTATTAAGTGGGAATATGACCAATATGGAGATCTACTATACCCAATTAGGGGATCTCTTATCATAATACACTATGCTAGGGAGGGTTTCAAAGCCTTTAGTGAAGCACAATCATGCAATAACCCTAAGGGGGTCCTGAGATTTTGATATCTCACTAAACTAATAAAAATTAAAGTAAATCTAATCTAGTGCTCACCAAAGCTTGTGGCACAAAGTGGGGGTAAGAAACAATAAAACTAAACATGAATAAGATCCATATACTCATGTTAATGTATATAAAATCCTAATGCATGTAAGATAAGTACAAATGGATATATATCTAGTCTTACAAAGGAGGAACAAATTTAGGAATACTTACCTTTGAAGATAAACCCGCTAAGCCTCAATCTCTCCCTTGGCTGAGGTACTTCACAAGAGGTTGTTATGGTATGTAAGGATGACAAGGATCAATTAGCTTTAGGCTACACAACCTATCAATGCATCCAAAAGACTTCTCTATAAGATAATATCCATATCTCTAAATAAAGTATGAAACCCTAAGCTTGTTCCTCATGAATAATGGTCAATAAGAAGATGCATAATATATATTACTTCTTATTCTCTTCTCTAAATAATAGTGAAATTAACTTGTATATATAGGCATATTTGACCCTTAACCCTTTTAAAAATCCTTGCTGATAGGGTCAACCTAGTCAACCTAGCATAATTTCAGACAATAATTCACTAGTTCATGAGCTAGGTCGACCAAAGGCCAAACTAGTTCCTAAGTGAAAATTACCCAAAAATGTATAGGGTCACCCTAGTTGACCTAATATAATTGATTGAAAAAAAGGGATTAAGGTGAAGAAAATGAGGGGGTAAAATAGAGAATAACTAGCTTAGGGATAATGGTTTTAAGAGAAAAATGTGTAGATAACAAATGGAAAAAGGGACAATAATCCTACAAAGCACCAATGGTCTTCCCACCCCTTTCTCAATATACCCCTTAAGGCATGCACTCATAGAGATTGAGATTCAATGGGTTCCTATAATATATAGTGTTAGTAACTATTAAAAGTTTGAAAATATTATGTGTATATAATAAATATACTACACTTATGGTATATATTAAAGGGATTGTACTAGTGATCCTAAGAAGTATTTGTATATATTGGCCAAGGAAAAGTTTGACTGAAGCTCTGATGGTACTTGTTGTGTTCTAAATAACTATAAAAACAAAATTGTAAATATGAAGTATAATAAATGATAAATAAATAAGGGCACCTACTGACCTGAGAGTGGATTTCACCTACAAATCCATTTATAACACATGAATTCTCACATAATGACAACTATTAGTTTACATTAAAATTTGAAATGGTAGAAATATACATTTTAAGGATTTTACACCTTTTATATCAAACCTAAAAGAAACCTTACTTAATTCATGAATGAACCCTTCACTAACTCTAAACATATTAAATATAACATAACTTGGTATTAATGATAAGACTAAAAGGGACAACATTTTATAATGTATGTTGTGACTAGGTACATAAAATTCCCACTTCTCCTGATCCCCTAATATTTATCTCTCTCTCTCTCTCTCTCTCTCTCTCTCTCTCTCTCTCTCTCTCTCTCTCTCTCTCTCTCTCTCTCTCTTTCCCTCCCAACCCCTCTCTCTTTGTCTCCATCTCTATCTCTCTTTTATGTCTCTCTTAGGCACTATGCTAGTAGCATCGACACTTATAATCCCATCCGTTTAATATTTTATGGGAGCTATAGTGCACCCATCCCTTTCTTCCCATATTTTTTGCTTCTAATCATTTAATGTTGATTTGTGTGCCAATAGGGTTATAATTTGAATTAAATTGTCTATAACTACAAAAATCATTGTAGTTAATTGATACAAAAAATTCATAAAATAATAATAAATGTTAACTTTTTTTATTGATCACTCATAGGGATACGATATAGATCAAGCAATAACTAAATAATTTTTCATTATCTAAACCAAGTATTTACCTTGGGGAAATTTTAATGCACACCCTATGGTTTAATCTATGTTATGTAATTGATATTTATGAAGTCATTTATTTTATGTAATTTATATATTTTGAAATTTGTATATCATGATTATTTCCCTTTAGGGCTTGTAAAATTTCAACATAGTTATACTATTTACCAACTCTAATGTTGGCCCTTAAAGTTACTTGTTTTCCATAAAGTCTTCAAATATCATGGGTACATTGGAACCATTCTAGGGAAATGAATAAAGTTTGTTTTGTAGGTACATGAGAGTCACAATGCGATATTTGGATACAAAAAAGGGATTGGAGAGATCATGCACACAAAACCCAAATGCTATATTTTTAATTTGGGACATTAAACCAAAAGAGGAAACACTCTTGGAAACAAAAGATGTGGCACTACTTAAACAAAAGAGGTAATTCTTTTTTTATATATTCAAATCAAATTTATATTTCTAGGTAAGGTTTGTCACTTGATTGAAAGTGTGTGTACAAATATAGATTCAGATGATTGTTTTAAAATTGTGATTTATTTGAGATAAGTATTGAAACCATATGTGTCTGTTTATATGATTGACTAATAAATAATGAATTAGGTATTTTTGTTGTATTTATTGTATTGAAACATTTATTATAATAATTAATTAACCATAGTTCATTTATTTAAATTAAATTTATTTTTAATACACTTATTTAAATCATATTTTGGTGATCCCACATTATCTTGCATGTTCCTTAAGGTTTTAATCTTTTGATAAACCTATATTTTTACATGTCCTAGGGTTATTTATTGTTACACATTGTGTTAGATCTTAAATGATTCAATTTTTGGTAAGGTTAATTTAATTTTATTCCTATATATCTAAAACTAGGTAGATTCATTCTTCTTGATCCTAATGCAGAGGTTAATTTCTAAAAATTACTTAAACCTTAGTGTGTTTTTTTCATGTTTGATTCAAATTATGCCACCTAAATTGATTAGTTATGGGATTCAACCTAGAATAAGTTCTAGGATTAATCAAGAAGCCATATACATTTTTGAAATTCCTTTGGTCAATCCTAGCTCAAGCTTGAAAAATAAAATGGAATCTAAAAAGTGTCTAATGGTGTAAATATTAAGGTTTCTTTAGTACAATATGTTAATGATGTGCATTAAAAAAATCTACTATGTATTCTTTTAATATCAAAGATGATAATGTTGTGAATATCAATGGATCTTAAATTTTTTATGTGAATGTAAATGAAGAATATTTTGACCAAGAGGCTTATTTAGTTGCTCAAAATAGGGCTAAAGTTCAGGATATGATTCAGTTTGGAAAATACCTCTAAAAAAACCTTGATATATTTTTTAGATTGATAATTACCATAGAATATTTTAAATTACTCCCATTGATGCCTACTCCTCTATTTATAATGTTTACTCTATTTCTATCACTTCTAATGTTCATCATATTTCATTTCAACATGCTTCTAATATGCCTTATCAACATGTTTCCAATATTACTTCTCAACATGCTCCTATTGTTCATTCTCAACATGTTTTGGTTATAAAATTACTTATATTTATCAATAATCTCTTTCTTACAACATTATTCTATCTTCTCAATATATTTCTAATCCCCAAAATTTATATAGTTATTCTATTTTGGCTTATGTCACTTGTCCATTTACTACTCCAAATAATGTACTAAATTGATGTACACCCTCATGACAAGTAAAATAAAAATAAAATCATTTCTCAAGGTCCCACTATTTTATAAAAATAACACAAGGTGTTCAAAAGACTATGCCAATTAAGTAAAACAATGACATAAGGGAGATTGAAGATAAATATATTAAATCAAACCTATCGTGGTGTTGAGTTAGAATAGAGATATTGTACAGTTGGTAAACTGAAAAGGAAAAATGTTGAAGAGAGATAAAAATCTAAATATGACTTACCTAAGTTTTGTAAATGAATAATATTATAGAAATGAAACTATTCAATGGAATAAAAGACATCCCAAGAAGCAGACTATGTTTTTTGATGATTATTAGCCTAATTAAAGGTGTGCCATTAAGACATTTAGACTAACACACATTTAGCATAAAAAATATAACTATTCACCCAATAATATAACATTTTACGTCAAAGACTCTCATGGCTTAAGTAGTTACAAATCCATATAAGCAAAAATAAGTATCAAACATATCATAGGTTGTCACAATGCACAAATAAATAGGAAATATTCCATTAATAACATTTGAACATGTATAATAGCTTGGAAAATTAATACATTTTAAATGATTATAAATCTTCAACAAGTATATATAGGCCATAACATTACTACAACATAAGATTATTTAATACTTAGCTAACCATATACGTAATATATATATATATATATATATATATATATATATATATATATATATATATATATATATATATATATATATATATAATTAATGGTATTATCTTTTATGAATATGCCCTTATATAAAATGGGAAATATTAAAATTCTTAATAATAACTAATGCTAGGGTATATAAAAAATATTAGAAAAAACTACAAGTGTAGTCCCAACACATTCCCATGACTATATTGATATTTATTTTGAAGCTTCTAATGTGGCTAGTATACAAATGTCAATGATTTCAAGAGTAATCGTAAAAAAACATGTCAAAAAACTATTCCATAGTTATAGGATAGAGGAACCACAATTATTGAATTGGTTGAGGTTTTCCCATTATATTTTGATTATCATGAAACCATGATAGATTGTTGATAACTCAAAATAAGTGAGTTGGTACAAGCATTTCATTAGTTTAACATTGGTGCTCTCTAAAACCTTGTGATGTTGGCTTACACAAATAAGGAGTTGACTAAGAATGGATGTGTGTTAAGCCCTTTAAGCCCTTTATTGACCTCCATATCAAGAATAAGGAAATAAAATTTGGTGAGGTTAATATAATCATTTTGCATAATCATACCCATATTTTGAGTCTCATGCATAATGGAGTAATGACCAATTTATTCAAGCCAACCACTCAGTTTAAAAATTAATGTTGAAGATTAAATTTATTTGGGTTCACATTTATTTAGTCCTTTAGGTTTATCATATTTATATATTTTTAGTGTAAAAGTATTATTATTATAAATTCATTTTATCTCAAAATTTATGAGGTGTACCTCACCTTTTTTTTTTTCCTTTAGTAGTCTTTTAGGAGTTACTTACATAAGTGACTCATCCCCTCATGCCACACCCTTCCCTTCACTCTTTTGGAAATAAAAAATTTGGAAATCACTAATTAGGTCTTGTAAGGTCATCATGAGAGTATTAATAACTCCTTCGTCCTTCCTCTTTCTCTATTTAAAGATCCCTCTCCTACTCTATTCATCATATAATCACTACTTGACTTGTCTTGTATCTTGAATCTCTCTCTCTTCTCTTGATTCTAAGCTTATTTTGTGAGGATTATTATTGGCAATGATTCTTAATAAACATTTTATCCATTTGATGGGTTCTCACTTCAAAATTATTCTTTCTTTCTCATTTGTGGTTGCTTAACGTTGAGGTAATATTTTTTATTTACACACTCTTTTACTTTATGCTTTCAACATTTTTATGCATTCTTGGAATAATTTACAATATAGTATCATAGCTTGATTGTTTATAAAATTTATTATTGAGTGATTATGTAGGTATTTGGTGAAAAAAAGCAAAAAGAAAGAGTTTTTGTTTGACCCTTTTTTGTAGGTTCTCATACCCAATCCTGCCAATATTCTATTTTTTAATATAGTTTTCAGGTTTTATTTATTTATTCCTTCTGGGTTTCATTGATCTTGTAATTTAGTATAATTCCATTCTCATAAACTATGAGTAAATAAACAATGCAAAGAACCATTCCCTTGATTTCTTGTCCTTTCTAGTCTTTTACCTAAGGCGTTCTTCCTCCTTTTGGCATTACTTTTATGCTTGTGTTTTACATTGGTAGCTTAGTTTTCTACCTTCTTATTTTTGGATTGGATATTATATTACTATTTTTTTGTCATTTATTGGCCCATAGTGCTTTAATTTTTGTCTTGGAAACCTAATTTTTTTCTCATACTGTTCAGTTGTGGAGTTAAAAGTTTCACTAGATGAGCAAATGCAGAGGTTGCTGGAGTTACATAGTCACCGACATCGGTCAAGACCGATCGACGTCGGTCAAGGGTCAACTAGAATCTACTGACATCAGTTAGGAATTAGTCGACATCAGTTTATATTGAATGAGTGAGAAGGGAATGAATGTTCTTAAGTCAAAAGATAAGCTTTTAGATTTGAAAAGCATAGATCTAGATTTCTATGAGCATTGTATTTTTGGAAAATAGAAGAAAGTGAGGTTTCTCAAAAATGGGTCAACAAAGAAGAAGCACAAGTTGGAGCTTGTTCACATAGACGTGTGGGGACCAGCTTAGGTAGCTTTTATTGGAGGATCACGGTATTATGTTTCTTTCATTGATGATGCTATAAGAAAGGTATGGGTTTATTGCATAAAGAGGAAATATGATGTTTTTGACACATTTAAGAAATGGAAAGCTTTGGTTGAGAATGAAATAGGTTTAAGATTGAAGTGCCTTAGATCTGACAATGGTGGTGAGTACTGCAGCAATAAATTCAATAGTTACTATTTTATGAATGGAATATGCAGGGAAAGGATAGTTCCAAGGACACCTCAGAAAAATCGAGTTGCTGAAAGGATGAATAGAACAATAATGGAGCATCATAGAGTATGAGGTTACATGCTGGTTTGCCCTTACAGTTTTGGGTAGAAGCTATAGATACTATGGTTTACCTGATTAATAGAGGACCTTCTATTGCACTAGATGGTGGAATTCTAGAAGAGGCGTGGATAGGTAAAAAGGTAGATCTTTCATTTCTCAGAGTTTTTGGTTCTAAAGCTTTTGTGCACATTGATAAAGAAAATACAAAGAAGCTGGATGCTAAATCTATGCGGTGCACTTTCATTGGTTATGGTTCTGAAGATTTCAGATTTTAGTTGTGGAATTTAGAAACTAATAAAATGATTAGAAGCCATGATGTAGTTTTCAATGAGTAAGTGATGTACAGTGATCAGCTCAAGAGGCTAAATAATTTTGAGCAGGGCAATCTTGATTTGGAAGAGGTTATGATCCAAAATGAGCTTGTAGGTAAAAATCATTACTCACAGGAAAACATAGGTACTGATGTCGGTTAGGCAAAAACTAACGTCAGTCAGTCAAAAATTGATGTCAGTCAGGAAGAAACTGACGTCGGTTAGGTGGAACTGAAGTTGGTCAGATGCAGACCGACATCGACCAGAGATGACTGAGATCGATCACTGACAGAAAGAAATTTGGGCATACAACAAGCTGTGAATGAGTCTCAAATGCCCATAAGGAGGTCTAAAAGGGTAAGTAAACCTCCAATTCATTATTCCCCTTCTTTATACTACTTATTTCTCACTAATGGTGGAGAACCAAAAAGTTTTGATGAGGCAATGCAGGTAGAATCCAAGAAATAGTGGGAGCATGGCATGAATGAGGAAATTGATTCCTTAGAAGAGAACCAAACATGGGATTTGGTTGAGTTGCCAACCAGAAAGAAAGCATTGAAAAATAAATGGGTTTATAGGTTAAAGGAAGGAGAGAATGGACAAATGAGACATAAGGCCATGTTGGTAGTAAAGGGAGTTACACAGAAACCAGGTATTGACTTTGGTGAAATTTTTTCTCCTGTAGTAAAGATGACTTCTATTTGGACTGTACTAACTTTAGTTGCTATTGAGGATTTGCATCTTGAGCAGCTTGATGTTAAGACAACATTTCTTCATGGAGATTTGGATGAAGAAATATATATGGATCAGTCGAAAGGTTTTGAGGTCAAAGGTAAGGAGAAACTTGTGTGCAGGTTGAAGAAAAGCTTATATGGTCTTAAGCAAGCTCCAAGACAATGGTATTTGAGGTTTGATAGGTTTATGACAAAGCATGGCTTTAGTAAATGTCAATCTGACCATTGTATTTATTTTAATAGATTGGATAATGGTAGTTATATTATCTTGTTACTGTATGTAGATGATATGCTTGTTTCAACTTCACACATGCAGGATATTATTGAGCTTAAAGTAAAATTAGCTCACACATTTGCCATGAAGGATTTAGGAGCAGCAAATAATATTCTTGGCATGAGTATTAAGAGAGACAAGAAAAATCATAGTTTGATTTTGTCTCAAGAGGATTATGTGAACAAGGTGTTGGAGAGGTTCAATATGCAGGATGCAAAACCGGTAATCACACCTATGGTTGGACACTTCAAGTTGAGCAAACAATAGTGTCCTAAATCACATGATGAGGTTGAGTACATGAGTAGAGTTCCATATGCTTTAACAGTTGGGAGCTTGATGTATGCAATGGTATGTACTAGACCTGATATTGCCCAAGCATTAGGAGTTGTCATCAAGTTTATGGCCAATCCAAGAAATGAACACTGGAAAGTAGTTAAGTGGATTCTCAGATATTTGAGAGGGACTAGTAGTAGGCATTTATGCTATGGAGGGTCAAAAACCTCTCTACATGGGTATGTAGATTCAGATATGGTAGGTGACTTGGATGGCAAGAGAAGCACCACAGGATATGTGTTCACTATTGGTGGAACGACGGTTAGCTAGATTTCAAAGTTGCAGAAGGTTGTTGCCTTGTCTACTATAGAGGCAAAATACATTATAGTCATAGAGGCTAGTAAGAAAATGATTTGGATGACTCAGTTCATGGAAGAGTTGGGAAAGGAGCAAGAGAGCTATAGATTGTATAGTGATAGTCAAAGTGTAATTCATTTGGAAAAGAATTCAGCCTTTCATTCAAAAACCAAATATATACAACTTAGGTATCACTTCATTAGATAGGTATTGGAGGATGGTTAGTTGAAGCTGGAAAAGATCCATATAGATAAGAACCCTGCTGATATGTTAACAAAGCTGGTAACAAATCTTCATTCAACTTTTGTTGGTCTTCAATATTGAACTTGAAGATGGAGAAATAAGCTAGAGGATGTTGCTGTACAGGTACAAGTGCAGCTATTTATCTCCAAGTGGGAGATTATTGAGTTGTGGAGCTAAAATCTTCACCAGATGAGCAAATGCAGAGGTTTCTAGAGTTACATAGTCACCGACATCGGTCGGGATAAATCAACATCGGTCAAGGGTTAACCGAAATTTGCTGACATCAGTTATGAATCGCTGACATCGGTTAGATGCAAATAGACAGAGACCGACATCGGTCATCTGTGCATTTCCATAATTCTAATTTTGAGGAGAATAGTTAGTTTACATGAAAAGAGTAACTGTTCATCTTGAGTCCACTTTTCTATTTTTGGTAGGACAGATTTGAACCTTTGATTAAGAGGTGCATCTAACGGTGGAGACTGCATGGCTCATGAATCCTAGTTCTATATAATAGGGTTAGATCTTCATAGTTTGTGAAGGTGGATCAATTCAAGTAGTGGAGTTGGTTGTAATTGAGAGAGAGAGAGAACTCTTGAGGGAAAGAGATCTGTACATCTGAGAGGTGTGAGAAGAAGAGAGAGATTTCTTCATTGTATTTCCTTCTGGAAGAGTTTAATACAAGATTGGTTGTTTCTTGTATCTCCTATTCTTTGATGTTTCTGATTTCTAGTTACTTATTATTTTTGGTTTAATTCCATGTTTAGTTGCTTATACAAAAGTAATCAATTGTACTCTGTAAGATCCTAACACATACTTGACATCTTGCCTTTGCCTACATTTGTGCAGTTCCTTGTCTCTCTTTCCTGTAATAAGTTCTCTCCACCTAGTGTGGCATTTTTAGTTATACAACCTGAATTTGATGTGTTCTAAATATTTTATGTGACCTTTGTCCTAATGTGCCAATACTCTCTTTGACCATATTTTTCAATAGGTATATGTTTGGATTGGTTCTATTTGGTTTTGCCACTTCACATATTGGCATGCATTTTGCTATTAGAACACTTCAATAAGAATATTATTAAACAAAACTTCAGCCAACTTAGAGTGCATTTTCTTATGCATAGTGTTATTTATTTTGTTTTAGTTTTAGCTCTAACTTTTTTTAAATAAGGCTCTAATATGCAGGTTTAAATTTTGAAATGTTACTTTTAGGAACACTTTTCTACAATGTTAGCAATATTTATCTTCTAAATCTATTGCCTTAAATAAGCTTATTAAAAATGTTCGCATTTATTTTAAACCCTTATAATTATTGTATTTTTTACATTTGAAACACTTTAGTAAGACTTTTATTAATCCATCATTACAATTTTTCAAAAGGCAACACTCCTATATTTCACACATTTGGTTTGGCACTTAACCTTTTCTCATCATATGAATAAGAGATTTTTATAATTATTGGCTTTGTGTTTTAAATATTCAACCTATTTATTCTCAAGCATTACAATCTCATTCTATTATGGCACTTTGTTTATTGTGTTTTATTTTTTTAGATCTCACTTTATGACAAAAGTGTTGCACATACTCTAAATAAATTTTAAAAAATGACTTATTAGTCCCTACCAAGGTAAGACTAATGGTTTCACTTTTTAAATACAAAATTTTTGTTCAACCAATGAAATTTTAAAAAATATATAATATTTTGTCAATTCTGAATTTTAACATAAGGTTTAGAAAATAAATAATGGAATATTCTACAAATGTTAATAAATAATCTTCCTTTGATAATAACATGCACAATTACTAACATTGACAACACATACCACCATTAATCATTACATTCATTGTACAGTCCAAGACTCTTGTGCAATTAATAATTTATCTCGAAGGCCCATGTGCAATTAATAATTTGTCTCAATGTAGTGATTATTTAATTATCTTTTAAACTATTTCAATTAAATAATGAAATAATAATTGAATAGACTATGTTATATTTTTAATGCACTATTGGGGGTTGATGAAAAATTAATAGAAATTGCAAGCAGCAATCACAAGATTGTTGGAAAAGGATCTAGAGCTTTCTACTAGAAAAGATAGGTTGCCTTGCATATGGATGTTAAGGGAGAAAATATCATTGTGGTTGATGGATTAATGAGAGTTGATCCCTCTATTATTAATTTAAAACATAAACATACACTGGAAAGTGGCGTGATCATGTATTTACTATAGAAACTTCTATGAGTTCTATTTTTTACTTAACACACATGCCTCTCTATTTATTGAACTCTTACAATTTTAGAGTTATTTATTTCCCATTTGATTGATGTTTTTACACATTCAACTTCATAAAAATTATGAAATTAAAATTTAAAACCCTCCATATGGCTTAATATTTTGTTACAAATTATATATCCTTGATGTATTCATGTCAATGCTCATACCTTTTCTACACTAATTTTCATTTTCCTTCATTGAATGTCCACTTTGATCCATATTTTGTGTCATTTTTTATTTTCTTGCATTTTGCTTCCATGTAATGTAAAATTATTGTGATTTTCATGATTGTTGTTCTTAAATGTATGTAAAGAATTGGACTAAACTAAATTTTAACATATTTAAAGTTGAAAATAGGCCTGATAATACCCCTTATTAAATATTTTCTTATGGGATTATTAATATTTAATTCTTTCATTCATTTAGATTATTTCTCAGTATTCAACCAATTTTTGAAAATTTCTATTTCAAATTCATAAGAACATCTTCTTTTACTTACTTATATGACCTTTCAGATTTTAGAACACATGAAACTAATTATTACAAAAAAGTCTTGTAAATTATAATTTTATAATTGCGCAGACCAAGTGCAATGTGTATGCCATCATCTTCCCAAGCAATAATGATCAAGAAATCAATCTCATTACTTGATTAAACTGCATTAACTATTCAATAGAGGTACTTATAGCATCCCAAAGATATGTTTTTGACCCCAAAGTTTGAATGCATTTTATTACATGGTAAACAACTTTTAAATTCTCTTACGTAATCTATCTTCTAAAAAATTATTATCTCTTACGTAAAATATTTATGTATCTTCTCGCATCCACACCATTCCCAAAGACCAAAATTAGTTAATTTTCATTTTTTTAAAAGTCTAGCTTACCTAGTGGATATCTATGGAAGGTTGTTTTATTTTTGAATATTAATTAGTTTATTTGGAAGTAAAGATGTAAAATTTATGGGATTTATTGCATAAATAAGGAAGTGAAATTTTTGGGATTTATTCCATTTAATTTGGTTTCTCCATGCTTAGTATTTAAACATTATTTATAAATTTATTATTTTATCACCATGACATCATGCATATCAATATTTTACTAGTTTATCAGTGTTTTTTCACATATTTATTTCATAAATATGGAGTTACTATATACATACTTTACATCATGATTATATATTATCTTATTGAAAAATTTTAGTCATAAACTATTAAAATCAATTTAAGATGACAGGGCATGCATTATGTTATGGACAACATTTCAGGTTGTTTGTTTAGGTTTTCCTTGGATCATAGAGAATATAGAAACACTATATGTATAAATATCACCACTAAATTTATATTTTCAAGTTCAAATTGATCTATATTTGTTAGCAAATAATACTATATTTCATATTTTTTGATTGTCACTATTAAAAAATGCCTTTTATCTATCTAAATTGATCCACACCATGGGGCCCAAGACCAAACATGTGGGGAGAGACCAAGTTTGGTTGTGCAAAGTGAATGCAAAAAGTTAATTTAGATAGAATAAAACAAAACACATTAAATGGAATGGAGGTATTTACTTAGAAAAATTGAAAATTATATTCAATAGGAAGAATAGGGAAAATGCTATAATGTGATATAATGCATGTGTTAAGAGTAAATACATGAAACATGTTATCTATGTTATGATTATGTGTGGCATTTAACCTTGACTAGATGGATATATTACATATTATAAAAAAATAATACAAGAGTAGTTACAACTACTATCATTTGCCAAGAAAATAGTTGAGTCATTTCAACTTCCAGGCTAGATGGTAGTTGAGCTTCCATGTTTGTGGTGACTAACAGTTTAACCGTTAAGATACCTGACTAGAAAGTGTCACTTGACAAGCCACATGGTTAGAGTAGGCTAACATGTGGAATTTTTGGATTAAAGACAAGTGTGGGCATGTGAGTCTATGAGCACATGTTACAAGTAGAGTAGTGTGTAGGGCTGAAAACAAAGTAATAAATGTGGGGTGCATCAGTTATGATTTGAGGAGATTAATTCATGATAGAAAGCGTGAGACTTATTCATAAGGTTGAAAAAACTTATAAAAAATGAGTGTGTATGATTATGTGAGATGTGTGAGCTTTGTGCATTAGAATAAATGAGGAGTGTAATCAGTTGTGCATAGATCTTTTACCCTTTCTTGAAGCACAATGATCTCCATTGCATTGGTGTGATGTTGAGGAAATTTCATGTGAGGTTACTAAGATTTTTATCAATTAGTTTGATCAATATACTATCCAAAGTTGAACATTAAAAAATTTTATGTGTGCCATGGTGAGTGTGTATGTTTATCACTTCGATGATCTAGTACATCTCTACAGGGCACAAGTGATCATGATCTAAATCAAAAGGATGTTGGGTCGTGATTGGCTCAAGAAGTTGTAGAGTGTAATGCTTGAAAATTTCCACATTGATTATTAGGTGCATACCCAAGTAGGGAGTTAAATCAATAATGGAGGAATTATCACTAGGTAGGTTTATAATGTTGTAGGGGACATGCACCTAGGATTGATTTTCCAGTATGGACCTTTGAAGTGTTCCTTTTTAAGGTACAACCAAAATTTATCACCAAATTGGAATGTATGAAGTGTGTGATGTGCATTATGGTTCTCCTTGTACTTAGCTTGTGTGTGTGAGATAATTTTCTAAACTTTTTGGTGGAAAAATTGTATGTGTCACATAAACTTATCAATTTTGTCCACTTCCCATTCTTGTGTGTGCAATTTAGTGCTAACTAGTACATAGTATGAGATGTCTATAGGTATCATAGGTTGAAACCCAAGACATGTCTAGAATGGATCATGGCTAATAGATCTTTGAAGTTCCTTATTATAGGCACGTTGAATGTACAAAACATTATCATCTCAAGTGTAAGCATGTGCATGGTGGTACATTCATAAAACATGAACAAGTATGTGATTGAACACTTTAGTTTACCCATTTATTTGTGGATGAAAGGTAGTCAAATGATCTAGCTATGTACCCATTAGATCCCATAATGCTTACCAAAAATGACTTTTAAAGTATGGATCTCTATCATAGATGATGGATCTTATTAGCCCAAAATGAACCCAAACATATTTGAAGAAAGCTTGCTTGGTGCCATTTGCATCAATGTCTTTCTTACATGTGACCATGATGGCTATATTCAAAAACCTATCCACTACAACTACAATAACATCATGTTATCATCTTGTCATAGGTATCCCAATCATAAAATCCATGTTAATAGATTTGCATGGTTTGGATGGTATTACTAGAGGTGTGTAAAGTCCTATATTTTAGTTCATGGGATTGGTGATGTAATAAGAAATACAAGACTTGATATGGCATTCCATATCTATGTACATGTACAACCAGTAGAAGTGTGATTTTAATTTGGATAGAGTCTTTATTATGCTAAAGTGTCTTGAGATTTTGGTGTAGTGTGCCTCCTATATGAGTGATTATCGAGGTGCACTAGAGGGAATATAGAGATGTTTAAGATTGTAAAGAAGCTGGTTAGACAAGTAGAACTCCTAAACTTGTTTACCTTGCTCAAGGTTGGTGTAAGTCATCAAGAACTCCTGATCTACTGAGTAGAGGGATACAAAATATATAAATTTGTGGTCATACATAAGAGGCTTGATCTTTCCCTAATCAAGGAGATCTTATATCTAGTTTCAAATATCACATTCTCCCAAATTGACCTATGATATAGGGGATATTCAGAAGATAGGATCTAAGAACCAAATTGATGTAGTGATTTACTACACATTATGTTAGAAGGCCTTCAAGTTATTTGAAGACTTTACTTTGCTACACTAGTAATTTGTTGAATTTCTACTATTGCCATGATGTGCAAGTGATACACACTACAAGGGTGTCCTTCATCATCGTCGACTACAAAGGTTTATCATAATGAACCATGAGTAACACAAACTTTTACATGTATAATATGAGCTTATGGAATTGTTTGACAAAGACCAAAAAGACTTTGGTTATGGGTGCTAAATCAAAGAGATTATTGAAGTGATCTTATATATGAATTATTTGACGTTGTGGCTTGGATTTATATGTAACTTATCAATCATATAAATATGTTCTTCCCAGAAATATGTTATAAACCTCTAGAGGTGTGATGTCATAAGTGATTCCATCTTCCATAGGCTTGAATTTGTATTGAAAAGTGCAATGCCATTAAACCTGTATATATTTACCCTAGTATATCCACCCTAGATAATATGGCTTGGGATGAAAAGTAGTGGCAAGACCAAGGTGATGAGCTATGGATTGCATAATGATGTTCTTTTGACTATCAATATCAATGATGACTTGGAGAGGTTGATTCTTCACCTAGAATTTGATGTGGAAGAGACATTCATGCTCCTTAAAAATATTGATTGTAGTGGTGTTGGTACTCAGATAAGAGGCATTTTGATTAGTGTCATCCATTATTATGGGTCCTGATGTAGACTATATGAGTAGGGATTAATGCATATGACATTAAGAATCATCGTGGGTGGATGAGCAATGGTGATAACATCACTTATCACCAAATTATTTTTGACTTTGTCTAAAGTAGAAGGCACATGTGCCTTAGAGTTTTAAATGGTTTTATGATGTTACTCACTTTTATGAGATGTGTGTGGTTGTTACCTTTAAATAGAAGGATATGATGTAGAGTTGTGCAATGTTGGATGAAGAGGTAGAATGTTTCTTCATCTTTATCTTGGCTTTTATCTTGGTGAAATTATGATATGCTTGCCCCAATGTTTTAGAAAAATCCATATTTGCATGGATAGAATCTACTGAAGTGTTTCAACACCTTATGTTGTTCACTCAAGTTCTCTCCTAGGTAATAAAGTAGTGATGGAATATGTTAGGGTAGTCTTCCACTAACTGATCCTTGCATTGTTACAATTGTTAAAACTTGATGTATTCATGTTCAAAGTGTTGGAGAAGGAAATACTCCTCTTTTAGCACATTGATAAAAGTCTTCCATGATTCAATTAGAATGCACTCTTATGCATGCTCTACACTAAAAGTCTCCTATCAATGAACAACTGGGATGGACATATTTAGTAATTTTAAGGTGATATTATCAACATCAATGAAGTCACTAATTGAGAAATATACCTCAAGTTGCCAAATCTAGGAATCTAATGCTTTGACATTGATCTTGCATTTTAAAAAAGGGATGCCGAGATTGACTTGCACTTTAAAGGATGTTTTTTTTCTAAAACCATTGTTAAACAAACTATGGGGGTGTTTCATAAGGCATCAAGTTAAACTGTATCATTAGTTCATAGAATCAGCCAAAATGTGTGGTGTGTTGTGCCTCTAGTGCATCGATGATAAGCCTTCGAACCTTTGGGGCTACCTTAGGTTGCTGTTGGGCATAAACCATCTTACTTTTTCTATAAATTTATTTTAGGTACTCTAAAATAGAATTGATTAATAGACTTCCTTTCTTGAGTTATGCTCACATGTTTACAGGCATAGAAAGGGAAAGATCTTACAAGATCTGATATCATTGATCCACACCATGAGGCCTAAGACCAAGTGTGTAAAGGATAATCAAGTTTGGTTGTGTAGAGTGAATGCAAAGATTCAATTTAGATAGAATAAAATAAAACACATTCAATGGAGTGGAAGTCTTTACTTGCAGGAATTGTAACTTCTATTCAATAAACATAATAGGGAAAATGGTATAATATGATATAGTGCATGTGTTATAAAGTAGATACATGGAACATGTTATTTATATTATGACTATGTGTGGTATTAAACCTTGGCCAAATACATATATTAGATATTTATATAGAAATAATAAAAGAGTAGTTACAATTGTTGTCGGTTACTAAAAATATGGTTGATTCATTTCATCTTCCAAGCTAGATGATATTTGAGCTTTTAGGTTGGTGGTGACTAATAGTTCAATTGTCAAGATACTTGACTAGAAAGTACCACTTGACAAGCCACACGATTAGATCAAGCTAACATGTGGAGGTGTTGGAGTGAAGACAAGTATGGGCACATGAGTCTATGAGTAGAGTAGTGCATAGGATTAAGAGCAAAGTAGTGCATACCAAAGTGCATTGATTATGGTTTGAGGATATCAATGCATGATTATGATTTGAGGACAAGGTAATATGATGAGAATGGAAAAAAATTCATTGCAAATAAGAATTTACCTAAGTGTCAAGTTATTTATAGATAATAAATTATTTACACATGACACCGTAAATCTTGTTTTTATCATGATACTTACCCAAGATGCCATAAGCATGGTTTTTACTAGTTGATGAATTATTTATCTTTCTATTTTGATTTGATTTGATTTTATAATCTCAACTCAATGGAGGATGATGAGACGTATAATGTTGAATGTTTGATCTCTAACCCATAAATATTCTAAATAGCTTCTCTACTAGAATTTTGTTACCAAAGTAGACTGTACCGATGTTGTTGTGATCTTCATTGGCCATTGATTTCATTTCCTCCAAACATGTAGATAAGATGTCTTTGTAGTCTCTTTGAAAAAGAGTGTTTTTAGGAAGGGTAAATATAAACAAGCTTTGGATAAATGGTCTGATTTGTTAATAGAATATAGGTCTTGAATGAATGATAAGATCACAATGGATTTTATAATTGTTGAGAGACAAATGAAGCTTGGGATTTTTAGTCACACGCATTATTGTTGATTCTTGATTAGACTAGATTTTGGTTGTTGTGGGGATGATATTGACTTCAATAATGTCTTCATCAAGTAATGATGATCTAATTGGCTCAACTATTGGTGCCTCAAATAAGTTTTCACCAATAAAGTCTTCTTGATTATTTTGATTTGGATTATCCAATAACGCTTTGAATAAGGTTTCAATAAGGGATGATGATAATTAATTTTGATTATCCCTTAGCACCTTAAGTAAGGTTTTAATAAAGTATTTTGATTTTTTATTTTGATTATCATCTAGTGCCTTAAATAAGGTTTCACTAGAAGATGTTGAATTTAGACTTTAATTATCCCCTAATGCCTCAAACAAGGTTTTTTTAGGAGATTGTTCTTCTACTTGAATTTTGTCATGGATTCCTTAAAATTCTACAACTGATATTTCACATTGGAAGGAGTTCAACAATACATGATTCTATTAGTCCCAATTGACATTTATGGGCATATGAATGTCAATATAATGGATAAGTTGGTTAATGTGAAAGGTATGTGTTGCATCAATTTAAGGGTAAAAAGCAACACAATCCTCATCGATGCTACTAGGAGAACTTAGGTTGATATTGAAGGAAGCTTCCTCAACAACCATAGAAGGATAACAAATATATTCAATTTGATCTACAAGGAGTATGTAGCTGATGCCATAACATCTACTAAGGTATGTTAAGACCATTATTAGTAAAGAAATGTTATTTAATCTATGCATATTATGAGTTATATCTACATGCAAAAATAATCACAAATAATATTTCCATAACCACGTACTAATCATTTGATGTATATAACATTTAAAATCTAATGTGCATGTGTGTAGGGTAAATACTAATTTATCTATCATCACCCATCATCCCATCTAACCCATCATCTTCGATGATGCTCTCCCTCATCAAAATTTGAGGGTAAGATCTATAATGAATCTACCTTGCAACAAGTAGGTTGTTATTCTAAGTCATCATATATCAATCAAAGATGTAAAACTAACAAATACATATCCATAATGTACAAAATAATTAAAGGATAACTCTCACATTATGTATACAAAATAATAATATCACTATCCCATACTAGTGTATGTCAAAAAATCTCAAATCAAAGCAAAAATAATTATTTAATAACCATATTAATCCACATATTTAAAGGTTATAAATCATATGGTGAAATTGGGATGTGATAGATTCAACACAAAACCCATTTCTTAGAATTGCAGTTACCAAATTACATGCCATAAAATAAGATATATGACCCACATAAAAAATGTGATTTGAATTTGAAGTCACAAACTACTATAAGCCAAATTTTATGCACATAAAAATTCAATTTTGAGAAGGAATATCAATTATTGTACTATTAAGAATGAAATCTTATTCCTCGTCTTTGAAGAGAGTAATGGATACGAAGAGGGAGTAGATGGGGGGTTTCAATAGCCATGAATTTTGAAAGTCAACATGAAAATAATATATGCATGTAGGTATCACAAGACACCTCTCTTGATCCTTAAACTCCTATAAACATACACATCATTAAAAATCCATGTTGACTCACTATTCATATTTTTTTATCCTCCTCCTTTAGAATGGTATTATTATCATCTTCATTTTGGTGTTCTTCTAGGTTCAAATAAATCCATAATAGACATGACTAGAATGTTGGAAGAGATTAAAAAACATCTAAAATTCTCTTAAGTGTAAATCAAACCCTAAAGTTAAAAGTGATAATTTTCAATTTCTTTGAGACATTGACCACCCAACCTAAATTGATTACCCAAATTTTAAGGTTGACAAATTTTTTGAAAGACACAAATAATTTTGTTTTAAAGATATATATTTTGACATTTCAAATTCTAATGTGATGAAAATGTGGTACTTTTTGTGCTAAATTAGTGTCACAAAATTTATGACATTTTTCACCACAATTTTGGTAAATCAAAGAAAAAATTATGTTAATGACACTAAAATGACATAATTAGAATCACTAAAATCAATACATGTAGTAGTGAATGGAAATAGGTTGATATTGGAGGAAGTTGAGAAGCAATAGAAACATGTTTATTATAAAAAATAGAATTTTGAGAAAGAGAAACACGGGGAGATGTTAGGAATAACTTATACATGGTAAAATACTATAAAAGAGAGATCTAATATGAAAATATTACACATAAAGATAATGAAAAACACATATATATGTAATATTTCACATGGGAAAACTATTTCAAGTAAAAACCCCAACACATTAACCTTATTGATTATAACATAAATTGAGTAGTCTTACAATTATAAACTTAAGTCTTAAGGTTTTATAACCTTCATGTAAAAATTTATCATATATTACAATGCACAAACTTAAATCTATGTACTCAACATTCAATACTCCTTACTATTTTTATTGTTGGTCTCCTTCCTGAGAATAATTGTGCCTTTATCTATCATTCACATTGTAACATTTTCATAGTAGGGGAATAAACATTCACTAACTACTAAGCCAAGTGATCAAGATGTTATGCTCCTAAATAGATTCATGTTAGAGTGCTACCTATAATTTATTATCACTTATTATTTTTTGACAAATGAAATAAAAAAGGTGACTGAAATTCCTTCATATAACCATAATTACTTGACATGTTGCATAACTCCTTGCATCCCCTTACTACGAATCAACAACTATGATATACTTTTTAACCTTCTATAGTGAAATGAAAATATGTAGAATGTCCTTCATATCTCTACCATAATTCCCACAAAAACATATTATGAAACTATCAAAAGTTGGCTCCCCAAAAGTCTACACAACCATCCCTACTTGCATAATCAACCTTTATAACATTCTATGAAACCAGTGCTTGTGTAAACACCTTTCACAACCCTTATCTTGTGAATAATTATTATTGCATATATCCATGAAAATTTGAGACATTTACAAACAATTGACAAAATTTTAAACTATTTTTATAAGGGAACATGTATTCATCCTTCATCAACCGCAAAAAATGAGGCCCACCTCTTTCCTTCATCAAGAGAACCTCTTGGTACTCTCTGTCTTGGTCAATGATTTTCAACATTTTTTTGTGTCCACCTTATCCCAATATATATTTTTTTCTTCCATAAATTACAATATAAAATGATATCACACATCAACATGTTTTGTCTGAGAATGATACTTAGGGTTATTTTCCAAACAATTTACACTTTGACTATTATAATCTATCCTTACATCCTTTTATGTGAACCCAACCAACGAATAAAACCTTTGAAGCCCCACCAATTCCTATCTTGCATGAATATATGTGATATATTTATCTTTGTTGGTAGATATCACAACACTAGCCTACCATTTTATCATCTAATTTACACCTCTATCAAATAAATTTAACGCAGTCTATACGGAGGTTAAACAAAAGGAGTCATTTGGCCCCTTTTTCATCTAGTAGTAACTAGAGGTAACTAAAAGTGATCCATATAGCAATGATATAAAAAAAATAGGACTCACATGATGGATGATCGATGTGTAAAATAAGCTTATCCCTAACCAAATCCATGATAGGGGTAACATACACGTGTAATTTTCTACAAATAGTTGGTAATAAACATGCTAAGCAAAGTAAAAAGATTTGTACCATGAAGTGGAAAATAGATTCTATCATGATAATCATGGTAACAATATATAAATTCATACTAATTAAATGTTATAAATGTGAACCCTAGGGTAATCTAGGGTTAGGTTTTGTGCAATGTTCAAAGTAAGCTGGGTTCACCAAATGTTATAAACTTTTAGGGTTTTACTATGTAAATATTATGTTTGATTAAAGGGATAAGTAGTCTAAATTAGTGAAATAATATGTAATAAATAACCATTGATTTGCTACAAATTTTGACTTTCTTTAAATTTATAAAAGTAATAATAAATATGTGAAAATAAAGACTTATCTATAAAACCCCTGATATGGATGATCTAAGTGTTAAAAAATAAAATACTAATAGGTCTAAGTTTCATCAACCATATCCTTATGTCAGACACTCTCATAAATAATAGTGCCATGTGGCTCTAGTGTCTTGAAAATAGTGTTAGTGTCCTTTATATAGGACTGCTCCTAAATTTTAGGTTTACTAGCACCTATGTTTATAGGTTCTATTCATGTAAGCATGAAGTTTAAAACTTTGTATTATTCCTATAATAGCTGATTTATGATGCAATCCCTAATCCTCCTTGTAAGTAAGAAATGAACTAAAAAGTGTGTTCATTAGTAAGGACAAACATCCTCAACACCCAACTATGAAGAGAGTTGCTTACATACCAATACTCTAAGGATGGTTCCACCCTGATCTAGTTTTACCCACCTAAGTGATAGTGCACATGCAAGTGATGTTAGAATGATAGTGGTTATTGAGTTGTGGAGCTAAAAGCTTCACTGTTGAGCTCTTGTGGAGGTTATTGGACTTAACCAGTAACTGACATCAGTTAACAGGTAACTGACATCGATAGTATCACTGACATCAGTCAGGAGTGGATCAGAACCGATCGACATCGGTCAGGGATTAGCCAACGTCAGTCATATGCAGACTAATAGTGACCGGCATCGGTCATTTGTGTGTATGCGTGTGTTTGCATGCGTTTCTAGAATTAGATTTGTTCTAATTTTAGGGGGATAGAGTGTTTGCATGTAAAGACTAATTTAAGTTTTGAGTCTGTGTTTCTAATTATTGTATGCCTTAGATCCTATTTAAGAGACCCATGAGGCATGTATTGTAATTATGAAAAGAGAAGGGAATAACAACTTGGTTATTGAGTTGATTGTAATTGAGTGTGAGAGAGAACTCTTGAGAGAGAAATACTGTACACCCAAGAGGTGTGGAAGAGTGTGATTTCTTCATTGTATTCTAGAAGAGTTTAATACAAGATTGGTTGTTTCTTGTATCTCCTATTCTATGCTATTTCTATTTTCTAGTTACTTATTACTTCTGGTTCAATTCTGTGTTTAGTTGCTTATATACAAAAGTAATAAATTGTACTCCAAGTTCCTAACAAGTGGTATTAGATCTTGGTTCACTAACAAGTGGTATCAGAGTGGGTTAGTGATTGTTGATTATAGGTTCACTCACAGGGGTTTCTGTTTGAGTGGGAGCAAATTAATGGCAGAAGAAAGTAAGCTAAGAATGGAGAAATTCAATGGCAAGAATTATCAATTATGGAGGATGCAAATAGAGGATTATCTATATCAGAAAGATCTATTTTTACCATTGGGGGGGGGGTTTAAGTGAGCCTACACATATGAAAGATGAAGAATGGAATGTTCTTGATAAAAAGGCTCTTGGATCTATAAGGTTGAGCCTGACATCTTTTGTGATTTCTAACTTATCATAGGCAAAGACAACGGTAGAGTTAATAGATACTCTAGCAAACTTATATGAAAAACTCTCAGCTTAGAATAAGGTATATCTTATGAAGCAATTATTTAGTTTGTAAATGCAGGAAGGTGGATTTGTATATAGTCATCTTAATGATTTCCATGAAATTGTAAATCAGTTAAATTTAGATGATGAAATTAAGGATCTCTTAATCTTATGCTCTTTACCTGAAAGCTGGCATAGCTTGGTAATGGTGATAAGTAATACTACATCTACTTCAAATATCTTGAAAGTTGATGATGTTGTTAGTGTAATCTTGAATGAAGAAATTCATAGAAAAAGCATAGGGGAAACATCAGGTAATGCTTTAAGTATTGAAAGTAGGGGAAGGCAAAGAGAGAAGGACAAGTAAGGGAAATCAAGGTCAAAGATGGGAAGGAGATCTAAATCTAGAAATAGCAAAATAATCTGCTGAAATTGTGGAAAGAAAGGACATGCAAAGAAAGATTGTTGGTTGAAGGATAACAAAGAAAATCAGCAAGAAGGTAATAAGGAAGCAAATGTTGTAGGTATTGTTGCACAGGATGCTCTTATATTTTCTTTGAATAGTCAAGTAGAATCATGGGTTTTAGATTCTGGTGCTTCTTTCCATGCAACCCCAAATAGAGAATTTTTCAATGATTATGTCCATGGAGACTTTGGAAAAGTTTATTTAGGGGATGGTGAGCCTTGCCAAATTGTTGGCAAAGGAAAAGTGTAGCTGAAATTTCAGAATGGCAACACATGGGTGTTGAAAGATGTCATGCATGTACCCATCTTGAAGAGAAATTTGATTTCTACAGGGAAGTTGGGTGATGAGGGTTGCATAGTAACTCTCACAGCTGAATCTTGAAAAGTTTTCAAGGGTGCACTTGTATTAGCAAGAGGTAAGAGAGTAGGTACAATTTATTTATCTACTTATGTTACTGATTATTCTCCTTCGGTTTTATCTACTTTAGATGTAGATGCAAAGTTGTGGCACTATAGGCTTGGTCACATGAGTGAGAAGGGAATGACTATTCTTAAGTCAAAATGTAATCTTTCAAATTTGAAAATCATAGATCTAGATTTCTATGAGCACTATATTTTTGGGAAACAAAAGAAAGTGAGGTTTCTCAAGACTGGGTCAATAAAGAAGGAGTACAAGTTGGAGCTTGTTCACACAGACGTGTGGGAACTAACTCAGGTAGCTCCTATTGGAAGATCACAATATTATGTTTCTTTCATTGATGATGCTACAAGAAAGGTATGTGTTTATTGCATAAAGAGGAAATCTGATGTTTTTGACATATTTAAGAAATGGAAAGCTTTGGTTGAGAATGAAACAGGTTTGAGATTGAAGTGCCTTAGATCTGACAATGGTGGTGAGTACTGTTAGTAATAAATTCAACAATTACTGTTCTATGAGTGGAATACGTAGGGAAGGGATGGTTCCAAGGACACCTTAGCAAAATGGAGTTGCTGAAAGGATGAATAGAACAATAATGGAGCATGCACAGAGTATGGGGTTGCATGTTGGTTTGCCCTTAAATTTTTGGGTAGAAGCTATGGATACTGCAGTTTACCTGATTAACAAAGGACCTTCTACTACACTGGATGGTGGAATTCCAGAAGAGGCTTGGATAGGTAAAAAGGTAGATCTTTCAATTCTCAGAGTTTTTGGTTTTGAAGCTTTTGTGCACGTTGATAAAGAAAATAAAAAGAAGATGGATGCTAAATCCATGCGGTACACTTTCATTGGTTATGGCTTTGGAGATTTTGGATTCCAATTGTGGAATTTAGAAACTAACAAAATTATTAGAAGCCATGATGTAGTTTTCAATGAGAAGGCTATGTATAGTGATCAGCTTAAGAGGTTGAATAATTTTGAGTAGGGCAATCTTGATTTGGATGAGGTAATGATCCAAAATGAGCTCGTGGGTAAAAATCATCTCACAAGAAAACATAGAGACTGATGTCAGTTAGGTAACTGACATCGATGGTCACACAGGAACTGATGTTGGTCAGAAAGTAACCAATGTCGGTCAGGAAGAGACTGATGTCGGTCAGGTAGAATCGACGTTGGTTGGGCAAAGACAGAGAGATGATCGAGATCGGTCATTGACAAAATGGAATTTGGGTAGACAACAAGCTGTGAATGAGTCTCAAATGCCCATAAGGAGGACTGTAAGGGTAAGTAAACCTCTAATTCATTATTCCCCTTATTTATACTATGTGTTGCTAGATGATGGTGGAGAACTAGAAAGCTTTGATGAGGCAATACAGGTAGAATCCAAGAAATAGTGGGAGCATGGCATGAATGAGGAAATTGATTCCTTGGAAGAGAACCAAACGTGGGATTTGGTTGAGTTGCCAGCCAGAAAGAAAGCACTAAAAAACAAATGGGTTTACAGGTTAAAGGAAGGAGAGAATGGTTAGATGAGACATAAGGCCAGGTTGGTAGTAAAGGGATTTGCATAGAAACTAGGTATTGATTTTGATGAATTTTTTTTTCCTATAGTAAAGATGACTTCTATTCAGATTGTATTGTCTTTAGTTGCTATTAAGGATTTGCATCTTGAGCAGCTTGATGTTAAGACAACGTTTCTTCATGGAGATTTGGATGAAGAGATATATATGGAATAGTTGGAAGGTTTTGAGGTCACAAGTAAGGAGAAACTTGTGTGTAGGTTGAAGAAAAACTTATATGGTCTTAAGCAAGCTCCAAGAAAATGGTATCTAAGGTTTGATAGGTTTATGACAAAGCATGGCTTTATTAAATGTCAATCTGACCATTGTGTTTATTTTACCAGATTGGATAACGGTCATTATATTATCCTATTGTTGTATGTAGATGATATGCTTGCTGCAGGTTCACACATGCAAAAAATTACTGAGCTAAATGTAAAATTAGCTCACACATTTGCCATGAAGGATTTAGGAGCAGCAAAGAAAATCCTTGGCATGAGTATTTCTAGAGACAGAGAAAGTCACAGGTTGTTTTTGTCTCAAGAGGATTATGTGAATAAGGTGTTGGAGAGGTTCTATATGCAAGATGCAAAACCAGTAAGCACACCTATGGCTGGACACTTCAAGATGAGTAAATAATAGTGTCCTAAATCACACGATGAGGTTGAGTACATTAGCAAAGTTCCATATGCTTCAACAGTTGGGAGCTTGATGTATGCTATGGTATGTACTAAACCTGATATTGCCCAAGCAGTGGGAGTTGTCATCAAGTTTATGGCCAATTTGGTAAAGGAGCACTAGAATGTAGTTCAGTAGATTCTCAGATATCTGAGAGGGACCAGTAGTAGGCATTTATGCTATGGAGGGTCAAACACTTCTCTACATGGGTATGTAGATTCAGCTATGGTAGGTGACTTAGATGGTAGGAGAAGCACCACAGGATATGTGTTCACTATTGGTGGAATGGCAGTTAGCTAGATTTCAAAGTTGCAGAAGGTTGTTGCCCTGTCTACTACAGAGGCATAATACATTGCAGTCACAGAGGCCAGCAAGGAAATGATATGGATGACTCAATTCATGGAAGAGTTGGGAAAGGAGCAAGAGAGTTGTAGATTATATAGTGATAGTCAAAGTGCAATTCATTTGGAAAAGAATTCAGCCTTTCATTTAAGAACCAAACATATACAGCTAAGGTACCACTTCATTTGACAGGTATTGGAGGATGGATAATTGAAGCTAGAAAAGATCCATATGGATAAGAACCCTACAGATATGTTAACAAAGCTGGTAACAAAGGAGAAGTTGAATCTTCATTCAACTTTTGTTGGTCTTCAAGATTGAATTTGAATATGGAGATGTAAACCAGAGAAACAAGATAGAGGATGTTGCTGTACAGGTACAAGTGCAGCTATTTATCTCCAAGTGGGAGATTGTTGAGTTGTGGAGCTAAAAGCTTCACTGTTGAGCTCTTGTGGAGGTTGCTAGACTTAACCAGTAATAAAACATCAATTAACAGGCAACTGACATCAGTAGTATCACCGACATCAGTCAGGCATGGATCAAAAATGATTGACATCAGTTAGGGATCAGCTGATGTTGGTCATATGCAGACTGACAGTGACCAACGTCGGTCATCTGTGTGTATGCATGCATTTCCAGAATTAGATTTGATCTAATTTTAGGAGGACATAGTGTTTACATGTAAAGACTAATTTAAGTCTTGAGTCTATGTTTCTAATTATTTTATTCCTTGGATCCTATTTAAGAGACCCATGGGGCATGTATTGTAATTAAGAAAAGAGAAGGGAATAATAACTCGATTATTGAGTTGATTGTAATTGAGTGTGAGAGAGAACTCTTGAGAGAGAAATACTGTACACCCAAGAGGTGTGGAAGAGTGTGATTTCTTCATTGTATTATGGAAGAGTTTAATACAAGATTGGTTGTTTCTTATATCTCCTATTCTGTGCTACTTCTATTTTCTAGTTACTTATTACTTTTGGTTCAATTCTGTGTTTAGTTGCTTATATACAAAAGTAATCAATTGTACTCCAAGTTCCTAACAGTGGTATTGAATGCCTTTAGTGTGATTGAGATTAAAAATCTATTAAATCTGATCTTAAGGTAGTTGTCGATGGTAGTATGTAAAAGTAGGGCATAATAGGGATTAATAACCTTGATTTTTCTTAACTTATTTCATGTTTGAATAGGTATTTTTCATCTAATTTCCATATAGTGGATAGAGGTCTAAAATTCAGGTATTTATAGTGTTCTATAACTTGTGTGTAAAGTAAAATATGCTTAGGCCAACCTTAGGAGGGTTTAAATTTTAAAATTATATCCATTCAAGAAAGATAGGGTAAAGGACATCAATGCCATTTTGGGGACACTAACACCACATGGCTCTAGTGTCCTTAATATGGTACTAATGTCCATCTAGAAAGTTGATGGGATTGAAGGGACATGATATAGAGATCAGAGTCTAAGATCATGTTTTAGCTAACTAGGGACACTTGTGGTCTACAAAAAGACTAGAAAAGTGTGATAAAAGGCTCTAGGATAGGTCTAGGGCTAAGATGGGGATAGGTTATCTCAAGTAGCACTCTTAGAACTCAAATACCACATTTAGGTGATTACAGTGTGATAGATACTTAGTTCCCTTGATGGAATTGAAACCATTTCTATTGTTACAGGTTGACATGGTTATACCATTTGACTCAGCAAGATTGGCTAGATTGTGATACACTTGAGTTGTGCGATTGATATTATGAACTCTTGATGGAATTGGAATAACTCACCCTTACACCTAATTAGTGGCATGATCACCATTAAATTCCCATATTCACATTGTCAAGATTAATTTTTGAACCTCTCTCCAACACTTCTCCTTGGAAGCATCTCTACCAAAGCAAACTATCAATGGGAAACATTGTTGCATCGAAACACAAGTGTACTCTTTCCTTAATCTCTTTTATTTAAAAAAAATCAATTATTGATTTTTAAATTATATACAATAATTAAACTTATAAAATTCTCTTAGGTATAGGTTATACACATGTAACAAATTCAAATAGGTCTCAAGCAAATCAAGGTGTGTTTTACACAAAATAGTGAACCTTTTCTTTCCTTAACCTAGTAGTTTATTCCTTATGTATTAATAAATTAAATTGGGGAAAATGTATATGATTAAATATATATTTATAAGTTAAAATAATCTTGTATGATCTAAAAATGTCACTTAAGGCTCTACGCTTTAGTTCTTGGCCTTTATTGCAACTAAAAAACTTGTGTTCATCACCTCACTGGGCCTAAAAAAAGTTTATCTCATAGTCTGACCTTGATTATTCTAATTACCTAGATCACCTATAGTCCAAAGTATGATTAAAGTATAATATATATCCTTTAATGTCATTTATAGAGCTCCAATGACCTTTCATCTTCATAAACAGTTGTGTCTAGATAGACAATAGTGTTGATGCTATTGTCCCTGTCTTAACACAAGTGTCTTTGACTTCTAAAATATGAAAATTTTATATATTTTGACATGTATGGGTTGACATAATATGTTTCATTAATCCTTATATGAGGATATTTTAAAAATATTTGGTATAAATACAAGTTAAGGCCAACTCATTATTCATCTAACATTTATTTAAAAAGTACCTCTAAAGCATAGACTATACTAGTAAAAATCAAGTGCACAACTAAACTATTCTTCACTATTTTCATATCAATCATAGGAGTAGTCATATTATAGGTATAAATGATTTAAGAGTATACATGAGCCATACTTGTCAAGCTACAAGATATTTCATTGCATGAACTACATATAACATTTTACATAATTACTCACACACAAGCCAATACATAAGGGAAAACTATATGTGTATGAGTCCCTTTTCAAATTAGTGGTTATGTAGGTAATGATAATCAATAGATGGGTATTTAAGGTTAGTTTGACAACATGACCTCATTAACCCATTTTTGGCAAGCTGACAAGACCTAAGAGAAGGAACTAGAGTTGTGTAAGCTATATTTTGATATCAAAAGCCTACACATTTTATATTAACATATAATATGAAAGGTGAAGAAAAAACCAAAATGACCCAAGTGGTAGTTTTAACCTATAGTCAATAATCTATACAGGATAAAAACATCAAAGCATAGATAATAACATCAATGCAAGTGTCCAGGCTAATAGGAAAGATAATATTTAGAATCTAATGACTGGATCAATATATTTAGACAATCTATTTACACATTTGTGTTACTTAGATCTGATTGTACATCAGTGTGTAGGCTAAGTACAATGTCTCATTTGGATTAATATATCAAAATATTGAATATTGTACTTTCTCTATTTGGCATATGCTTAGATTTAGTATTTCTTATCAGAATATTAGTAGTATCTAAATTCATTTAATTATCCTTCTTATAATGTAATTTAATCCTTATTTTATTAGGCTACTCTATCTCTTAACCTTACATACATCAAATTAGGGTTAAAAAATAGGCATGTAAAAGGTTACTTTTTATTTGTTAATTGAGCCAGAAAAGGTCTTATAACATGAATCCTTCCTTGTAGACATTATAACTATTTCAATACTTTTGGTATCAAAATATCTAAAATACATTTGAACTTCTTTGGATCTACATTTGTACATCTTTGAAATGTTATATACCCCATGAATCTCTTAGGAGGTACTCCAAATACAAATTTATTTAGATTCAAGCACACATTATATTTTCATAAATGTTTAAATTTTTGTCATAAGTTTGTATCATGATTCTACCCCTATCTATATTTCACAAGTAAGTTGTCAACATAATATTCCATATAATTTTATGTATATAGTCCTTAAATATATGTGTCAAATCTCTTTGGCAAGTGGTCGCTACATTATTCAATCTGAAGGGCATGACTACATAACAAAATGTTCCTTTTGGTGTAGTAAATGATAAATAGGGTTATTCTACAATCAATTGTGTAAAAAATTTATTTTATGATATTTTGAATCTCACTAGTGGATCCATCTTTAGGGAAGAGAAGAATGAAGCCAATGATTGAAAAAGGATAAGATACACCAAAATTTTAAATAGTAATTTTGATACAATCAAAAACTTAAAAGGGGGGTTAAATCAATTGACATATAAAGAGAAGAAGAAAATTTGAAAAAATATAAAATAAAATAAAATAATATAATGGGTGAAGGACCTTAAACTCTCAATTATCTATCAAAAAATAAAAATAAAAATAAAAAATTAATATAATATATAAAACTATAAAATAAAACAATAATAAATATAAAGAAAAGTAATAATCATAATAAAATAAAGTAATAGTGACAAAATAAACAATATTTAAATTAAATTAAATTTTTAATTTAAAATGAAATAAATTAATTAGAGTTGGAAAGAGTGTATGAGAGGAGTGGAGATGAACATTTCAAAATAATTGATTAGGGAAGTGACATATATGATATGTGAGGGTACCAAAGCATTTAAGGATAGACACAAAAGTAGGAGGTTATGAATAAATTCTTCAATTATGAAGTAGACATCAACATTGAGAAGAAAGCCTTCCCAAGGGTGAACCTACTGAAGTATTGACGTAACATCTACCTAAAAATCATGAGGTGAATAATGTTAAAAGGCAAATTTCATGTCCTATTCTGTCACCATTTCCTTATCATGAGTAAATTTATGGGAGAAAAAATTAGTTTACCATATTTGTTTTTCAAATCACTCAAAATCATGGTGACTTATCAAGGTCTAATTTTTCTCATTGTTAAGAGAGGTGAATCCCTAAGGGGAAAGGAGGTATATTCATTAGAGAAGAAGATTGTTGAATAATATAAATAGGACCTTGATAAGTCATAAAAATTTGAGGAATAAAGTCTATAATATTATAAAAAAACTCTAGTTGAAGCCCAATCTAAAAACACCCACTCAGTGGAAATAATACTCAAGGTCAAAACTAGTAAATACAAAACTCAAGGCTCAAAGAGCCTTAAAGGAAAGCATGTGAGATACATAAAATAATATTGGAGGAAGACTTCCCATTCACCTTTGAAAGAATATAAGGATAAGAATGAGAGGAAAGACATTATATCCCTTCATTCAACTCTTAATTTGAAATTTATGGATTTGAAGGATAAACTGGAACATTAGGGAAGGTTTATCTTAAAATAGGTGGATGAATAGAATGATTTGAAGGGAAAGGCTGATAAATTAAGAAAGGAATTGGAGATTAGTAGATATTTGGGGGTTGGTCCTCAAAATGGTAGGGGAAAACTAGTTCTCCAAGAAGGAGAAAGGGGTGACGGTGAAACTTGTGTCTACCACAAATCATCCCAAGAGCACAAAGAATATGGAGAGTGGAATTGGAAAAAATAAGGGGGAAAAAAGGGGGTCTAATCTATGATAAGGAAATTAAATATTCACCAAAGACTCTAGGTAAAAATAAATAATATCTAGACAAGGAGCAAGGTCTAAGCAAACATACCTAAAGACAAGTAATGAAAGTTAAAATCAAAGAGGACAAGGAGAATATTGGTTTGGTCACACTGGTGAATTAACCCGACTCTAAGGGGTCTACAACTTAACATAGACATGGAATGTTTTTATATCTTAGCTTTATTTTTGTTATACTTTTAGCTTGGGTTTCATGGGGTTTTTGGAGTGTTTTGTAATAATTTTCTCTGCTTTCTAGGTCAATTTGGAAGACTAGTTTGTTTGATGATGTTTATTTTTGTGTAGTCTTGAATATCCATGTTAACTTTTTGGTTACATGATCCATATAAAACTTGCAATTTTAACCTATAAAATAAAACATTGATAAAATAAAATCCAAAAATAAAATAAAATAAAATGTAATATTAATTAGTATAAAATAAAAAATAAAAATATTAAAAAGACAAAATAAATTAAACATAACTAAATTTAAATTTTAATTAAAATAACTTGACAAAATATAATAAAAATAATATGAATAAAAACAACAAAAATAATATATACATACATACATACATGGATACATACATATGTATGTATATATGTGTGTATACATACATACATACATACACATTATATATATATATATATATATATATATATATATATATATATATATATATATATATATATATATATATATATATATATATATATGTATGTATGTATGTATGTATGTATGTATATATATACATATATACATATGTGTGTGTGTGTGTGTGTGTGTGTGTGTGTATCAATTAGTCTAAAAATATCAAATAATAATAGTAAATTAAATTAAAAAAATTAAATAAAGAAGAAAAGAATAAAAGAGTGAATGAAAAATAAAACTCAAGGTATGCATGTGAAAGACTAGAGTAAAGGGAGTAAGATAAAAATGGGTGGGGGGGGGGGGGGGGGGCGGGGGGGGCGGGGGGTTTATGGGATTTGGGGGTAGGGGATCGAGTTAAAAACAAGACTTAGGATGGGGTGAGATTGAAGATTATGGGTTTTGAATAATGACTCAATTTGAATCCATTTTCTAAGTTAAGACGGGGCCACTTTTGAATTTCAATTGCTTCTCTAAACCTTATATCTTTCCAAAGGCCTTCCAAGGCTAATATTTTGGCATCATCTAAACACATGAAGCATTTTCATTTTTATTCATTATATACCCACATTGATCTCTTAATTTTTTCTTTATGTGTAGGTCTTGAGTATGTTCTTTGAGCCTTATTTGAAATGATTTACCAATCTCACTAATATAGGTTATAATGCATGAGCATTGTTTATTGTACATCAATTTATTAAGCCTAGGTTCTTGTGGATTTTTCACACTTTTTTGAGAACTTTTAATGGTTTTGAATTAAATTTTGATGTTTATTCTAAGAATTATTGATAATATCTCTTAAGTACTTTGAACATATGCTAGATAAGATTTCTTACCTTCTGATTGTGTATTGGTACTAAGGTGACCTTGACATCTTTTGAATTTGTTAAATTTTTTATTCATGTGCCATTTTTATTAAGAGCCTTTTTTAATGTGTCTCTCTTCATTTTTTGAGTGTTTAGGATCAGATATTTTAAGAGATATTATCTATAAAACCTTTAAAACTCCCTTTTTTAGATTGGTGGTGATGGGAGTTGACTCTGATATAAACATCTACATGTGTTTTATTTCTAAGAACTTGTTTATATAAGGTACCATCATCTCTGTTAGGTTGTGGAGCTAAAAGCTTCACTGATGCAAACAGAGGAGGAGGTTGCAGAAGGGTTGTAGAGCATCACAGGCATCGGCGTCAGTCAAGCCAACCGACATCGGCAGGGAAGAGACAGGAAGAAACTAACGTCGGTCAGAGATCGGCTGGTGTCGGCACCCCCCAGGTAGACATGGACCGATGTCAATCACCTGTGCAGTTCAGACTATGTGTATTACGGGCAGATAGCTAACGAACCAAGTGTTTGCATGTCAAGAGCCAATTTTAGACTAGGAGCTGCAGATCTAATTATTATAATTAAATGTCTAATTATTGTTTGGATGAGATCTATATAATAGACTCATGGATTGTATTGTAAGTTGTTCTAGTTTGAATTGAGCAAAGTTTGCTTCTTTTGTGTGTGAGTTGAGCAAGGGTGTTCCTCTTAGTTCCATAGTAGTACCAAGGTGGGTGCTAGTTTTGGAGAATCAATAGGATTCTTCAAGGGTGTAAGATCTCAGTCAGCAGGTATGCATGGCTTCTCTATGAGATCTACATGGTAAGTAAGATCATTGATTTGTAGGTGTATGTGTGTGCAAGGTCAAGGTTCACAGGTGTGCAGAACCAGATTGATTTGTAGGTGTGCAAGATCAGATAGGACAGCAACACAATAGGGAGCAAGATCAGGCAGGATCTACTTGGAGTATAATGTGTACTTAGATAGAGAAAAGAGGAAGGCAAGGTAGTTCCTTCCATAAGTAAGATCAGATTGGATTGCAAGTTGTTGCAATTTAGGGGAGATATACTTAAAGTACATTTGTGTACTTGTGGAGTGCGTGGAGCACTTGTGGTGTGCGTGGAGCACAGGAGTACTGGCAGTAGTGGATACTGGCTGGTTGGAGGTGAACACCAACTCTGTGTTTGAGTTGTGTGTTGGGACCTAAGAGAGAGAGCTTTGAGGGAAGATTTACTATTTATGCCCTAGAGGTGTGGGAGCCCTAGAGGTGTGTAAGGAAGAAGAGCTGTGGCAGCCTTCTTTGTTGTATTTCCTTATGAAAGAGTTTTAATAAAGTTGTGTATTGTCTCTCATATTTTGTGTTATCTCTGAATTCTAGTTACTTGTGTATTCTAGTTAATTTCCACATATTAAGTTGCTTGGTAATCAATTGTGTGCTTTCGTTATTTCCCAACACGTGGTATCAGAGCTAAGGTTGTAGGGAGCAAGTTTTGTGTTTGGTTATAGGTCACTCTCAGAGGTTTCTGATTGAGTGGGAGTAGAGCAGTGGTAGAAGAAAGTAAGCTAAGAATGGAGGAGTTGAAAAGCACAGATGGTCACTTACGGTCCTATGGAAAGAAAGAGCAGAGAAAAGAAAATTGTTGGTTTGTGGAAGATCAGCATGAAGGAACTAAAGATGCAGATGTTGTAGGTGTTGTTGCATAGGATGCTCTGGGAGGTTTCTTGGATAAAGTAGAATCTTGTTTTATAGATTCTGTTACCTCTTTCCATGCAGCCCCAGGCAGAGGAGCTGGTGAGCCTTGCCTAAGAATTGGCAAAGGGGAAGTGAAGCTAAAATTGTAGGTGGCCAACACATGGGTGTTGAAGGAGGTCATGCAGGTCCCAGGCTTGGAGATGTGGCTAATTTCTTTAGGAAGTTGGGTGATGAGAGATGCACAAAAACTCTCACAATGGATACACTTGAATTAGCTGGTGGTAAGAAAGTAGGTACTCTTTATCTACTTGCTTATATTACTGATTCTTCTTCTATTGCAGAGACGTGGCTTTATAGGCTTGGTCACATGAGCAAGAAGGAGATGCATGTTCTTAAGTGGAAGATAGATGTGTTTGATAGGCTTAAGAACTAGAAAGCCTTGGTGTTCTTGGAGGAGATGATAGATAGAGTTCAGTGGATGAGGTTGGATACTTCTGAGCAGGGTAGTTTGGACATGAGTTTTGATTCAAAGGAGCTTACGGGTAAAAAGTCATCACTCACAGGTGAACACAGGTACTGGCATCTGTCAGGAGGAATTGGTGTCGAACAGATAGGCACCGATATCGGTCATGTGCAGACTGAAGCTAGTGATGTCAGGCAGGGTAAGACCAACGTCAGTCAGGAGGACCGATGTCAGCAATAGGTAAGACCGATGTCAGTCAGGAGGACCAACGTCAGCAATAAGAGACACTGACGTCAGCAGTGTTGGTAGTCAGGACAGGCACATGGAAACTGTAATGGATTTTGGGCAGACAACAAGCTGTCAAGGAGTCTCAAACACCCATATGGAGGATTGAAGGTGGTAAGTAAGCCTCAAATTCATTATTCCTCTTCTTTATACTAGTTACTGACTACAGAGCAGGAAGGATCTAGGAAATAGTGGGAGCATGGCAAGAATATGATGCAAAACCAAGTGGAGACTTGGTAGGGTTGCCAGTAGGTATAAAAGCATAGAGACGAATGGATACCTTAGTTAAAGAATAGAGTGAACAGACACGTGAGATGGAAGACCAGGTCATATGGTCTTGAGGAAGCTACAGGACAGTGGTATAGGGTTTGACAGGTGGAGGACAAAGCATGGCTTTAGTCAATGTCAGTGTAACCATTGTGTTTATCTTACCAGGGGAATGATGGTCATGACATCATTCTATTGCTCTATGTGGATGGTATGCTAGCTAGCAGGTTTGTACATACAAGGTTTTGCTGAGCTAAGGGTAAGATTAGTTCAGTGGTTTTCCATGAAAGATTTTGGAGCAGCAAAATTCTTTGGCATGGGAGACATGGAGATCACAAGTTGATTTTGTCTCCAGTGGGAGTTGATGTGAATCAGGTGTTGGCGAGGTTTATTATGTAAGATGCAGAACTGGAGCACACTAAGGGCTGGACAGTGCAGTGTCTAAAATCACATGAGGTCTGGTATAGACCTAAGTTTTCCCAAGCAGTGGGAGCTGTCAGAGAGTTAGGAGCCAATTCAGGGAAGTGGGTTCTCGGGTATTTGAGAGGGACCAATAGTAGGGATTCATGCTATGTAGGGTCAGGGCTTCACTACATGGGTTTGTAGGTTTGGATGTGGTAGAGTACTCAGATGACAGGAGGTGCACCATAGGTTGTGTGGTGGGTTGTCTTCAAGGTTGATCTTGAAGAGGGATACAAGCCAAGAAATAGATTAGACGGGGTACAGGTATAGGTATAGTGCAGCTATTTATCTCTAAGTGGGAGATTGTTAGGTTATGGAGCTAAAAGTTTCACTGATGCAAATATAGGAGGAGGTTGTAGAGTGTCACAGGCACCAGCATCGGTCAGGCCAACTGACATCGATAGGGAAGAGACAGGAAGCAATCGACACCGGTCAGAGATCAGCCAGCGTTGGCACCCCCCAGATAGATAGGGACCGACGTTGGTCACCTGTGCAGTTCAGACTGCGTGTATTACAGGCAGTTAGCTAACAAACCAAGTGTTTGCATGTCAAGAGCCAATTTTAGACTAGGAGTTGTAAATCTAATTATTGTAATTAGATGTCTAATTATTGTTTGGATGAGATCTATATAATAGACTCATGGATTGTATTGTAAGTTGTTCTAGTTTGAGTTGAGCAAAGTTTGCTTCTTTTGTGTGTGAGGTGAGCAAGGGTGTTCCTCCTAGTTCCACAGTAGTACCAAGGTGGGTGCTAGTTTTGGAGAATCAGTAGGATTCTTCAAGGGTGTAAGATCTCAGTCAGTAGGTGTGCATGGCTTCTATATGAGATTTACATGGTAAGTAAGATCATTGATCTATAGGTGTATGTGTGTGCAAGGTCAAGGTTCACAAGTGTGCAGAACCAAATTGATTTACAGGTGTGCAAGATCAGATAGGACATCAACACAATAGGGATCAAGATCAGGCAGGATCTACTTGGAATATAGTGTGTACTCAGATAGAGCAAAGAGGAAGGCAAGGCAATTCCTTCCATAAGTAAGATCAGATTGGGTTGCAGGTTGTTGCAATTTAGGGGAGATCTACTTGAAGTACATTTGTGTACTTGTGGAGTGTGTGGAGCACTTGTGGTGTGCGTGGAGCACAGGAGTACTGGCAGTAGTGGATACTAGCTGGTTGGAGGTGAAAACCAACTCTGTGTTTGAGTTGTGTGTTGGGACCTAAGAGAGAGAGCTTTGAAGGAAGATTTACTGTTTATGCCCTAGAGGTGTGGGAGCCCTAGAGGTGTGTAAGGAATAAGAGCTATGGCAACCTTCTTTGTTGTATTTTCTTTTAAAAGAGTTTTAATACAAGTTGTGTATTGTCTCTCATATTCTGTGTTATCTTTGAATTCTAGTTACTTGTGTATTCTGGTTAATTTCCGCATATTAAGTTGCTTGGTAATCAATTGTGTGCTTCCGTTATTTCCCAACACGTGGTATCAGAGCTAAGGTTGCAGGGAGCAAGTTTTGTGTTTGGTTATAGGTCACTCTCAGGGGTTTTTGATTGAGTGGGAGTAGAGCAATGGTAGAAGAAAGTAAGCTAAGAATGGAGGAGTTAAAAAGCACAGATGGTCGCTTACGGTCCTATGGAAAGAAAGAGCAGGGAAAAAAAAATTGTTGGTTTGTGGAAGATCAACATGAAGGAACTGAAGATGCAGATGTTGCAGGTGTTGTTACACAGGATGCTCTGGGAGGTTTCTTGGATAAAGTAGAATCTTGTTTTATAGATTATGTTGCCTCTTTCCATGCAACCCCAGGTAGAGGAGCTGGTGAGCCTTGCCAAAGAATTGGCAAAGGGGAAGTGAAGCTGAAATTGCAAGTGGCCAACACATGGGTGTTGAAGGAGGTCATGCAGGTCACAGGCTTAGAGATGTGGCTAATTTCTTTAAGAAGTTGGATGATGAGAGATGCACAAAAACTCTCACAGTAGATACACTTGAATTAGCTGGTGGTAAGAAATCAGGTACTCTTTATCTACTTGCTTATATTACTGATTCTTCTTCTATTGTGGAGATGTGGCTTTGTAGGCTTGGTCACATGAGCAAGAAGGAGATGCATGTTCTTAAGTGGAAGACAAATGTGTTTGATAGGCTTAAGAACTGGAAAGCCTTGTTGTTCTTGGAGGAGATGACAGATAGAGTTTAGTGGATGAGGTTGGATACTTCTGAGCAGGGCAGTTTGGACATGGGTTTTGATTCAAAGGAGCTTGCGGGTAAAAAGTCATCACTCATAGGCGAACACAGGTACCGACATCTGTCAGGAGGAACTAGTGTCGAACAGATAGGCACCGATATCGGTCATGTGCAGACTGAAGCCAGTGATGTCAAGCAGGTAAGACTGACGTCAGTCAGGAGGACCGACGTTGGCAATAGGTAAGACTGATGTCAGTCAGGAGGACCGATGTCGGCAATAGGAGACACCGACGTCAACATAGTTGGTAGTCAAGATAGGCGCATGGAAACCAATGTCGATCGGATGTAGACTATGTGGTGACCGAGGTCAGTCACTGTAACAGATTTTGGGTGAACAGCAAGCTGTCAAGGAGTTTCAAATGCCAATATGGAGGACTGAAGGTGGTAAGTAAGCCTCAATTTCATTGTTCCTCTTCTTTATACTAGTTGCTGACTGTAAAGCAGGAAGGATCCAAGAAATAGTGGTAGTGTGGCAAGAATATGATGCAGAACCAAGCAGAGACTTGGTAGGGTTGCCAATAGGTATGAAAGCATAGAGACGAATGGATACCGTAGTTGAAGAATAGAGTGAACGGAAATGTGAGATGGAAGACCAGGTTATATGGTATTGAGGAAGCTGCAGGACAGTGGTACAAGGTTTGACAGGTGGAGGACAAAGCATGGCTTTAGTCAATGTCAGTGTAACCATTGTGTTTGTCTTACCAGGGGGATGATGGTCATGACATCATTCTATTGCTGTATGTGGATGGTATGCTAGCTAGCAGGTTTATACATACAGGGTTTTGCTGAGTTAAGGGTAAGATTAGTTTAGTGGTTTGCCATGAAGGATTTTGGAGCAGCAAAATTATTTGGCATGGGAGACATGGAGATCACAAGTTGATTTTGTCTCCAGTGGGAGCTGATGTGAATCAGGTGTTGGTGAGATTTATTATGTAGGATGCAGAACTGGAGCACACTAAGGGCTGGACAGTGCAGTGTCTGAAATCACATGAGGTCTGGTATAGACCTAAGTTTTCCCAAGTAGTGAGAGCTGTTAGAGAGTTAAGAGCCAATTCAGGAAAGTGGGTTCTCAGGTATTTGAGAGGGACCAGCAGTAGGGATTCATGCTATGCAGGGTTAGGGCTTCACTACATGGGTTTGTAGGTTTGGATGTGGTAGAGTACTCAGATGACAGGAGGTGCTCCACAGGTTGTGTGGTGGGTTGGCTTCAAGGTTGATCTTGAAGAGGGATACAAGCCAGAAAATAGATTAGATGGGGTACAAGTATAGGTACAGTGCAGCTATTTATCTCTAAGTGGGAGATTGTTAGGTTGTGGAGCTAAAAGCTTCACTGATGCAAACAGAGGAGGAGGTTATAGAAGGGTTGCAGAGCGTCATAGACACCAGCATCGGTCAAGCCAACCAACATCGGTAGGGAAGAGATAGGAAGCAACGAATGTCGGTAAGAGATTGGTCGGTGTTGGCACCCCCCAGACAGACAGGGACCAATGTCGGTCACCTGTGCAGTTCAGACTGCATGTATTACAGGCAGTTAGCTAACGAACCAAGTGTTTACATGTCAAGAGCCAATTTTAGACTAGGAGCTGCAGATCTAATTATTGTAATTAGATGTCTAATTATTATTTGGATGAGATCTATATAATAGACTCATGGATTGTATTGTAAGTTGTTCTAGTTTGAGTTGAGCAAAGTTTGCTTCTTTTGTGTGTGAGGTGAGCAAGGGTGTTCCTCCTAGTTCCATAGTAGTACCAAGGTGGGTGCTGGTTTTGGAGAATCAACAAGATTATTCAGGGGTGTAGGATCTCAGTCAGCAGGTGTGCATGGCTTCTATAGGAGATCTACATGGTAAGTAAGATCATTGATCTGCAGGTGTATGTGTGTGCAAGGTCAAGGTTCACAAGTGTGCAGAACTAGATTGATTTGCAGGTGTGCAAGATCAGATAGGACAGCAACACAATAGGGAGCAAGATCAGATAGGATCTACTTAGAGTACAATGTGTACTTAGATAGAGCAAAGAGGAGGGCAAGGCAATTCCTTCCATAAGTAATATCAGATTGGGTTGCAGGTTGTTGCAATTCAGGGGAGATCTACTTGAAGTATGTTTGTGTACTTGTGGAGTGCATGGAGCACTTGTGGTGTGCGTGGAGCATAGGAGTACTGACAGTAGTGGATACTAGCTGGTTGGAGGTGAACACCAACTCTATGTTTGAGTTGTGTGTTGGGACCTAAGAGAGAGATCTTTGAGGGAAGATTTACTGTTTATGCCCTAGAGGTGTGGGAGCCCTAGAGGTGTGTAAGGAAGAAGAATTGTGGCATCCTTCTTTGTTGTATTTCCTTTTGAAAGAGTTTTAATACAAGTTGTGTATTGTCTCTCATATTCTGTGTTATCTTTGAATTCTAGTTACTTGTGTATTCTGGTTAATTTCTGCATATTAAGTTGCTTGGTAATCAATTGTGTGCTTCCATTATTTCCCAACAATCTCTTCATGTGATAAGGCTATCAAATAATGAAATACAATAGTTATTCTCTACCTTCATTGTAAATTTAATATGATTAGATAAGGAGTTTAAGTGACTCAAGAATTCCATCAAAGTGTTCACAACATGCAACAATTTCACATTGGTATCATTTATAAGTCAATACCACCAGTCAGGTTTCAAAGATAAGGAATTAATGGAATTTTTTTCAAATATTCCATGAATAGTTTAATGTTATTAGGGGAGAGATGAGATCCCATTGATATGCCTTATGTTTTCTCACAAATATCACCTTGAAAACTTAAATAGGTAGATTTGAGGCATAATTTAAATAAGTTAGTAGTTTCATCATCAATTATTTCTTTACCAACTTGTAAATCCTAATATAATGTTATTTTTGTGAATAAAGAGATGGCATCAAAGCTTACTAAAATGCCATCATCATAGAGTTTGGAATTGGCCACAATATTTACAAAATCATTAGAGTCTTTAATGGAGGAGGTAATGTTGCCCATAGGTTTTAATTTATTTTCTACGTAACCTACAAGCTTATAACTTTGGGTAGGCCACATAAGGTTAGACAAGATTTCTAGGTTTGTGAAATTTGGGTAGGCCATAGATTAAGGTCATTATAGGGTCTTTGGGAACTAGTTTTATTTTCAAATCATTATTTAGGGAGGATATTTTGATCAAATTTATAACATCTCTAGTTACCTTTTTTAATGGGTATTTTTGTATAACCCTGTAGCTACCCCTATTAGTAAGATAGTCTCTCATTTTATCAAGGTAAGAGTTCATATACATAACTTATTTTATATCTCATTTTTATTCTTTTAAGATGATGATGTATTTATTATCATTGAGCTGCTTAAGTGCATTTTTTTTCTTTTTTCTTTTTAATACTTCTGTAGGGCGGTTTAGATTTATATAGAGTAACAAAAGAGTCTTTCCTAATTTATTTAGAAACATGGTAAGTTCTCAATTTCATTCTCTATACTAAACATAAAGTTCTCATATGGAATGTTGGGAGAAGCTATGGTGAACCCTAAACCTTTTCTTAATAAATTAAGGGTGGCAGTATCTAATGTGATAGAAGAGAGGTTCAAAACATTATTATAGCCATTCTATCAAAACTTGTTAAGTCTAATGCCTTAATTTACTAGGTTGTGTTATGTAGTAAAGAGTTATTATTTCCAATATGATTTTTAGAGGTAATCACCCTCCCTAGTATATAGATAATATTATTAACAACATAACCAAAATTAAGATGGATGTTCAAATTAGCATACCCTATATTTAGTTAGATATTTATTTAGGGACTGATATGAAGATTGATGTGGATGGAAAACAACACTAGATGGTTGATGTGACTAAAGGAAGTTATTATAAAATACGTTATTAATAATGGCACTTCCAGGCTCAGAATGTTTACATAAATTAATAAATTTATTTTTATGAATATTTTTGTATTCTATTTTATGTTCTCCAAATTCATAGATGCGAACAATTATATTTCATACCGTAGATTAATTTTTAAGGTTTTAGCCAACTCAAGTTGGACCAAAAATAGTTCTTTCGTGATAGAATCTAAATTAGTTTTACATTTATTGATAAGCCCTTTAATAAGTATAAATTTAGTTCTATGAAAGATATGGTTATTCCCCTGAGATTTAAGGTGGTGGGTAATGGTAATGTAATATGAGAAAATGTTAGTATCATGACACCATTTTGGGAATGTTAGGTATTTGACCTTTTAAACCATTTTTAACTTTAAAATCATACGAGCTTATAATGCTCATACATGACCCATCCATAAATAGATGTAATTATTATTTTGAGATTAGTTTTACATAGTGTAATAATAAATAGGGTTCTTATGGAGTAAATTGTGTAATAAATTTATTTTTTGATGTTTTAGATCTCACCAATAGATCTACCTTTATGGAAGAGAAGTTTGAAGCCAATGCTTGAATAAGAACAAGATACAACAAGATCTTGAATAGTACTTGCAATAAAAAATAATAATTAAAATGGGGGTTAAATTGAACAATATATAAAAAGAAGAAAAAAACTAGAAAACATATAATACAAAATAAAATAATAGTAAAACAAATTAAATTTAATTTAAAATTAGAATAAACTAAAATATAATATTAAAATAAAATAATAATAAATATAAAGTAAATTAATAATTATAGTAAAATAAAATAATAATGATAAAATAAAACATTTTAAACTAATTACAAGGATTTTTTTACTATGGAGCGAGTGGAACAAGAGGAGTGGGACAAGCAGTGGCAGGAATAGGTGAAAAATACTCTAGAGAAATAAGGGAGAGCACTAGGGCATCCGTAGAATTTTCATTTTAATAATGAAAAATGATAATAAGATTAGAAAGTATTTCATAGATATGGTGGACTTATATTAAGAAGGTGATATCAGGGCCCTACAAAGTTTATATTGAAACCAACAAGAGACCATCCTAGGGTATATGAACACGATTATTAATAAAATTATTTTGAGGAAATCAAGCATATGGGGAAGAATGTGATAGCTTCAGATCAAGGAGAATCTAGTGATTATATTTTCCACTTATTTCTACCCTATTTTCAACCTTTGGAAAGATAAGGAGGTATAAAAGAAGGAATATCAAAAAGAGGATCAAATTTTTAGAAGCTATTGCAAATAATTAGAGAAAAATTGAATATCTATCTAGATAACTTTTTTTGGAAGAAACCTCTTGCATCCAATCAATTTAAATCTATAAGTTTATAACCTAACTGATGAATACAAATTTTAAAGATTTATGGGAGCCTTTAAGTCAATAGCTCAAGAATTTGGATTCAGATTTATAAAGGGTAGATTCAAAGAGTGAGGAAATATAGAAAGGTGATCTTTTAAAGTTAGATAAAGGAGAATATGGAAATAGTCAAGGGAGGACCCCTAACTAGAATATTTTGGACTGTAGAGATGGAAACTCTATTGGGAACGTCTAATTCCATCTCAAAGAGAAATAAATCTAGGAGAGGAATAATGAGAGAAGGGGACAAACATATTATTCATAATTGGATACTTGGGTGAACACAATCAAGATTGGTAAACCTAACAATTTTTAATCATAACCCATCTTCTATGATGGATTCATCCTTAATCCCAACCATAAATATGGATATTTCAAGGTTCTCTTTAGAAATATAAGTGATTTCATTGAAGGTTGGGGCTATAATAGGGATGTTTTTAAGGAAATGGCCAGATTTTGAAAGTATAAAAAAGTGGGTGGATTCTAACTAGGGGAAAAACATTTAATTAATATTTATTTTAACAAAATCCATATTTATTTTTCCTTCCCCTTTTAAGACACTATAAAATAAATTTGGGGTTATTTCTTCAAGATTAGAAGCTGAATTGTAACCCTTTCAAATATTCTATGGGAAGTATACAAGTCTGGATCAAGATTCATGCTTTACCTCATAAGTATTGGAGTAAAGACTCACTAAAATAAATTTCTAGGTATTTGGAAGAGATGTTGGAAATTGATAAAAGAACTAGAGAAGGTGCACTGATATCTTATACTTGAATTTGTGTCTCTATCAATCTGGGTAATCCCATTCCACATAAGATTAACATTAAATCCCCTAGTGGATGATGGTCTCAAAATATTGATGTGGAAAACCTACCTTTCAAATGTTATAAGCATCATCAATTAGATTACGTTAGATCTCTTTGTCCAAGAAATAAATGATCAACTTTCAAGAAAATTTATAAGAAAAAGGTAGGCAGTCTATCAATCAAAGTTCTAGTAGTCCATTAAGGTAGGTATTATTACTTGTTTTGAAATCCCCCAACCTAATATATTTCTAAAGGATGAATATATATTTTTTGTGAAACAAAATTCAATACCCTTTCTCTTTGTGCCAAGTTTTAGGCTTCATAAAAAATTATAAAGGAATCAAGCAAGCTAGTTTCAATTCTCAAAAATAAACTCCATGGATCCTTTGTGAATAAAGGGAATTATAACCCATATTTGAATGATTACGATGGGAATTATATCTCATAAGAGATGTATGACATTATATCAACCAAGTTTATCATAATTTATTAAATCAAAACCCTTGTCCAATCGCTAAATTACAGTTACAAATCAAAGGGAGATAAGAAATCAGCTAAAGAGAAAATATTGGAAGTAGTTGTTGAAGGTACATAAAATACCATTAATTTTTTTCATTCCTGAGAATTAGGGTGTGGAAGTCCCCTCTCATGAGAAATGAATTTTATTTCATGGAATGTTATGGGTCTGAATTCCCCTAAAAAATAATGCTTGGTTAAGTATCATCTGGTTAGTCTATAGGCTAATATTTTTCTACTCCAAGAAACCAAATTAAGTGAATCATAAGCCAAATATTCAATGTCTAAGAGATGTGAAAGAGGATAGGGATACTTTTTTGAATCTATAGGATCCTCAAGTGGTCTAGGAGTAATTTGGAACCTCAAACATAATTTTTTTGAAAATTTTTAGGTATAGATCTAATTGGCAATTGTGTGAAGTGGAATATATTGATGTGGGTTTTATGAACACAATGGAACCTTATGTATTATCCTATAATATTTTAGGATTAGTGAAAATATTCAGTCTAAGGCAAGAGTTATAGGGCATTAGGTTTTATAAATAACCTATTGGTGGAATATTGGTGAGTAGAGTGATTGTTTACCACAAATGGTTCAAATATTCAATCAATTTAGATCTTATTGATATGGTTGGATTGATGATGGATATAACCTAATGATAAATAAAGGTAGGTAAAAAAATAAGGTTTGTGGATCAAATAAGATGAAGCCTTTCTAAGTTGGCTCTTGAACTAGGTGTTGGATAATTAATCAAGAATCAATGTTTTTTGCAAGCTACTATAAGTACATAAACAATAAAAAAAAGTTAAGTTTAATGAAACAAGAATAAAATAAAATTTAACATATATAATCAAAAGTTAATGCATTTGTGAGATTACAATTGCACATATATAAAGGGAGATTATGAATAATATGTAAATGGCATTAAAATTCCCAATAACAAAATATGAATAACATTATTTACAATAATAATCATGTGAAATCAAAACACTAAGATACTGATTTGATGTAACTTATTACAAGATTTAGAATTTTAGAGAAGAACATTATTTACACATCAAGACCAATTGTAGAACAATCCTCAAAATTTCTTATTAATCTTAATATCCAAAATTATCCTCCCTTTGAGATAGGGAGGATACAAATATATATGGGCTTAGGGAGGGGATGCATCATCCTCTCATCAAAGTCTAAATTTACATATCCAATAATAGAATTATGTGTCAAAATTATGTAGATCATGCATACACAAAAGTGTATACATTAATAAGATTCTTTGACTAAAATATAATATATATGCCAAATAAATTTGGAACCATTAGTTACATCTTAGTTTAAACATGAAAATACATATAATTAAGGTGGTGCTAATTTGGCACTAATAGAAGAGGAAAATGGTTGAGTGACAGCTGTAGAAACAAAAGTAGACACTATAGCTCTTTGAGGAATCAAATCAACCCTATTAGAGTATGCACTACTACATATCCAAAAAATTAAGGACTCTGTGATGAATTGACAACACTTTTAGGTGACTGTGTGATTAGTTCTGACCCTAACAATCCTTCGATGGCCTTGAGTTTCTCAAATAATGCATGTACAACCTCAGACTCTTTATTACCAATATCATAATTGATTAGGGAATATTTAAATACTTTGATGGCTTCAGCCATCAACCTTATATGTTTTGCTTCTGACCTCTTAAATTCCACTTTAAGGGATTCAACCTTAGTAACTCTATCCTTGGAAAAAATTATTTATTGCAAAATCTCATCATTAGTTTTGTAGATAGTTCTGTCTACCTCCTTCTTAAAGCTGTCTTTTGCCACTTTAAGAAGTGTTTCAAAGCTGGGCCTATTTAGTAGTTATCCAATAGAGATTATCACATCCATGACCCTCATATCTCTTAGGATATCTAATGATTCAATTTCATGGATTGTAAATGCCCTATCAAAACTTTTTTTTGTGTGCTAATTAAAGGCACCATCTCTCTTTGTTATCACATAACTTGAAGCCCATGTAATATCTTAGGTATACATTAGGTTCAAATGATCAAATGCACTATTTTTAGCATATTGAACCAAGAATTTTAGTCTACTTTCAAAATATTTTAACTTGCTCCAAAGTTTTAGTACCTTCACCCTCTTAGGATGAATCTCTCTTGTAGTGACTTGAGTATTATTTAAAATATTATATAACCTTGTGGCTACACTCTGGACATAAATTTATCAAGGGGAATGAATAATTTATATCTATAGTAGCTTATGTTGTGCTTCCTACTTAATCCTATAGATCTCCTTCATAGCCTCCATAGTTTTATTAACAAAAGATAAAAAAATCTTTTGTGTACTTTATAGGGTTATTTAGATTCTTTTTGGGATTTTTAACACAAAGAAACATGTTTTCCCTTTGTTCAAACTCTATTTCCTCCCTTTTACTTGTATTCAATGCTTTCCTCTTTCTTACCATTTGAATTGTGCTACTTTGTTTATCAAATTGGGTAGAGGTTGTGGGCAGCTTGGTGAGGACCAAGTTTTGTCTGTCATCTCTTTGGCCTTGTAACTCTTTAACCCATTGGGGTAAAATAAATTCATCATATTATTTAGATTTTCTTGGGTGTTCATAGGTGGAGGGTGGAGTTATCATGGGAGGTGGAGTTATTAATGGATGTGTAAATCAATCACTTATTTGAATATAGAATTGGATGGGTGGCTAGATAATCATTTTCCATCTTGATGTTTCCCTTTGAGGAGTTATTTTAGTCACATATTTAGTTAGGCCTAAAGTTTTCATAATTGTAATTATGGCTGATTGTATGGGAGTGGATTATGGTAATGGTAGTTCTAATTATGATGAAATGGTTTGGGGGACCAATGGTTATTTAGGATTAAAAATGGAAAGTGAAACTAAATTCTCAAAATAGACTCTCTTCTTAGGATCAATTATTTAGGTAGGCATTGAAAGAATAAAAAATTTAGTTAAACTAGAAAATGATAGCTTAGGTATAGTAGGATGTAAATTATTGGCTAGAGTATCTATAGTAATTATAGAAGAATCAAGATAATAAACTACCTTATTAATAGTTAGCCTTTCTTCTTCAGTGAGGATCTATTGGTCTAGTTTCCCAACTAGAGTTTATTCTTCATAGAAGCTTCCCAAGCTTATAGATTTGGCTCTTTTCAACTCTGCTTCTTCATCTACTTCATCTTGGGCTATGTCCTCACTTAACATTTGCTCAAGTACCTTTATTTTTTGTGTATTTACTTGCTCTTCATCCATAGGAAAATCCACTACTGATATTACATGTCCATGCTCCTTTTCTTCTACTTCCTCCTCAAGGGATCTTCTAGGAACAACAAGATCTAATGATGGTCTTGCTATGCTTGTTGGAATTTGAAAGAGGCTAGGAAGACTCTAGATTTTATTTGGTAAATGATTGTGAAGGGAATAAAAGGTTATGGGGATGATTGAATAAATGTAAAGGCCGTAATAGTAGGGATTACTAATTTAGGTGATGGTAAATTAATGGGAAGTAGAACAATAATAATAGAGGCAAGATTGGATAGAGAGGAGACTAGTATAGTAAGGAGTATTTGAGGAGATGCCCCATCCTTGGTGGTGATGGATGGAGATGGACCTTATTGAGGTGATTTAGGGGAAGGATGAGTATATTTAAGAGATGAGAAGGAACTTTACAAAAACTCTAGGAGACTTACCTATGTAATTATTGTAAGTGGAGAGAAAGGTGCCCAAGAGAATGTGCTTGTTTTCCCATCTTGAGGAGGTGAAGTCCTCTCAACTATAGTAGCTATGCCCAAAGTGGTGGTAAAAACTATATGGGTTGAGGTTGGTTTATGACTAGGGATATTTATGAGAATTGCCTTCTTGATCTATAGGTTTTCCTCCCTTTGACTGTTGGACTCTCCTTCTAATAGATTGATCTCTTTTTCTATATGATAGGGGGATGGTCTTGTTCTACTAGGTCCTGAGGATATGATGGAGGCCATTGATGACTCCAATATCTTTGTACCTACTCCGCCATCTCATTTTAATACTCTTTGGTAATCTCTAGGTCATACTAGATGGCTTGGGTAACTGTTGTTGGCATTTGCTTATCCCTCATGTGGGTCTAGGAATCAAAATCATTTGATGCATTAAAAAATATGGAATGTTCATATTCTTGGTGATAATATGTAATGGTTACCCCCTTTTTATCCTTTAGGATTTTAATATAGTTTATAATTTTCCCCTTGGGGTCTCGTTCTTTGAATTGGGCCACTTTTAAATTGTAATGGGATCTGACCTTCCTAACTCGATTGATGTGTGCCCTCACTACAAATTAGAGCTACCCAATGCTTAGAGGGGTCTTATAGTAATAAGTCTAGTGTTTAAAGATAATTTTATCATTTATATTATTTATGTACAACCAAGTTCTATAAAATATTATCTGGGATGTGGCATGGTAGAAATAAATGGGGTGATCTTATTCCTTCAATTTTGATTATGGTAAAATTTATGTAGTATTAGTAATCCTCCATTTTGATAATGGTTATTATTAAATTCTCAAATATCCTAGGAATATGAGTGCCATGGATATATTTTTAGACTTGAGGATAAATTTACTCATAAATTTTGGTAATCTCATTTTTGTATCTATAAATAAATAAGAAAGAATAATCCTCATAGATTCTATTATCTAAATATTTCATGGATGGCTACCATAGTTCTCCATGGGTTCTATGGACTATCTTAATGATTCCATCCAATAGATAGGACATCATGTAAAATTTATCATTAGTGGGAATTTTTTCATGTTTAAACATTTATGCCTCCAACTTGATACTAATTATCTCTTCTAGGGCCATAATTTTATCAAAATTCAAATAGAATGTTAAACAATGGGACCCATTCCAATTGCACATAAGTGATTCTAGTAAATCTATATAACATATTTAGAATGACCATGACTATCCTAATACCACACATAAATTTGATTAAGTTATTATAGTAAATTCCTCCTTTGGGGTTCAACCTCTGACCTTTCAACAATAATTATTTCAATTTCCCCTTGATAGTGTTGTGCTCAAGCCATACATTAGCTAAGACCTAGTTATAGGTAACCTCAGGCCCTAGAAGCCTAAATTACCTTTCAAATTCTCATCCTAAAACATATATAATTAATTTTTTTTTACCTTTTTAAGGTGTAAACAATACCAAAAACAAGTATCATTAAAGAAAAAATCACATAACAAATTGATATAGGGCATTACCGCTAGTTTAGTTACCACATTATGGAGTCCCATAGTCTTAATTGATAACATGTCATCAATGTAATAATTATATTATTAGGATAGATGATCCTATGAGGAGTATGATACTTGTTATGACATGAGATTTCACTCTTGTAGAGGAGTTATTTAGGCTCCCCCACTCCCAGTCACAATATTGGGACAACCCTAGGCTTTGGGTAACCTATGATGGGGCTGAACCTCTAGAGAAGGCCAAATTCCTTCTGATGAGTCACCTAAACTAATTTTATCATAGGTAAAAGGGTTAGAAAAGGGGAATGGGTTCCTAATAAGGCTAAAAGGTGATGTACCAAATAAAAATGAGAAAGTTTTATAAGCTTAAACCCACACTAGATCTACAAAAGATAATGCTAGCTAATACAACCTCACAATCTAGCTTAGTGCATAAGTGTTTCATGGACTAGGTTCAAGAAAAACACTAATCTAGACTTGAAATAGCTTGAAAACACTCTAAAGGAGGTCAAAAAAGAGGAAAATGGATGAGTAATATTTTCATTCACAATGACATCATGCATAACTCACTCAACATAGATCCAAGGCAAGAGATAGATAAAGAAAGTCTATTATTGCATTAAGAGGTAGTTCTTACAAATAATTAATAAGGTTTAGCCTAATCAAGATGAGCATATTTTGTAATATCTCATAGATTCCCCTACTCTTCAAGATAAAAGAGTCCTTATGAGAGTTTACAATTTGAGAGAGAGCTTATAAAATGAAAAAGAATGGGGTGATATAGGAGAAAGGGAGAGAGAAGAGGGAGAATGAGTACATAAATCAATAAATGAGGTCCAATCACTTAGATAGAGTCCCAACTACCTTTCTTGAATTCTCCACCACCTTTTGAGTCAGTAGGACTAAGCCTTCCTCAAAAAGCTAGCCTATAATTATCCCACTAGCCTTTAATCTTTTCTCATTAGCTAAGAGATCCACTAGAAGACAAGGGTTTGTTTTGAATGATGATCCTTGACAAAGTCTATTGAATAAAATGTCTTTATGATTCTAAATAGTATTGAATGCTCTGACTACTTCTCTAACCACTAGATCTCTTTGATCTGATCTTCTACGCTACTTCCCACTTGATTTTGCTATAAGGATAAAGTCCTCATATATTTGGGCTTGACAAAGATATGACTATATCTATTTTAAGCCACTACAAGTACCTGATTATTGAGGATATGACTATTTTAAAAGATAAGACACTCTTCTATATCTTATTTATATCTACCCCTACTCCAAAACTGAACATAGGTTTACTATAGATTGACAACCAATCCATTTATTGGTTTTCATATAGTTATAATATTGATGAAAAACTATAGGCTATATAGTCCTATCTTGAAATATATTAGGTTTAAAAAAACTATTCTACCTTTGAACCTTGTGGAAGCTGAGAAATCATATACAGGAGTCTTCTTTAAATTATAGCCAACATAGTTACAGAGAATTACTATAATCTCAAAATAAACAAGTCTTCAAGTTATAAAAACCCTTAAACCAGATCCAAACTATTCTTTAATGGCATAAAAACTTTATCATTAAA